>CP139509.1:98807908-99335849 GCA_021014915.2 Artemisia tridentata subsp. tridentata | reverse complement strand
GTTCTGTTAGAGTTTGTGGACAAATATTAATCGTGTATGACTAGAATCGAACTCGGGACCGAGGGATTGCACACTTTACGTATGAATGATTAATGAAGAATAATTAATATATATAAACGTTATGTATTTAATTATTTGAACACGAAATAACAACTAACGGACGTTAAGTAATTAACGGAAATTGACTAACGACCGTTAGTGAATAAAGGAAGGACTGTAGCCAATCCAAGTCCAACTTGTTCTCTAAGTTTCCCACTCTATAAATACAAGGCCTAGGGTTTAGGGTTTCATATCTTGTGCACTCTTGCTATAACCCTAAACCTAGTTTTCTTCTTCTTTTATTACTAGCCGATCGATCTTAACCCTAGGAGGGGGGATCGACTTTTTGTTTTATTAAACAAATTGTTTGGTTTAATTTTTGTGTTCTTTTACTAGCATCAAACATTAATCGGTTATAGTACGTGTGTACAAAACCTTGGTTATTAACTCACTATAGTTAATACCTCTTGGATTGAGAAACAAAACGGTAAGGGGTTTCTCGGTAATCCACTTGATTAATTAAAGAAGAAGATTTAAAGTATTGATCCTTGTTCTTGCTAGGATCAAAGGTACGTGTCTGATGAGTGTCTAAATACTCATCATTTTTACCTAATCTGAGCTGCCAAAACATCCAAAAACTCTCAGAAATGCATCAAAATACTGAAATTATCCCAGAATTGTGTTTTATATGTTTCAGATGCAAAATGTTTAAAAACAGATAAAAAAACGAACAAAGTTTGCATAATTGGCAGTTTCAGTCCCTCAACTTTCAAAAGTTGTCAAAACTAGTCCCTGGCTATTCTAAAAACAAGAAAAGTCATCAAAGGTCCTTTAAGAATCATAAAATTACATATATAGTCCTTTGGTGTGAAGTTTCATAAAATTACAAGTTTAGTCCCTGAACTTTGAAAAATGTCAAAAATGGTCCCTGGGATTTAAAAACTTTGAGAAAAATAAACTTTGGTCCTTGTGTTATTGTTTTGTGGCAGGTTTAATCCCTTGAAGATAGTTTGGAAGTTTACAAACTCAGCCCCTCAACTTTCAGCAAATGGCAAGTTTGGTCCTTGTGATTTAGCTACTACAAACCAACCGGACCCTAAACAATAAATAAAACCCACCACCCTTAAATAAAAATAACCCAATCCACTCTTTTATTACCCAAGCCCAAATAACCAAAGCCCAATCCTTTTATTTAAACAACCCGACCCAACCCGGCCTGGTATAACAAAACCAGAGTTTGACTCTGGTCAAACTCTTCTTCCTCACACAAACCCGCCAAAACCACCTAGCCCATAGTATCTCTGCAATACAACCCCCCATCCAATCCCACTCACCTAACAATGCCAAAAGCTTTAGAAGCTTCTTCTCCACCTCCTCCTAAAGCATTAAATGCTTAAACCTGCTCAATCCACTACTATAAATTTTGGCGCCGCTGCCGGGGAGGTGTGCTGCGACAGTTGTGTAAGTTTTAGCGATTAGTGATTCGAGATCCTTCTTCCAAGAAGTTCCTATTTTCCAAAAACAATATAAAATACCAAAAATATTTTTCTTTTCTTTTCTATATATATTATTATTATTATTTATCATATAAAAATTTAAAACCCAAAAACATTTTCCGTTTTCTTTAATAATAAACAAATAATAAAAATTAACCATCGAGAACCAAGACTGAGTACTACCTAACTGGGGGTACGGCCATAATAAGTTCCCAAACCAAAGAATTAAAACTTGCCTTTGTATCACTTGCGAATATCGGCTCACCTTTAATTGGTAAACAAACTATAACGGAGGTTCTAGGATAGTCTGACATTAAATTGTCGGACTGAAAGAAGCGGGTTTTTAAGGAGCATTAAGTTGCCCACCTCTGCTTCTCCGCCACTCTGTGCGTTTATCTTTTAGAGAGCTACCGTACGCTTGTTGATTATTGGTTTAAGTTCACTTGTGTTTTTTCTCGATCTTGATTTTAATTGAAATTTTTTGTTTTCATCTTCACTTTTCAAAAACAAATAAAATCCAAAAAGAATCTTCTTACCCCCTTTTCTAAGTTTCCTCCACTATAAAGGATTCTTAGACTCGTCTTAGTGCATGCGCACTCGTTCTTCTAGGTCATCAAGCCTTTTCGTGAGCTTGGAAAAATACCTCGAAGACGTCGTAGACGTTCTGCTCCGTCAGTCGTACCCGAGTTACGTACTGATCCCAAAACCCCTGACATCATGGCTGAAGACCGTCCTATGAATGAGCTGCTCCAAGCTCCCACCATTGGGTACGGAGATGCCATTGTTGTTCCAGCCATCGTGGCTGAGAATTTTGAGCTTAAGACTGGGTTGATAAACCTGGTAACATCGCGTCAATTCTATGGTTTTGACAGAGACGATCCTCAAGATCACATTAGATGGTTCATATAAAATCACATCTACCATCAAATGCAAAAGTGTCCCTGAGGAATCAATAAAACTTCTTCTTTTCCCGTTTTCCATCGAAGGGGCAGCCCGAATTTGGCTTGACAAACAACCCCCTCGATCGATAACAACATGGGAAGAACTGGTTCAGAAATTCGTGAATGAATTCTTTCCTCCGTCTAAAACCACGTATCTGAAAAATGAAATCATGAAATTCTCTCAACGGTTTGATGAACCATTTGGAGAGGCATGGGATCGTTTCAAAGAATTGCTCCGCAAATGTCCTCATCACGGTTTCACCGATTTGATGCAAATGGACACTTTCTACAATGGGTTAAACCCATCTGACCAAGATTCTCTTAATGCCTCAGCTGGAGGTAATTTTCTGAGCAAATCCACTAAGGAAGCCATTGTTCTCATTGAAAATAAGTCAAAGGTCCGCACTGCACGAGCCAGACCATATAATTCTCAGGCTGGTGCTGGTCCTTCCACTTCATCTCCCGTGAGTCAGTCCAGTACTGATACTCAGCTTGCTGAACTCACGAAGGTTATTCAAGCTTTGGTTTTCTCCACACAAAAGAAAGAGTCCGCTCCGCAAACTTCTCACACTGCTGAAATAAAAAAGGTAGAAGTTTGTGTTACTTGTGGTGGTCCTCACGCTTACTACAATTGTACTGCCACCGATGGCAATGCATTTGAAGTCAAAGCTTTAGCCGGATCTTCCAATCAAGGAGGTGGTCAATACCATCCTCAAGTGGAAACTAATTACCGTGCTAGCAATCAGCATGGACCACCCGGCTTTCCTTCTCCTAATAATCCAAATAGGAATAATCCTAATCAGCAAAGAGGGCAAAACACACATAATCAATATCATGCCCCGAATAATCAATACCCACCCCAAAGGGGTAATCAAGGGTATTCAGCTCCAAATTCCCAAAGACCTCTCTCGAGTGAGCTTGATAGCTACATCAAGGTTAATGAGACCAATATGAAGGCAATGCAAAATCAAATCTCTAATTTGAAGAATGAATTTCAGTCCTCAATAAACAAACAAGGAACTGAGCTTTCAAATAAAATCGATCATTCTCAAAGCGAAGTTAAAAATATGTTTGCCAGTCTCATGGACCATCTTAATCCACCTTCTACTTCGGGAGGTCTTCCAAGTAACACTGTTGTCAACCCAAGGGGTGAACTCAAAGCTGTCACTACACATAGTGGTAAAGCTCATGATGGACTCAAGGTGATAAAGGACCCGGTACTTCCCACTAACAATGGAAGTGCTAAATACGTCCAACCTTCGGTTATCCAAAAATCTACACCCACAATTGCTCCTCAACCGTCAAGAATAGATCCTACTCTATCACGATTTACGGTTAAAAGTTTGTCAACCAAACTTAGTGAGCAAAGAACAGCCAGATATTATTCCGAAATGCTCAATGCTGTTCCTGTCAGTGTGCTTGATGACAGTGATGATGACGAAGATACCACTTTCGTCAAAGCCATCACCACTCGGAGTGGTGCTGCTTATGAGGGGCCAGCTGGCCCTATTCCTCCTCCGTTGTTTGAAATGGAGAAAGAGACGGAGGATACATCGGACAAAGTGCAAATTCCAATCCCACAAAGTACAGCACATGTCCATCCTCCGGTTGTCCCGAAAAAATCCAAACCAGGAGTTGTCTTTGAATCTGTTAAGACTCCTGAAGTTGTTGTCCCTAAATCCAAACCTTATATCCCTTACCCATCGCGCTTAAATGAGCAAAAGCTCCGCGAAAAAGCTAGTCAACAAATGGACAAATTCTTTCAAATCTTTAAAGAATTACATTTTGACATCAGTTTTGCGGATGCTATCATTCTGATGCCCAAATTTGCATCAACAATCAAACACTTATTAAGCAACAAGGAAAAGCTGATTGAAATGGCTAAAACTCCGTTAAATGAGAACTGCTCAGCGGTTATCTTGAAAAAGCTTCCGGAGAAGCTTGGAGATCCTGGAAAGTTTCTACTACCTTGTATATTTCCGGGAATGGTTGAATGCTATGCCTTAGCAGATCTAGGTGCAAGAATCAACCTGATGCCTCATTCAGTATGGAAGAAACTTTCTCTTCCGGCTCTTACTCCTACCTGCATGACTCTTGAGCTTGCAGATCGAACCATATCTCATCCATGCGGCATTGCCGAAGATGTGTTTGTGAAAGTAGGTAAGTTCCATTTTCCAGCTGACTTTGTGGTTGTTGAATTCGACGCAGATCAAAAGGTTCCTCTCATTCTTGGAAGAGGATTCCTAAAAACGGGCCATGCTCTTATTGATGTATTTAAGCATGAGATCACATTGCGTGTGGATAAGGAAGCTGTTACCTTTAACCATGATCAAACTTTGAGGTACTCCTCAAATTATAATTCTGCATCGGTTAACCGAATAGATGTCATTGACATTGCTTCAGAGGAGTACTCTCAACAAAGTGTTGGTTATTTTCATAATTCTGTGAGTGGTAATCCCACCACATCTTCTCTTCCTATCATTTCCGACTCTTCCCCTTCTCTCCCTCCGTTTGAGGGAAGTGATTCCAATTTGGAAGAGATCGAAGCTTTTCTCAAGTGTGATTCATTTCTGGAAGGAATTGATAACGCTGAGATTGATCTGGAGGGAGATATTCTTCTTCTTGAGAAATTGTTGAATCAGGACAATTCCCCTCCTCTCCCTCCCGTTAAACTTCATAAAAAGGAAGTTCAGTCAGTTGAGAAAACTTATAAATTTCCGGAGATCAAGTTTAAGGACTTGCCTCCTCCACTTGAAAATGCAATTCTTGAGGAGGAAGTTCTTATCTTAATTGCTGTTCAGATCTCTCTTCTTCCCTTCACCTACCCGGTGATTTCCCCTATCTTTCACTCATTTGGGAGTGAGGATGTTACTTTTGACCCTGGCATTTTCCATATAACATTGGTTTAATGCCAGATATATCTCTCTTGGTGTGGAACTTTCATGTACTTCAATGTGTATACAAACATCTTGAATGAAAATCCGATGGAGATGGTCTCTTCCACTTACTTCCCCATAGACTTTTAAATTGCTTTTTCTCCCGGGCTGTTCAGGAACCCTTTGTTACGGTTGACCGTTCACAAGCGGTTAGCTTGCGTGATAAACCTGACTGTTCGGGAGGAATCAACTCAATTCGGGGTCGAGTCAAGCTAGCGACTCGGTTAATAAAAACAGTAGCAGAATATGGGTTTTCACCCATGTTTCACCTAAGTGTGGGGGAGATGCCCCACATGTTGTAAAAATGTATAGTAAAAAAAAAAAAAAAAAAAAAAAATTGTGTATATAAAAATAATGGCTATTAGTATTTCCCTTTCACGTTATAAGTATTGGTTTAAACAACCGGTTCTTTGAATATTGAGGGCAATATTCAGTTCTAAGTGTGGGGGGGAATTCTTGCGAATTTGATCAAATGTACCATCTAGTACCCCCATTTTAGCCAAAATTTTAAAATTTTTTTTTCTCACTTAGAACGCAATAAATGGTTATCAGTCCGCCATGTCTAACCCACATAAGAATTGGCTAATCCAGGAGCAAACGGCTCTTGGTAAAGATAAATCAAATCCGTTTATGGCTTGCAATTTGCCCAAAATTGTATGGTATTCGACTCACCATATCTTCATAAGTGAAGAGTTGGCTAGCCCGCAAGGTTATGGCTTGTGGTTAAGGCAGTGAAAATCCATGATTGGTAATCAGCTCACCAAAGATAATAGTTTTAATTTATCTAAGAGTTGGCTAGTCCAGAAGCAAACGGCTTTTGGTAAAGACAAATCAAAACCGTTGACAGCTTATGATTTGCTCAAAATCATTTGGTTATCATTGTACCAAGGTTCTTACTTGAACTAAAACAATTGGCTACTCCAGAAGTAATGGCTTTTGGTAAAGAGATAAAATCCATTAAAACTTCATAAAAGATTGCTAGGGACTAGCAATAGTTTAGTGTGGGGGATTGATGAGTGTCTAAATACTCATCATTTTTACCTAATCTGAGCTGCCAAAACATCCAAAAACACTCAGAAATGCATCATAATACTGAAATTATCCCAGAATTGTGTTTTATATGTTTCAGATGCAAAATGTTTAAAAACAGAAAAAAAAACGAACAAAGTTTGCATAATTGGCAGTTTCAGTCCCTCAACTTTCAAAAGTTGTCAAAACTAGTCCCTGGCTATTCTAAAAACAAGAAAAGTCATCAAAGGTCCTTTAAGAATCATAAAATTACATATATAGTCCTTTGGTGTGAAGTTTCATAAAATTACAAGTTTAGTCCCTGAACTTTGAAAAATGTCAAAAATGGTCCCTGGGATTTAAAAACTTTGAGAAAAATAAACTTTGGTCCTTGTGTTATTGTTTTGTGGCAGGTTTAATCCCTTGAAGATAGTTTGGAAGTTTACAAACTCAGCCCCTCAACTTTCAGCAAATGGCAAGTTTGGTCCTTGTGATTTAGCTACTACAAACCAACCGGACCCTAAACAATAAATAAAACCCACCACCCTTAAATAAAAATAACCCAATCCACTCTTTTATTACCCAAGCCCAAATAACCAAAGCCCAATCCTTTTATTTAAACAACCCGACCCAACCCGGCCTGGTATAACAAAACCAGAGTTTGACTCTGGTCAAACTCTTCTTCCTCACACAAACCCGCCAAAACCACCTAGCCCATAGTATCTCTGCAATACAACCCCCCATCCAATCCCACTCACCTAACAATGCCAAAAGCTTTAAAAGCTTCTTCTCCACCTCCTCCTAAAGCATTAAATGCTTAAACCTGCTCAATCCACTACTATAAATTTTGGCGCCGCTGCCGGGGAGGTGTGCTGCGACAGTTGTGTAAGTTTTAGCGATTAGTGATTCGAGATCCTTCTTCCAAGAAGTTCCTATTTTCCAAAAACAATATAAAATACCAAAAATATTTTTCTTTTCTTTTCTATATATATTATTATTATTATTTATCATATAAAAATTTAAAACCCAAAAACATTTTCCGTTTTCTTTAATAATAAACAAATAATAAAAATTAACCATCGAGAACCAAGACTGAGTACTACCTAACTGGGGGTACGGCCATAATAAGTTCCCAAACCAAAGATTTAAAACTTGCCTTTGTATCACTTGCGAATATCGGCTCACCTTTAATTGGTAAACAAACTATAACGGAGGTTCTAGGATAGTCTGACATTAAATTTTCGGACTGAAAGAAGCGGGTTTTTAAGGAGCATTAAGTTGCCCATTCACATCTCGTTGGGAAACGATTCGGGTAATTACTTACCTGACTACACACTACACACGAACGTGAGTTTTTACAAGTATCCTTTTTCACAAAGGGGTAATTTGTAATTGTTCACGAGCATCCGCTGTCTGCATTTATTTATAGGTGTATTTAGCACGGATCAGTGTCTTTAATTTTTGGTTAATCTCTTATATGTTAAATATTGATTCTTTGCTTCCGCTATGTGCTTTGATGTTGTAGGAATTATTTATATAATTGTTATGGTATCTAAATTCTAACAGTTGCATCACGAGCCGTTTAACATGTAAAGTATTACCGAAACACATAAAAATTGAATCTTTGATTAGGATTACATGTTAGTCGAATTTTTTTAGGGTTTTAGAACGTTAAAAAAATCCGAACCCTAATTTTGGGGGGGGGGGGGGGGTGGGCGATCCCTCTTTAATTAAAAATTAGTTTTGTAACCCTAAAATTAGGAACATGTGTGTTTATGTGTGTAAAGGGTTACGTTCCTTGACTTGTAAATTAATCCATGATGAAACATGCATGTTTATCATGGATTAGGGTTTGTAATTAATTGTTAAGTTACTTGCTACATGTAAAAAGATAGATCTAAAATTGGGGAAGACTCCAATTAATTAAATTAATGAATCTTTTATGTGCAATGTGGTATATGTTAGCTAAGACTTACGCAACCAAAATTGTTTGGTGCATGTGGTCCATTGGTACCATTAGCTCGAAAACCAATGCCGATTATTGTACGACAGATTACCATCTTTTGTACTTTCACTACTAGCAGATCAACTGATGTAGTGAAACTATGGAAATTTGGATCCTAGTTTTCAAGAAGATTAAATGGATATATGAATATTTCCTGGGTAATTTCATTTTCTTGAAAAATTGTATTATCGAAAATACTAAAATTGAATTTTGTAAATTCTTTTAATGTATTAATGCAACGTTAAACCGTAAACGTGGGACATTCTTTATTGGTAAATTGATCTACACCCGTAGGGGTTTTTGGCTAGAGTCAACTTTACTAAAAGAATAAACCTAGTCTCCTTTCTTTGAGAGAAGAGTGAGACTTAATCCTATTCTTTTTCATGAATGAGAAAGGTATGATAGGAAATTAGAATTGTCTAACTCATAGCAAACTTTAATAGTTAAGAAAATTGCACATTTTATGAGTTATTAAATTAGAAGCTAGACTAGTTACCGCAAATTGGTAAAAGGCAAACTAGCATGATTTATCTAGTTGTTGTGCTTTGACCACTTAAAGATGCTACATACCATTGTGGGGATGGTAGACATATTAAGGAAAAATTGCATGCCCAATTTTCAAGTTAATTGCATTGATGGATAGTCCATCATCTACATAGTAGAATACACTCTTTTTAGTACCTAAGTAATTGTTACGAATGGGTCTTCTCAAAGGTGTAGGAAAGTTAATAGCACACTATTTGCTTTGACTGGTTATGAAACACTTACAATATTTGTGGAAACTGTAGAGGGGGGGGGGTTGAATACGTTTCCATTAAAAACTTAAACTCTTTTTGTATCAAACACCCGATCAAGTGTGACACAATATGAAAAGTGTCAACTATGGTCATATAACATTTTGAGATGAATATATTAAGCTACAACACAAGCACAATCAAACCATGACACATACTTAATCAACATAACATAAGCAACTAGCCACACAAATATAAATGCAATGCAAATATAAATATAATGCAATAAAGAATGAAATGAAAGTAAAGAGATAAGTAAGAAGGCGCAAACCGGACACGGTGATTTATAGTGGTTCGGTCACGAAGCTCCTCTTCGCCCTACTCCACTCCCCGAGTACCCAACTCGAGAGTTACTTCACTAATCAACAAACTCCCTTCAGGCGGAGAAAACCGTACACGTCGCTTATCCTATTACCGACACTAAGCTAGATGTCGAGTGCTAATCTTAGCTAGCACCAATCTACCACGATCTACCCGATCTACACCGTACACGTCGCTTATCCTATTTCTGACACTAAGCTAGATGTCGAGTGCTAATCTTAGCTAGCACCAATCTACCACGATCTACCCGATCTACCCTTGATCCATATGATCAATCACACAAGCCCAATGGCTTCAAGAGATCTCCAAGATCTCGACAAGATCACAATGATCTTCCCTCACAAACTCTCAAAAGAAAAATGATCTTGATGTATGCTATGATACAATCAAGAATGTAACAAATGTTACAAGACCTAACAACTACAACTCTTGTATCTTCTTGGATACCTTGAGTTCTTCTCTTGCAAATGAAGAGGTATGATAACACTTTGTATCTACTTGGATACTTTGTGTTTTTCTCTTGCTAATCAAGAGGGATGACAACACTTTGTATCTACTTGGATACTTTGTGTTCTTCTCTTGCTAATCAAGAGGAATGAAGAGGATCACTTGAATGGAGGATTGGATCACTCTTAAACAAACTAAGACTCTCCAAATGATCAAAGAAAGTCCTCTAAGTGAGGAGGGATTAGACCAGAGAAAAAGGACTGGAAAAATCAAGTTGGAAGTGTGGAATGGTCCACTATTTATAGGCAAGGGAAAATCTGACCGTTACAGACCCACGGCTCCAGTAAATACCCGACGGCTCCACTAAATCTAGTGGAGCCATCCATACTTAACGGTGCCGTGGACGCTCCCTTTTTTGTCTTTAGTGGGGAAGGTTTATTTGGGGAAGTTAGGAGCTGTTTTGGGGGGAAATTTGACTGTTGGGATTTTCAAACATATTTTTCAAAATAAAACATTTCTTTTTAATTCAAAAATAATTTGTGAAAAATATTTTTGAAAAAATGTTTTGTCACATTAAAAATGTGAAGTTTAGAAAAATAAAATCCTTTGATCATTTGTCAAGTAGTAGATTTGTTTGTCCATACCTTGAGTGATTTATGTCGGGATGGAAATCTACGACTTCATTGAAGCATACTTGAGACGTCGGGAGGTGTTGATGTAAGTATGCATTGATAATTTGTGTTTACAAGTAACTTGCACATTTTACGTTATGTATTACAAGTTACATGTTTGTCATTATTAAAACCGAAGAAACCGTTTAGTTTAAATATCGTAATATTTGCACTAACAATCTCCCCCTTTTTGATGATGACAAATATGTAAACCGTAAGACATAGTAAAATATAAAAGTTACCTGTTTACACTTCCTTCTCCCCCTTTTGTCGAATCAAAAAGGTAGTTGCCTCGAGCGCTTCCTTGGATTTACTTCCTACTCCCCCTTACTACACCACTATCCTTTTCTCCCCAGAAAGGCGAGTTTGCATCATCCAAGTGAAGCCTTCTATCAACACTTGTGAAGACGACTCCATGCTATGTATTCAAATACTCCCGAGCTCCCCTTAGCTCAATGCTCCCCTATGGTGACTTAAACCCCTTGTTTATTTACCTTAGTATCTAGCCGATCCATGAATCAAATTCTTGCAAAGGCTTTTCCTACATCAAGGGTTAGCTTCGTGCAGCATAATATATAACAGTATAGGAGCAACATTATAGGGATAGAATACACATAGCAAGACATGCATGGGTTAAACTATGTTAACACGTAAGTGTCACAACCCGACCGAAAACCTAAGGTGTAATTGTTAACTCAATCACACTAATCAAGAACGAGATTCGTTCATTGACTGACGCACTAAATGACTTATTCCAAGTTGTCATTGGGAGGAAAGTTCTAACAAACCTTTTGAACAACATAATCATCTACCTAAGATGATTGATGTTAAGGTTAGTTTATTGATAAGACATACTCTAAATGATTTCTATTATGACAAGTCGTGCCATAAAGTAGACTCGATAGAGGTTATACCTAAGTGATTCCATAAGGTGGGAGAGTGTTGGTTGTGGTGACAACAAGGACAACTTGGGTTATGTGGTTGTAGGGGATAAATAATGGGATGACCCATTAGTGGTTGTGGTGATGGTGATAGTGATAAGGATGATGTGTTATTGCCAAGTTCAAAAGGTGATGTTGGTGACAAGGTTAGTGTGAGAGCTAAAGGTTGTGGTGATGGTGATGGTGATAAGAATGATGTGTTGGTGCCAAGTCCAGAGAGGTTTGATGGTGACAGGGTTAGTGTGATAGCTAAAGGTTGTGGTGGACTTGGTGGAGGTAAGGGTGTAGGAATCCTAAAAGTGGAGGATGATGATGATGTGGTTGGAGATGTTGGTTTTGCCCTTTGAGGAAAGGTGGGAAAGGATGGTTTAGGTTAATATATCGTTTGAACTGACAATGAGATACATGATATATTTCAAAAGGGAAAAAGAAAAGGTGCATGTGATCCTAACAGGATTGTTGGTGGATATCTCTAACAGGGTTAAGGTAATGAAGTTCTAGGTTTCTAGGTTGGATGATCCTAGTTGTGTGTTAGAGATAATTTGGTGCATGAAGGGTTTTGTGTGTTTGTGAGGATTGAAGGTTGTTGAGCTAACTGTCACTTATCCAAAGTGAGGAGTAGCTGTAAGGTTTGAGTGTAATGAGTTGAAGGTTATAAGGTTTGAGTGTGATGATCTATGGGTTGAAGGTACTTAGACTAACTATCACTGTCAAGAGTGAAGTGTAGCTAAAAGGTTTGAGTGTGATGATGAAATATGTTAATGTGAGGTTTGAAGATGAGATGCAAGATAAGCTTGCAGTACTGGGGCCTTATATAGGCAAGGGTTGTGGGATTCAAACTAAAGTTGGTGATGGTGTCCTATGGTGTAGTGAGGAAATCTTAGGGTGTGTGTGAGTTTGCAAAATTTTGCAGGTTTGAGGTTAGGGATGCAGGGATCAGGAGGGAACAGTGAAAATTCGTCAAACATAGGCACGGTACCACTAAATACCACACGGTACCGTTAAATTTAACGGTACCGTGGCCTATTTAACGGTACCGTGACCTGAAAGTCACTAATTTTCCTGTGCAGCCTAGTTCTGGGCAGCTAAAGGGAAGTTTCCTAGGGAATAAGAACCACATTAATGTGTTCTTGAGAGTGTTTGGTGAAAGGCTATATGAGTGTGTTTTCGCTCCCCCTTAATCTATGACCATCCGGACAAGATGCAAAAGATAAAGAGGAAAACAAACGTTGACGGAAGCGATGAGCTTAGTAACGTCATGACAAGTGGTGGATAGCATACGATAAACTTCACCTTTGAAGTCACGTAGCTCTTCTCAATCATTGTGAATATTCATAGAATATTATGATGAGGCATGTGATCACGTGGAGATATCCTAAGGGTTAAGAAGATAAAATCTTCAAGGTTGTGATGTTAGTGATAAGGTTCTAGTGGGGTTATCTATGTTGATGAAGAAGGGTTATCTCAATGTATCCTAGCGGTTCTTCGTTTAAAGTGTGTGGAAGATGAGTGGGATGCGGAAGCATTGGTAGTGTTTAGTACCATGCGGAAGTGAAAGGGAAGAAGGCTTAGGAATCAGAAGATAGATACAATCTGTTCTGATAGGATACGGTTCTGGTTCAAGACTACATCGAGTGGGTTTCGATAGTATTTTTGAAACAGTGAGAATAAACTGTCTCAGCAGACAACGGTCCGACGGTACCGTTAAATTTAGCGGTACCGTCCCCTATTTAAGGGTACCGTGACCTGCTGAGGTCAGTTTTGATCCAGAATTAGATTTCTGACAAAGAAATTTCACATATGTTGTGATTTTTCTGGACCTTAGATTAAAAGAATTTATACCGAATAAATTCTTTTATGAATGAATCCAACGGGATTCGATGAACGTTTGTCGAGAACGAGAAATGACATTTAATTGCATTTCGCAAATTAAATAAACTTTAAATATTTCGGATGAAAAATTTAAGTTGTCATTGGAGTTTAAGAGGATTTTACGAATAAATCTCACTATATTTTTCGACACGAAGAGAGAATTTATACCCAATAAATTCTTTGAACGGTATTGGACGAGAAGAGATGGCTTTTATATTTCCGAGGAAATACATAGGTAGTCATTAGAGCGATGTGAAAGATGACTTAATATTTCCAGTGAAATATTTAAAAAGTCATCAGACGAGACACAGGATATGACTTGACATTTCCAATGAAATATCTAACAGTCATGGGACGAGATAGAGGGAATGACTTGATATTTCTAGTGAAATATCTAAAAGTCATGACACCAAATAGAAGAGATGATCTCAATATTTCCAGTGAAATATTCAAGAGATCATGCAAGGAACGTGAGGGATGACTTAATATTTCTAGTGAAATATTTAGATAGTCATGAGAGGAATTTAAAGAATGACTCAATATTTCCAGTAAAATATTTAAAGAGTCATGAGACGAGACACACGAGATGACTAAAATATTTCCAGTGAAATATTTAAATAGTCATAAAATTTATGGAAAATGTTCCATCATTCCTAGACCTAGACGAAGATGGTTAGGGGATTCTCGGTTGAGAGGTTTGGTTGATTTACGGATTTTGATGTGCTTCGCACACGAGTGTTTCATGAGGTTTTGAAAGACGTAAAGCTAAGCCTATGGTGCTGATTCGCAGCAGGGTTTGGGATCTTAAGACGTGTATAATCACACGAGGATGAAATGAACTACTAATCACTTATATAGTAACTTGTGAGTCCCTTGTCATCCGAGGGTTGATGTTAGCTTTTAGCTTTTGGATGAGCATTTTAACATATGTTGTTAAAAGGCTTGAGTATGATGTTTCGGATATGACATTTAACAATTGCGATCGCAAGTTAAACTTACTTGAATATTTCGGATGAAATATTTAAGTTGTCAACCCTACTCCGAGTTCTACTAGGTTTGTTCCTAACCTTCCCATGACAAAAGGGTGTATTACTTGGAAGAAGGCGAAGTGATGACTGGGGAATTAGGGTAACTTTGCGACTACTTTGACTTATGGGTTTTGACACTAGTGTATGGCTCTATGACTTCTAAGGGTTCATAGTGATGGGCATACCTAATTCCTAATGTGTCAAAAGGACATAGTGTGGGTGCAAACTTTACAAGTAAATCATGTAAAATGCACATAAGGAATAAATTCAAGCATCATGTAAAACATGATAATCATTTAGCATTTAAGATCATGAAGACATTTAACCATATCTTACGAGAACATGTTATCATTTTGAAACACGTATGTGGGATGCAAGCAATCTAGGTTTGCTAAGGTAGATCCTAATTACTACTTGTTCAAGATGACATCCTAATGGGAGATAAAGTTCACCGATGTAAACTATCTCTAGTCAAATGTAGGAATGAAAGTTTTTCAAGTTAGAGAATGAGTATGAGACTATCACTAGTGGTGCTCAATTAAGGCTAAACACGACCATTTTTACGGGTTATACCACAAACCCAACTTCTCTCCTGGAAGCAATTCAACCGTTAGGTCAAATTGAATTTCTAGTGCGATAGGTTCTCCAGTAGTCATTCTCATGTTAGAAAATTTCAAATTCCTATATTTGCCTATTGAAGTGTAGCAAAGATGATATTAGCTTATTTCGCTAATACATGACCTAATATGACTCAACTAACCATCCTTTGAAGGTCGATTAAGAGAATGACATGTCTTACACAACTCCTAACAAAGGCAAGCGAAATGTTTTAATTTCGTGTTTGAGATTTAGAGGTTATTTGATGGAGATGGTGTATTTTATGATTCCTTGGACAACATCTTTGTTTGTTGAGTTGTTACATGTTATTTTAACATGATTTGGTTTCCTAGAACCAAGAGACACTCTAATGTGATACAATGTAGAATCTACTACATCGTGTGTGTTTCAAGAATGCTCCTTTGCATATCTTGAGGGAGAATCTAGTAAAGGTTACTTACCTCAATAGATCTTGTGAGTATTTTATTTGAAATGAGACATACTGTTTATTTCAACAAGTATGCTTTTCTAAGAGGAAACTTATCACTCTTACGAATGCTTTGTGAAACAAGTATTTTTGTGTATGACCAATTTTACTTGTTTATGCAATGACACATGTCGTATTAGGTTATTATTCAACTCTAATATCCTACATTTGTTAACAGGATGCAATGTATTCTCTTGTAACATAACCATTCATGTTACAAAGAAAATAAGACGCATAGGATATAAGTTATCCTTTATCAATCTTTTGATAAGAGAAATACATGTGAAATTCTCAAAGATTGATGACTTACATAATAGTTAATAACATATTATGTGTGACACTTTTACTAGACATGTGACTTTGAGTGTTGAGTCGTTCATGAGCAAAGTTTACATATGTTGTTTGTTTGCTCGTGTTTGGTTTTTCGGAATTGACACATTTACTAATTGCATTGCAATGTAAATTACTTGTATATTTCGGATGAAACATCCAAGTTGTCAATCCTACTTAGTTGTGTATTTTATGCATCTTTTAAACATATTAGTTTAAAGTTTGGAACACAACCATTGGACACGAAGACTCAATATGGCATCTTCAACACAAGTGTGAGTTATGATCCGATGCATATTATTTTCGTCTTGATAGAACGTCATTATTTTCACAACAATCGAATGTGATTGAGTATGTAGATTCAAGATAATACTTTTCATCATATTTTGATGTTATCTTGAAGCTAGACAAATAATGACTCCAATTTCATGTCCACACTCAAAAACTTGTCAATTAGATTCGATAATGATATCAATCATAATTTGAATAATGAATTGATATGTACTCGAGATCTTTCTTGACCCTCACAATCACTCCTTAAAAAAAATTTAAGGAGTGTGTTTCATTTATTCTAACACTAGTTGTATGTGTGAGGTTAATGACATATTAAGTTACTACTTTGATATTGTCATTTATTTTTATTTGAGAAAAACTATTTATATTATTAAGTATAATATTCTTAGTTTTTAGACACCTCATTGGTATAAAAATAATTATCTTAACTATTTTTATACAACATACGTAAAATACTAAATGTTTAAAACATTTTGTATGTGTGTTAGATCAATGCAAGTTTAATACATTTTCCTTTATTTAAGTACTGATGTATTAAAATGACCTTTTATCTTGTTTAGACAACCCATGGTCAACAAGACAAAATGATGTAATGTTTTAAAGATCATGTTACGGATTTTATGAAAGTGTTAAGTATTTTGGGGTGATATACTTTTTACACTTAAACCTTTGGAAAAATAATTGCGTAAGACAATATCTTTCGACACACATGATCTACCAACTTAGTTTCTATTCCTAAGAAGTTTAATTACTAAACCATTTTAAGAACTTGCGACAAATGCAAGAAAAATGGTCTATGCCTATATGCAATGCAAAATCAATTACGCAACTTAGTGCAAGAAGTCTAGCCTAAGTCCTATTGACGCATAAGCCGAAAAGCTAATATTCGACACATAGCAACAAGGCATGAAAGACACTTATGCTTAAATATAAAATTAGCTCAGCTAAAGATAACAATAAGCATACAAAAGTATTAACTAACAATACTAAGACACAAAGAAAAGCAAATAGTCATTTAGCTTAACACACAAAGATACTTATCGTCATTTTGTGTATTAAGTATAACAATGTACACTTAGCTTGACTTTATTTGAAAATGAATTATTTTCCACCCCATTTAACAATTTGATCAAGTTCAACACCTTGAAATCATGAATGCATCAACGTGTGATGTTCACTTTGTGATTTGACAAAAAAAATTTGTGCAATCGGCATGACCGGAAAAGACTCTCTGTTACGAATTAAAGGATCTCGTAAATTTTACTTTACAATCACTTTCTAAAAATATTTTTAAGTGAAAGTAGACTCAATTACGTTTAAAACGATAGGTGGCACGACTCCTACGGACTTACGGTTGATTTTATACGAATTTTTGAAAATTACCGAATTCTAAAAAACATACGAAGGTACCGTTAAATTTAGCGGTACTGTCCATATTTAATGGAGCCGTCCGTTATATTTAACGGTGCCGTACGTCTGACTTCATTTTTTAACAGAACCAACTTTTATCAAATTAAGAAAACCTTCAAGCTAGTATGACAACATATACTTAACAACAAAACTTGTAAGTATTAAGTAACTAAATACTTTTCATATTTTTATCACCTTCATGGGTAATTTGATACATGGATCGTACTCAATTTTGAAAACCATTTGTTCTAAAAATTTGAGCAACCTGGCTCTGATACCAATTGTGGAAACCGTAGAGGGGGGGGGGGGGTGAATACGTTTCCATTAAAAACTTAAACTCTTTTTGTATCAAACACCTGATCAAGTGTGATGCAATATGAAAAGTGTCAACTATGGTCATATAACATTTTGAGTTGAATATATTAAGCTACAACACAAGCACAATCAAACCATGACACATACTTAATCAACATAACATAAGCAACTAGCCACACAAATATAAATGCAATGCAAATATAAATATAATGCAATAAAGAATGAAATGAAAGTAAAGAGATAAGTAAGAAGGCGCAAACCGGACACGGTGATTTATAGTGGTTCAGTCACGAAGCTCCTCTTCGCCCTACTCCACTCCCCGAGTACCCAACTCGAGAGTTACTTCACTAATCACCAAACTCCCTTCAGGCGGAGAAAACCGTACACGTCGCTTATCCTATTACCGACACTAAGCTAGATGTCGAGTGCTAATCTTAGCTAGCACCAATCTACCACGATCTACCCAATCTACACCGTACACGTCGCTTATCCTATTTCCGACACTAAGCTAGATGTCGAGTGCTAATCTTAGCTAGCACCAATCTACCACGATCTACCCGATCTACCCTTGATCCACATGATCAATCACACAAGCCCAATGGCTTCAAGAGATCTCCAAGATCTCGACAAGATCACAATGATCTTCCCTCACAAACTCTCAAAAGAAAAATGATCTTGATGTATGCTATGATACAATCAAGAATGTAACAAATGTTACAAGACCTAACAACTACAACTCTTGTATCTTCTTGGATACCTTGAGTTCTTCTCTTGCAAATGAAGAGGTATGATAACACTTTGTATCTACTTGGATACTTTGTGTTCTTCTCTTGCTAATCAAGAGGGATGACAACACTTTGTATCTACTTGGATACTTTGTGTTCTTCTCTTGCTAATCAAGAGGAATGAAGAGGATCACTTGAATGGAGGATTGGATCACTCTTAAACAAACTAAGACTCTCCAAATGATCAAAGAAAGTCCTCTAAGTGAGGAGGGATTAGACCAGAGAAAAAGGACTGGAAAAATCAAGTTGGAAGTGTGGAATGGTCCACTATTTATAGGCAAGGGAAAATCTGACCGTTACAGACCCATGGCTCCACTAAATACCCGACGGCTCCACTAAATTTAGTGGAGCCGTCCATACTTAACGGTGCCGTGGAGGCTCCCTTTTTTGTCTTTAGTGGGGAAGGTTTATTTGGGGAAGTTAGGAGGTATTTTGGGGGGAAATTTGACTGTTGGGATTTTCAAACACATTTTTCAAAATAAAACATTTCTTTTTAATTCAAAAATAATTTGTGAAATATATTTTTGAAAAAATGTTTTGTCACATTAAAAATGTGAAGTTTAGAAAAATAAAATCCTTTGATCATTTGTCAAGTAGTAGATTTGTTTGTCCATACCTTGAGTGATTTATGTCGGGATGGAAATCTACGACTTCGTTGAAGCATACTTGAGACGTCGGGAGGTGTTGATGTAAGTATGCATTGATGATTTGTGTTTACAAGTAACTTGCACATTTTACGTTATGTATTACAAGTTACATGTTTGTCATTATAAAAACCGAAGAAACCGTTTAGTTTAAATATCGTAATATTTGCACTAACAATGTTGTCAAATCCAGTGGGAGCATTGTGTTGTAATTACTGAATAGTGAATTATTGTAATGATCTGTAATTCAGTGGGAGCTACAAGCTTTGTCATCTTGGTAGTAACCCAAATTATCTCTAGAATGTCTTGAGATAATTACTTTCCAATTATAGACACTTGTGGTTTTAAGGATAGTCATGTACGTTTCCTTACTAGACATGGTGGTCCTATATTTACTAATATCTATGACACAATCATATTGATCACATTAACAAACGAGTGACGTGTTGTTTATCTGATACATGATGTTGTTCCATGCACAAGTGGGAGAAATCTTATATTGTGTGCAAGGTACAACATATAGGAATATGATTTAAAAGAACTGTCTTGACCGCAAGGTAAGAAACTAAAGTTCTAAATATGACTAATACACCTCTAAGTCTAGAAACACTTGTTGAAATTTAGCTTAAGTGAGACCTTGACTAGATTACAACAACAAGGTAAAATTTCATGATTACGTGAGACCGTACATGGATAATTACTGTTTCTTAATTAGATACCTATTAGAACAAGTGTCAAAAAGGATAATGAGACTACTTCAAAATAAATATTTATGTATTATTGAAATGACATAAATAAATGAAGTAATCTAATACTACTTCAAATTTGAATATTTATGTATTCTTGGAATGTCATAAATATATATGAAGTAATAAATTAACTTGAAATTACTATTGAAACCAAATTGTGGTGTTCATGATTACTTTAGTTGTACATGTTTATACTTTATTGTAAAGCTATAAATATGAAGTCTTTTAAATTGTTACAAGACTTATTATAATATAAAGTAAGACGTTAACTTGTTCTGTCTTCTTTATTAAGACATATACAAGAAGTCATTGAGTTGATCAATGATTTATAATGTATAATGGGATTATAACAGTCTTTGTCTTCTTGTTGAGACATGGACAAGAAGTGACTTAGTTAAAAAGTACTTGCATTATAAAGCATGCAATTGGCTTGGAAAATCTATTTCACCATTAAGTTGACTTAGTTGTTAAATAGGTAAGCCAAAAGGAGTATAGGTTTATCTTACATATTGTTAGATTGTCTCACAATATTAGTTCTAATGAAATACCTCAAGTTTGTGGTGTGTTCAGTTAGGAGAATCAAACTCTATTGGTATTGTTTGATTAAAGATAACTATAACTTCCTTTCTTCCAAAAGTTATCAAGGTTAGAAAATTGAGTATGGGTTGTATATACTCAATAAGACTCCAACCTAGAAGATTAATAAGACACCATTTATTATGGAATGTGATGAATCACATTAAGTCTTAAAATTGAAGTTCTGAATTTGTTAAACTACTTATGAGTAGGTTATTAACAAACTTAATGTAAGGAACTGTCAATATGTATTTGTAATTTAGTGTTGCTCTACTTGCTAAGTATTTATAGATAGTCTATAAATTGCAAAAGGCAAGTGGGAGTTTTATCTTGAAAAGATAAAGTTACAAGATACATAATCTTCTAAAAATACACTAGTAAATGTCATGATGAGGATTAAACATGTTAATGTTAAATCTCAAGATGATGGAATTCTCATTCATAGATCCGCAAGGATATCTCAAATATTTGAATAATATGTTGAGGATTATGAGTTACAGGATTATGGTAAACCTGTTGGTCATTAAGATGAATTGCAAATATTGAATTTGGCAAATTACTCATACTATGAATGCTTAGATGCAGTCCAGAAAGATAACTAGTTTTGGAAACTTAGTTAATCTTGAACTCTATAGTTAGACTATAGAATGAAGATGAGTTTCTTCAAAGGGAATGGAAATCCTAGTGGTTTAAATCTTTGTGTAGAAATCATATGGACAAATTTTGTAAACATATTTAATGTATGTCTTATGACAAGATTATCAATTACACTTAAGCAATTAATTGTGATTGAATATTCTTTCTAGGTACATTAAATAAAGATTATGATTGTCATTCTTAGTTTCATAAATATGAAATTAACAATGGAATATCAAAAATCTTTCTTGAGAAATTACTTGTGCGATGACGATAAGTAATTAAAGGAGTATTTGAATTCAAAATAATCTTTGGAAGTATACAAAGTGCAATAATTCATGAATGGATTGATGCATGCATCTAGGAGATATACTTATGTTTAATTATTAAATCCAAGTGTTGATTTATAATTAAAATAAGATATTTCCTTAATATTCCTGAAAGCTAGTGGGAGTGTTAAAACTTATTTTCTTATTTCATATATATTGTATAACATATAGGAAGTAACATTCCATAAACATTAAATGTTAAGTCTTAGTTTGGAATGAAACTTCAATTGAAAATTTAGAAAATAAACATACAGCCTTGGAATATATGTTTATTGTTATAAACATAAGCGGTAAAATAATTGATTCTAATAAAATATGATATACTATTGGAAAGTCTAAATAGAAACATATCTTTGAAAAGATATAACATGAATAGAATCTAAGTTTAACACAAGGATTTTTCATGTACATCATGTTATTTGTTGAATCATGCTTGATGAAAGATGATTTGACAACATTAATATCTAATTGAAAGTTATTAGATAACTATGTGTAATGGATATGGTTGGATATAGAATTAATTAACATCCTCATCCTGGAATTGCTCTCAAATTCTAAGTATGAACCATATGACAAATTGTTGGGTAATCGTTATAGCCGACAAATCTTGAAAGATTGGAAGGTATAAAACATTACACAATGGATATTAAAGTTTACGGGATTTTAAAGAAGCATATTGTTGTTTGCATACAATGATGCTAATAAAATTGAGATGACACTTAATACTAGTCATGGTAGGATTTCATCGTTGTTAATAGCCATGTGTACTAGTTATGCTTAACTGTGAGAATAATTGCATTATACATTAAAGAATTAGAATACTTTAAACTATAAAAGGTTTGATAGTTTAATTGTCATAAATTGGTGGTTGAGGATGTCACACATTTTATGAAATATTATGTGGCAATATCAAGATAGTTGAATGCACACATACAAGAATTTTACTAATTGAGTTCTTGAAATAAGTATTCTCAAAATTCTGATAGATCATGATTAGTTGATTTATGTCTTGTCAACAAGTATGATTGACATGACTTGAGGCATAATTCATTAATAAGTATTATCATGCATTGATCTATTTAGTATTTGGATAATGGGATGTTATGAACAATTATTATTTTAATGAAATAAAATACTTGTTATGTTTGATTATCATTTTCTTAATAATATATCCTATATTTGCATGTTTAAATCCGTGAATAACTTATGTTATTCTAAATTGTCCGTTGTCGATTAATGATATGGGAATATCATTAAATTAAGACAAATCTGAGTATTGGTAGAATATACTTGAAAGTATATTGATGCGTTGACATGCCAATTTCACATGATATTCAATGAATTGAATATAGGACTTATCCCAACTTCATGAGTTTACTTTATGGATCTTGTCATCAAGTAAATCATGTATATATAGTTATCCTTAGACTTGAGATACCAGATAACTGTCATGGATGTAGTGCATTTCTGTGAAGCAATTTACCGCTATACGTAACTGGTAACTATAAGGATTGTTTTCAAGAATGTTGCAAAGTTCATGGGTTAGGCTCGTAGTCAAGAGAGAATTTGTTCCTTCAAATTTGTTTGAAGTTTAATACTGTTGGGCCCCTCGTAGGGTTGACAAGATGTTTGCGTGCGCACGCCCAAGATCTCCTCTGAATATGTTCGAAAGATTTGGTAATCTTGCTCAATCAGAAACAACGAGAAACATAATGGTTAATAAAGAATGACTGAGATCCATATCTTTATTAATGTAGTATTAGAAATAAAAGGATAAGTATGATGATGAATCATCGAATGGTTTTTCCAGGAGACCACCAACCGAGTTGTACTAGGGGCATTGGCGTGTTGCTAGATGCTAACCAATGTCATTACACTCTTAATAGATGTCCAAGTGAGAGCTGTTAGAGTTTGTGGACAAATATTAATCGTGTATGACTAGAATCGAACTCGGAACCGAGGGATTGCACACTTTACGTATGAATGATTAATGAAGAATAATTAATATATATATATATATATATATATATATATATATATATATATATATATATATATATATATATATATATATATAAACGTTATGTATTTAATTACTTGAACACGAAATAACGACTAACGGACGTTAAGTAATTAACGGAAATTGACTAACGGCCGTTAGTGAATAAAGGAAGGACTGTAGGTGAAATTACAGGACAAGAAGGTTCCAGAATTCCCTAGGGAATAGATGGGCTGATCGGTTGGAGGGTTTCCAAACCCAATCCAAGTCCAACTTGTTCTCTAAGTTTCCCACTCTATAAATACAAGGCTTAGGTGTTAGGGTTTCATATCTTGTGCACTCTTGCTATAACCCTAAACCTAGTTTTCTTCTTCTTTTATTACTAGCTGATCGATCTTAACCCTAGGAGGGGGGATCGACTTTTGTTTTATTAAACAAATTGTTTGGTTTAATTTTTGTGTTCTTTTACTAGCATCAAACATTAATCGGTTATAGTACGTGTGTACAAAACCTTGGTTATTAACTCACTATAGTTAATACCTCTTGGATTGAGAAACAAAATGGTAAGGGGTTTCTCGGTAATCCACTTGATTAATTAAAGAAGAAGATTTAAAGTATTGATCCTTGTTCTTGCTAGGATCAAAGGTACGTGTCTTTAATTTTCGGTTAATCTCTTATATGTTAAATATTGATTCTTTGCTTCCGCTATGTGCTTTGATGTTGTAGAAATTATTTATATAATTGTTATGGTATCTAAATTCTAACATGTTCATCCTTAAAAGCGAAGACCTCAGTTATCGTCTTAATGAAGCTAGAGCGTGAATTGGTTGAAAACCATGATGACAATTTCCTTTGTTTTGTATACATGATTTTTCACATGTCAACTTCTTTTACAAGCGCATTTGCTCTGTCATTCCACTTGATGTATGTGTTAGATTTGAGCTTTCTTGAACATTTCTTTCCATGACCATGTGCTAGTACTTCTCCCTCATGTCAACTAGCACGCCTATATCTTTTGATGGTGCAGTACATTTAAATTCCTCCCACATCCGAGGATAGATTGCGAAATAAATAAATAAATAAATAATTGATTATGATATTGTGCCTTTGTGTGCCATAATTACAACAGAACGTAGAAAACAAAACATTAGATAGAGTTCAATATGTCATACCTTCACATTCTATTAATTACTACGTTATCTATAAAATATAATAAACGAAAATACTGTACAAACCCTCTAATGCAACCATTGCAATCAATGTTCTTACGTGTCTCTGCTCCTATTGGTTCTGTATTAATGGCGTATAAGCACCACAATGCGGTAGTATTCCTTGGATCTTCAATTTGGTAAGTATTGAATTCGAAGGTTTTAATTGATTTAATTTTTTCAACCTATTGTGATAATTCTTACGTTTTTAATCACTAATTTAGCCTTTTAATTGATTTAAATCAAATGCAATCTCGAGTTTATATGATTTTCACGAAATTTCTGATTTTTTTTTTGCTTCATTAGTCTTTTAATTTGAAGATTATTATACAATTTAGGGGTTTTAGGGTATATTTCATCATCTAAAAAATTGGGGATATTAGTGTCTATATATTGCGATGTTCAATTTTGTTGTTTCTATACCTTGTGCCTAAGCTATTAATTAGGTTTTTTTATTCTTTATTTTTTTTTATGAACTGCATATATTAGCTGCATATATACATTTTGATTTGATGATTTGATGATTTGATGATTCGGTTGTTTTGAAAAAGTGTTTTTATTTTTGGAAAGCAGTGTTTTTTATTTTTTAAAATTAGGAAAGGAGCGTTTGATTGATTTCATTGTAATGTCATTGTATCAATCAATTGATTAGCTTCTAAAAATTATTTTGCCCTAATTTCATAGAGAACCTTGCTATAAAATGTGGATGAATGTTGGTGTAAATGTACATCTCCTTCTTCACAAACAAAAAGGTCTGTATCAGCAAAAACAATGTCTCAGGTCGTTAATGGGTACATCAATGATCTTTCTGCTGTTAGAGACAATATTAAACTTCGTGTTCGTGTTCTTCGTGCTTGGATGCAGCCTGTATTTGGGAAACCAAATGTCAGTAATCTGGAGCTTATAGTCATGGATGAAAAGGCAAGTCATTATGTTTCTGTTTTTACATTAAAAAGAGTTTATAAAGTATGTTTTTATAGGCTGCATATAGAGTACGTAATGATATATGTCTCTTAAACAGGCTACCAGAGTTCAAGTTCAAATCCGCCAAAAATTGGTTAACCAATACAAACATCAGCTTCAAGAGGGAAGTGCTGTCATTCTACAACATTACTCTCTTGGTGAGATACAACCAAAGTATCGGATTATTAAAAAAGGCCTACGCCTATCATTCTTAGCGAATGCCATTGTTGAAAAGTGTGTTGACTTTTCTGGATCGATGTATGGTTTTGACTTTCGTCAATTTAACACCATAACTAATCTTACTGTTGAAGAGGATGGACAGTTTGGTTAGTGTTTGACGTGTCTTTTTCTAAACTCAACACCCATGTAGCCAAATTGAAGAATGATGTATAACATTTGGTGTGTTTGTTTTCACTTTTGCAGATGTCATAGGCCGGTTGTCGCTTGTGATGATCTCGACTGTTTTGATAAGAATGGGAAATCTGGAAAGAAGAAATCTCTCACCCTTATTGATGCACAATAAGTAACGATTATATATTAGCAAAAAAATATATGGTCACTTAAAATATATTAAGAAGCGAGATCTGTTTTTCGTTGCAGAAATAATGAAATGAGGTGTACTCTATGGGGAGAATTTGCTCAGCAGTTTTCAGACTTTTTGAATCAATGTCCTGATCATACCAGGATAATTGCAGTTCTTCATCTTGGCATGATGAAGATGTGTGTTGGGCTATGAAATATCAAAGTACTGCTGAAAGTCAAAGTACTGCTACTCAAGTCAAAGTACTGCTAATTAAGTCAAAGTACTGCTGCTCGTTGAAGGACTGCTATGCAAATAGTTTAAGGACTAATGTGTAATTCTAGAATGTTCGTATTAGATTAGAGTTATAATTAGAATTACTTGTCGTTCAAGTTTGTAAACCGACTAGGGTTTTCCTTGTGTCTATAAAAAGGATCCCTAGGTTGGCATTAGACATATGCGATTAGAGATACGATTAGATAAGATTTTAGAGAGACAAGTTTACACGAAGAAGCTTGTTAGAAGTATTAGTGATTAGAGTTTGTTAGTGAATCTGTGTAAGAAAGCAGGTTCAAGGTTTTAATAATATTCGAAGTTGTTTATTAATTCTTCTTAGCTTTGTTAAATTAGATTCCGCATACTTAGCAAAGTATATCAGTGTTTCATTATTAATAGTTTTTGTAGGATCGAGTACTTCGAGCTTGATTGGGCTTGGTATAAACAAGAACCTCTGTATGCTATACAAGCGTTTATGCGGAAACTAAACAGCAAGTATAATAAAGAAGAAAACTGTAAAGAACAATGATCCTCTATGGATCAAACTATGAACTAAGAATTGTTTATTGAATCTTGAAACGTTAAAGGTGTTAAAGGTGTGTATAAACTCATAGACGGATATATCTTTTATACTAACAAGATGACCTAACCCTAATCCGTTCTACAAGTAAACGTGTGAAGAGATAAACAACAATCTCTTCTAAAAATAAATCTTAACAAACATTCTAAATATACGGATAACAAATAATACTATCCGCAGCAACAACACTATCGGCAGAAACAAGATAACACTGTCGGCAGCAATGAGCTTTCAGCAGGAACCAAAGCTATCGCAGGAACCAGCTTTACACTATCGGCATCAACAATGAAACTCTTATTTCCCAGAGATCCTAACAATCCTCCCCTAATCTTGAGGTTGACTAGGTTAACCTGCAAGATTCCAATGTGATAGAGCTTGTAACTTCTCAGGCTTGAGGACTGCGACTTAGCAGCAGCAATTAGTAGTAACCAGCAGCAAAATCCTTAACTTGCAAGATTCCAGCTTTTATAGCATCCAGCAGCAACTTCAATAGTTCAGCAGGAATTAGAAATCTTCTCCAAAACATGTATACTGGTCACCATTACTTTCACTTGAACTTGGCTGCTACTTATGACAATATGTACATCAAATCACTTAAGTTTCATACTATTCTCATCACATCCAGGTGTGTTAACTCCTGTGAGAGGTGAATCATTGAAAATTAATGGATTTGATGTCTCTTTACCAATAGCCATCACTACTGGAGTAGCCAATGTTTAGGTGTGTTAGACCATGGTACATTGATAACCATCTGATTTATTAGCAAATCAGCAACTATAAACGGATTTGACTTGTCTTTACCTGTAGCCGTTTGCTCAGGACTAGCCAATTCTTTGGTTTCAACTGAACCTTGGTGAATTGAATACCAAATATGGATACCAAGTGTCTTTACCACAAACCATACTTTTGTGGACTAGCCAATCCTTTGGATCCCATAAGGGTTACATCCATGGTGAATTGATAACCATTTTCAACTCTCAGAAATGAATCATGGGTGAGTTGAAGGACCCAATAGCTTTGAGCAAGCTATTACAGCTATCAACGGATTTGATAATCACACCAGAGCCGTACCCTTATGGTGAGTCAACTCTTTCTTGTCTGCAAGACATGGTGAGTTGAGCACCATTTATTGTGCAGGTGTAAACACCAACACTCTACCTGCAAGGTGTTGCTCAAAACCACTTATTAGCACACAAATATACAATTTTTTATTTTTATTTATTTTTTTTTTATTTTTTTTTGAACTAAAAAACACACCAAAATAAAAGAAAATAAGAAAAGAAACAAAAGAAAGAAAGAAAGATAGAAAATATACAACAACAACAAGAAACCATCCTCCCCTTAAGCTTCATCCTCCCCTTAATCTGCATTCCTCCCCTTAAGCTCAGCAACTAAGCCTCAACCCAATCATCATTAGCAAGAGCCTGAGCTATGCTAGTTGGTTCAACTTGAGATAAGAAACAAGCATACAGACAATGTAAGTAATCAGTATGAGTGTTCCTCAACTGATCCTGTATATAACTGAGAAAAGCAGATTCTCCAAACTTGGGTTGATGTAGCTTGCTTCTTGTCTGCACAGGGGAATTTATATCTCCAAGAATCAAAGACTGAGGATGAACTGTATTGATCCTCTTGGTAGCAATGGGATTAACTTCAATGGAGGATGCCTGATTAGTGATGGAGGGGTTGAAGTCATCATCATATGAGGAAGAAGTAAAAATTCCAGTTCTGGACTGATGATAAGGATCATTCAGCTTATCTTTTGAAGAGACTGAGTTTCTAAGATCAGAAGGAATTGGAAATCTTTCAGGGGAGTTAACAACACCCAGAGAGTCAACAGATGGAGAAGACACAGGAACATCAGCAGAAACCCTAGAAGGTTCGGCAGGAACAAATCCACTTTCAGCAGGAATGGGATCAGCAGGAACATGCATACCACCAGTTGAATTCAATTGTCTTCTAACTTCAGCTTCAGCCTTTCTCAGAATCTCCTCTGTCTCTTTAGAAAATCCAGAATCAAACATCTCAGCAGCTCTTTTGGCATTAAACTCTTGTCTTTGAAGCCTAGCAAGATCTTCTGCATAACTAGAATCACCTCCAGCAATATCAAAAGAATCCTTGAGCTTTGAACCTGAAATGTTGTTAGAGGGAAAAGAAGGAACAACTATAGGTCGTTCATCACTCTCTACATCAGAATCATCATCTGAGGTACCTGCATTGTTAGATTGAGAAACATTTGTACCAGCAGATAGATTTGATTTGAATCTATTATAACCTAAGGTGTCAGATAGATAATCCAGATCAAAGTACCACTCTGGACCAGCACCCTGCAAATTAGGTTTATCTTCAAGATATCTTAAGTTGAGAGTCTCTTCTATTCTCTTAGAGGACAGATTATAAACCCTATAGGCTTTACCATGAGCAGAATATCCAACTATAAACCCTTCATCAGCCTTCCCATCAAACTTGCCTAGGTAATCACTAGTGTTCAAAATAGTGACATGACATCCAAAAGGCTTAAGGTAACTAATGTTTGGAACCTTCCCAGACAAAAGTTCATAAGGTGTTTTATTATGAGGACTAGTAATAGATACCCTATTTAACACATAACAAGCAGTGCAAACTGCCTCAGTCCAAAACATAGTAGGCATCTTAGATTCAGCTAACATAGTCCTAGCTGCTTCTATCAGGGTCCTATTTTTCCTTTCTGCAACCCCATTTTGTTGTGGAGTTCTAGCATTACTATAGTCCCTTTTTATCCCCTTAGTCCCACAGAGTTCAATAAGATTAGAGTTTTTAAATTCTGTGCCATTATCACACCTTATAGACTTAACCTTTTTACTTAGCTGATTTTCTATTAAGGCAATAAAATCCCTAATAACTGGATAAGTTTCATCTTTAGTACCCAAAAAGAAAGTCCAAGAAAACCTGCTAAAATCATCTGTAATCACCAGGCAGTAGTTCTTATGGTCAATACTTCTTATAGAAGTAGGACCAAAAAGATCCATATGAAGAAGCTGCAAAGGCTCAGAGATGTTGCTCACAGCAGTTATAGCCTTGTAGGATGCTTTGTGCTGCTTTCCTTTGTTGCAGGCAACACAATCATGCTCATTAGAGAAGATCTTCATAGGAAGCCCTTTCACCAACCCATTCTTAGCCAACTTGTTAATGGTCTTGAAATTCACATGGGCCATTCTTCTGTGCCATTTCTTAGATTCATCCACAGAAGCTTTTGCAACCAAACAAGCAAGTGATCCTTCAGGCTGAACATCACTAAGATTGAAGCTATATAGATTGTAAGTCCTAGGAACTTTAAGTTCAACCTGACTTTCATCAGGCAACTTGAAGTCTTTGGACAACACAAAGCAATCATTCTCAGTGAAGAGAACACTGTTCTTCTTGTCACAGATTTGGGAGACAGAGAACAAATTGAAGTCTTGAAGTTCCTTCACATAAAGTACATCTTCAAAGTCCAGCTTAGCAGTCTTGATAGTTCCCTTTCCAGAAATTATTCCATCTCCTCCTCCAAATGTCACAGTACCTCCATTCAAAGGTACAAAGTCATGCAATCTATCCAAATTCCCTGTCATACTCCTGGAACACCCACTATCAACAATTCCAACATCTTTGCTTCTAAAAGGAAAATCCTGAGAGAAAGAATACATATACAACATTAGATACAAGAGAGACTCAAGCCATTGCTGACTTGAGCCTGCCTAGTGGATCAATAAGAATTAAACCCTGGAGATTGATGAGATCCACCATTGATCTTGGACCCCATTTTCATATGTTGGTTATTGATTTTCCAAGAACAACCTGCTGAGGACTTAACAGCAGTTTTCCATCTTGCCCCTCCCTTATTCATGGTGTCAAAACAAACAGGTCTCAAATTATTTTGAAAGTAACAACTAGTAGGTCTTCTGAAAGGTCTAGCCAAATTGCTTCTCCAACCAGCAGGATTGATCCTACCGGCAGGAACTGAATACACAGCAGCAACAGGCTTATCGGCAGGAATGAACTTATCAGCAGCAACAGGCTTATCGGCAGGAATGAACCTATCAGCAGCAACAGGCTTACCAGCAGGAACTGGCTTGCCAGTAGCAACTGAAGTTCTCCTTGCTGCTTGAGGAATATAAGGGGGAATATCATTCACATTTTTCCATACAAACCTATTTTGACATGCATTCAAACCCATCTGTTTCTCATAATAGTCACAATCTTTAATGAGATGATCATAACTACGACACACAAAGCAAGATTTCTTTCTAGGGGTCTTTTTCTTAACAATAACTTTCTCATTGCAAACAGAATTATTCAAACCAACACATGAAACAAAATTATCCTTAACACAATAAAAACCACAATCATAATTGTTTGAAACAGAACCACAACTAGAATTGTTTGAAACAAAACCACAACCAGAAACATTATTGATTTTAACACTATCAAAAGAAATATCTTCAAATGCAGCTGTCTTTGAGTGAGATTCATCATTAGCTACTTCTGAGGAGAGATCTTCTGACTTTATTGATGCTGACTTGTCACTTGATCCACATGTGGCATAGTCATCTGTCTTGATTTCTGAAGATTTGTCACTGTAAGAACAAGAGACAAATTCATTAGAGTCACAATCAAGATTAGGCAAGTCCTTTGCCTGTTTGCCATACATCATTTGTGAATCATCAAAGTCATCAAAAGGATTAGCTGGCTTAAATGTTCCAGTTATGGGTGGAGGAACAGCATTCATTCCTCCTTCCTTTACATACTTTACAGGTTTTCTATAATCTACAGGTTCAGGGTTAAATACACTATACTCATTCAGGTCATAATATTGATTTGGCCCTATCAGATCACCATACCCTAAACCTCTTTTAGTTTTGGTAGACATAGAACTATCAATAAGCTTATGAAGGTTTTTGGATGATTCTTTCCACTTTTCAAATCTAGCTAAGGAACTATCTAGTTTAGACTGCAAATCCTGATTTTCTAGCACTACCTTAGCTTTTTCCCTTTCAGAATGTTTAAACTCATTAGTGGCATTTTTTAAATCTCTTTCCAAAACCTTTATTTTTACTTCATACGCAGACTGTTGTTGTTGATACCAAACCTTTTGTTGCTCTAATGTTTTAACAGCCTTTTTGTGAGCCTTAAGTTGTATAAAATTATCATTATATTCATTTTCTTTGTCATCAAATTCCTGTTTAAGTTTAGCATATATAGGAGAACAACCAAATGGGCATTTTTGTACCTGAGATGGATGACCCATCATTGCAAACTGACCAGCCACTTGTTTCTTTTCACCGTATCCAGCTACCATCCCATAGACCTTATCTGCTCCACTTGCAAGAGACTTCTCATGTTGTTCCCAGTCCACCATCGAATCCACAGATACCAAAGCCTTGGGGTCTTCTGACTCCAACTCTTGAATTCTGAAAGCAGAGTACCGTGCTTTATCATCCACCTTCTTGTCTGTACATTCCCTAGCAAAATGTCCTGTTTGAGAACATTTATAACACCTCACCTTCCTTCTATCAAACCTGGCAGGCTCCTGTCCATTAAAATTAACCTTTCTTCCTGCCTTCTTTTCAAACCTATCCAACTTCAACGATATCATAGCCACCTGCCATCTTAAGTCCATCTCTTCCATATCCAATTCATCAACCTGATTGAAATCATCATACACAATCTTCTGTTGTGGTGTACTTTCAGCAACAAATGAATGAAGCACATCCACTACAAGATTCTCAGAACTGGTTTGAGCTTTTGGTGTGACAGGTGAGTAGGAGATTGATGATGTTGATGGTGTTGAACTGTTTCCATATGATGTTTTGTTAGCACCAGAGTTACTAACAAAAGCAGTATGGGTTGGAGTATGGGGTGAATAGGTGGAATACCCTTTGATATCAAGTTCAAGGGTTTTCAACTTGTTGTACAGATCGTCAAAGCTCATAAAATCCAGTCCTCCTTTGGCCTTGAGGGTTATGGAAACCTGCGACCAAGATGGTGGTAAAGCCCTCAGAAACTTGGTGTTGCAATCTTCATCATCCGGCCTAGCTTTCAACTGGTTGAGTTGACTCAGGATCTTGTGGAATCTGTCATACCCTTTGTGAATCCCTTCAGCCTCAGAGATCTTGAATTCCTGAAATTCTTGCTTGAGCATAGACTTTCTCATTTTTCTGGATTCATCATTCCCTCCAAATCTGGCTTTTACAACATGCCAGATCTTTCTAGCATCATCCAAGTGATGGAAATCACTCATATGATCCTCTGGAATAGCTTGAAGCAAAAGGGTTCTTGCCTTGGTTTCCCTTTGCACAGCCATGTGTTCTTCTGCAGTAACAGGTGGCTTTATATAGATATTGCCATCCTCGTCCCTTCCAGTATTCTTCTTGCTATTTCCCTTGAGAATGACATTCCACAGATTGTAATCACTGTTTGTGATCCAATATTCCATTCTCATAGCCCAGACTTCATACTCATCTTTCTTCAGATATGGGAATTTAGCATTGTTGGTGGACATAGTGGTGACGATTTGTGTTTGGACTTGGGATGTTTCAGGTTTGGGTTGTTGATCTTCCTGGTTAATGACATTGTTTTCTGGGTTTGCGTCTGCCATTGAGAGAGGGTTAAGAGATATGAGATCGACCTTTTTCTTCTTTATCAGAGATCCTTACCAGGCTCTGATACCACTTGTAGGATCGAGTACTTCGAGCTTGATTAGGCTTGGTATAAACAAGAACCTCTGTATGCTATACAAGCGTTTATGCGGAAACTAAACAGCAAGTATAATAAAGAAGAAAACTGTAAAGAACAATGATCCTCTATGGATCAAACTATGAACTAAGAATTGTTTATTGAATCTTGAAACGTTAAAGGTGTTAAAGGTGTGTATAAACTCATAGACGGATATATCTTTTATACTAACAAGATGACCTAACCCTAATCCGTTCTACAAGTAAACGTGTGAAGAGATAAACAACAATCTCTTCTAAAAATAAATCTTAACAAACATTCTAAATATACGGATAACAAATAATACTATCCGCAGCAACAACACTATCGGCAGAAACAAGATAACACTGTCGGCAGCAATGAGCTTTCAGCAGGAACCAAAGCTATCGGCAGGAACCAGCTTTACACTATCGGCAGCAACAATGAAACTCTTATTTCCCAGAGATCCTAACAGTTTTGAATTCATTCAAAGTTGTTAAACCGTAGACAAGCTACAAGTTAGTTTGGTCAGAGTATATCGATCCAACAAGTGGTATCAGAGCTTGTGTGGAGACTCTGATTAAGAAGAAACCCTTAAAACCGATTTATCAACAAACCCTCAACAATGTCGACTGAAGCTGCACCTATCCCATCCATCACCTCACTCAGAATTCCTATCATCAAGAAGGGAGAATATGATCTCTGGAGCATGAAGATGAGGCAGTACCTTGCTATTACTGACCATGCTCTATGGGATGTAATTGTCAATGGTAATGTTGTTCTTGACGAACCTTTACAAGTTGAAGGACAACCCAAACCACCTCAACCAACCTTGCCAGCAGCTACAAAGAGAAATCAGGATAAGGCTCTCAACATACTGTTGTCTGCTATTCCTGATGGTCACCTACTAAAGTTTCATGATGCTAAGGATGCAAAACTGATGAAGCGAAAAGTGTACCGCTTTTAGGGGGTCATTTAAGCCCTAAATCGTATTTATTTGATCAAATATTGCCCTAAATCGTTCCTTTTGTCATTTTAGGTACTTTGGAGAAGAAATCTGGAAAAGGAAGCATTTTGGACGTTTTTGGAGCATAAAAGTGAAGAAAACGACAAAGTCTCAAAAATATGCTGGAAAGTACATGTGACGGCGTCAAGACTTGCTCTTGACGGCGTCACGGCTTGGCGAAAGTGGTGGATATGAAAAATACACATGATAAGCCAGTGAGATTTGCATTGGAATTCTGACGGCGTCACCCTTTGGAGTGATCAAGGTCGTCACGGTTTAAGCTGAAGAATGACGGCGTCACCCTTAACCTTGATGGCGTCAGCTTCTGATAGGCCAGAACGGATTTTGGAGGTTTAAAGGGAGACGGCGTCAAGAAGGCCATCACGTGTTAACTAGTCACAACTTGCGCGCGCGGTAGCTGTTACTGTTTTGGCCATAAAATCCTCATACGAACTCGGATTTAGGTGATTCAAAAGGCCACGCGATCGGGACGAAAAGATCTACAATTTGGTGAAAAATTGGACGTGACGGCGTCACGTGTAAGTCTGACGCCGTCAGATCGGGCCGACAGAAAAATGCCTATAAATATAACTTCACAACTTCATTATTTGTAAGCCCTAAACCCTAAGTCCGATTCTAGGGTTTAGGTAGGTGTTTTTCCAGCAACTTAGAGGGTCCTAATCATGCCATAAACATCTTGTAATGGTTTGTTTATCGATTTAATCTTATGTTATGTCTTCAATTATGATCATTGTTGATTGCTCTTCATTAATTATGCTTGGCTAAATCACCTTGTGTCTACTTATGATTGTATGAAACTTGTATATAATCAATTAGATCTTATTGATTTCTTGTTGATGTGTGTGTCCATCTCCATCAATTAGGGCGTGACAACTTCAATAGATCTAGTTGGTTTAGTTTATAATTCTTGCTTCCTATTGTTTCTTGTTTTGATTGGGTGATATCGATGTTAGGCTTAAGAAAACTGGCTAACCTCCTATACGGTAACTTGCTTGAGCGTCTTAAGAAACATGAACCAATGCGTACTAGGTTTATTTGGTTGTATTTAATGCATGAGCGAATTCTAGTGATCCCATGTTAGGAGCTTCTTAGCCGGCTCGACATAGGAGTGAAGTAGGAGCTTATAGAGTTGGGGAAGTACGTACGCCACCCCACGAATGGTATTAAGGAATACAACCCGTCAATTAAAAAAAGGTGTGACAATTCAATAGGTAGAATTGGATAGCTAGCAAGGAGTAATACATCATAGGTAGACATGCTTCACTTCCCGTGTAGGACCCTAGTTTACTTTCCTGCACATTAGTTTATTTAGTAGCTTTTGGGTTAGTTGATTAGCAACTAATTCCGCCCACTCCTTCAAAACCAGAGATTTTACTTGCTTTTCATAAAATATAAAAATACAAAAAGAATCATCCCTCACCTCTAGACCTGGTAGATAAATTTCAATCCTAACGAACACTATTCTTTGAGTTGAACGATCAATCCCCCGGTACTTGCCACTTCACTATACTACATCGGTCAGGTACACTGCCTGGTGGGGATTGCAAACTTCTCAAGATCCCTTGAGAGGTAAAACCTGTTGTAAGGTCGCAAAACCACGCATCAAAAACAATTATGGGCTGCGATCAAGACAAGATTTGGAGGTAATGATGCTTCAAAGAAGATGCATAGAAACTTATTGAAGCAGCAGTTTGAAACCTTCACTGTTGGTGAAAGAGAAGGTCTTGATGCTGCCTATGACAAATTTCAAAATCTACTTAGTATGCTAGAACTGTATGGAGCAGAGGTATCTGTTGAAGATGCAAATTTGAAGTTCTTAAGGAGTTTGCCATCTGTCTGGCATGTGGTTGCTACTATGATTAGAGGACAACCTGGATTGGAGTCTATGGACTTTGATGATCTCTATAACAATTTGAAAGTGTACGAGCAAGAGATGAATGGTCACAGTTCTCAGAAAACTCATAACATAGCTTTTGTGTCTTTTGAAAACAGAAGCAGTACTTCCACTAAAAGTACTGCTTATCCTTCTCAAAGTACTGTTGGTGATTCACAGCATGTTTGCACAACCACAACTACTCCCAACCCATCACCAACAAACAACACCAATTCTGATGATGTTGTATGTTCCTTCTTTGCACAACAAGCCACTTTACCTGTTACCTATCAAGAAGACTTGTTGCAGATTGAAGAAGATGCTTTAGAGGAAATTGACATAAGATGGCAAGTAGCTATGATCACTGCAAGGATCAAGAAGTTCATGAACAAGACAGGAAGGGGAATTGATTTCAAAACCAAACAAGGTATAACTTTTGACAAATCCAAGATTGAATGTTTCAATTGTCAAAAGCTCGGACACTTTGCAAGGGAATGCAAGTTTGCAAAATATCAGGCAAACAGGATGGTTGAACAACCCAAGGTTGAAAGAAAGGAGGTTCCTATTACTGAATGACAACCAAAAGCTTTGGTGGCTCAAGAAAATTTAGCAGAGATTGACTGGAGTGCTGAATTTGATGATGAACCTGTAACCTATTCTATGGTTGCAATGGAAGAGTTTGATTGGGGCACAGCTTTTGATGAGGAACCAGGATATGCTGCTTTGGAATCAAGAGATGGTCTTGGAAGCTTTGACTGGAGCATGGAGGATGAAGATGAACCTGTTCAGATTGCTATGGTAGCTACTTCACCAAGTTCATCCAATGTCTCTGAGGTATGCTCTAAGTGTAATGATGTTTATCAAAAGTTGCTTAAAGAATATGTGACTGAAAGAGATAATTGTAGAACAGCTAGGTCTGAGGTAGCTGGTTATCAATTAACTTTAGAGTCAATGGAAGCCAAAATATTAACACATGAAAATAATGAAATGGCTTGGGCAGAAAAATATGAGCAACAAGATTACCAATTGAAATTAACTGAATGGAAGTTTGGATGTAAGGTGTCTGAATTAGAAAAGATTACTAAGGAAAGAGATACTTTGTTAGAAAAACTTGGTAGTATTAAACAGGCTGGTCTATCACATGTTCAATTTGTTGAAAAACAAAGAGTCATAAACAGTAGAGCTGGACTAGGTTATGGTGAAGATAGTAGTTCAGATGAGACCTCACCTAGTGATAAGGAAGAAACCCCACCTAGTGATAAGGAAGAGATTCCACCTAGTGATGATGACCTTACAAGCTCAGAAGAAAACACATCTAGGAATGAGGAACCAATTAGTGAATCACCTCCTGAGTTTAAGAAAGATAAGGAGTACCACTCAGTTCCTCCACCCACTGGTCAGTTTCAACCACTTAGGACAGATGTTTCTCGTTATGGTGTAGACAACCTAGAGTTTAGGAAGAAGCTTACTGGTCAATTTAGTTCTGAGAAACCTAAGAATGATTTTCAAAGGGGTAATGATCAAAAGTTTCCTACAGCCTTTCAAAAACAAGCAGTACCTCCAAAAACTTTTCAAAGTACTGCTGGACATTCAGCAGTACTTCCAAGAGAAACTTTTCAAAATACTGCTCACTATAGGAAACCTTTTAATCATAGAAGAGGATTTGGGAATATGGAGAGAAAGTTATGTTATGTATGCTATATTCCTGATCACTTGATTAAGCATTGTGACTTACACTCAGAATATTTAAGTCAGTTCCCAAAGAATAGACCTGCCACCCATAAGCCAAGAGAGACTAGACCAGTTTGGAATCACTCAAATAGGGTCAACCATAGTAATTTCTCTAAAGACTATAGGTACCCTCACCAGAAAAGAATGTTTTCCAAACCACCAGTACCTTCACACATTGCTAAGTCTCAAGAAGTACCTTCTCAAAGGACTGATAAGTTTTCACCCAATCATGGTACTGCTAACACTTTTTCACCTAGAAGACCTAAGAGATTCAATTCATATAAAAGGTCTTACACCTCAAGTAGAATACCTAGATCAGAGAAACCTAAGGTCAAACGAAATTGGGTTCAGAAAGAAAGTACTGATGGGGAACAAGCAGTACTTTCATCAGATAAGGGTGAAACAGGGAGTGTTGTTGATAATACAACACAGGACATGGGACCAACTCAAATAATCATTGACCATGCCTTTAAAACCAGTGGAGATTACATACTGAAGGAATTCAAGTATGTCACTCCACAAGGGGAACACAAGTCAGTAATGGCTTGGGTTCCTAAAAGAAACTAACCCTTTTCTTTAATGTGCAGGGCAACCCAGAGGAGGAGCTTAAAGATCATATTATTGTTGATAGTGGTTGCTCTGGCAGCATGACAGGGGACAAGGAGATCCTGTCAGATTTTAAGGCATATTATGGAGGAAGAGTTGCATTTGGTAATGATCCTGATGGAGGGAGAATCACTGGCAAAGGAACAATCAAGGCTGGATGTATTGATTTTGAGAATGTTAGATATGTCAAGGAGCTCAAGTTTAATCTTTTGTCAGTATCTCAAATTTGTGACAAGAAGTACCCAATTCTGTTCACTGATACAGAATGTCTCATTCTCTCCCCTGAGTTCAAATTTATTGATGATCACTTGGTAACATTGAGAGTACCAAGAACCAATGATGTGTACAGTTTAGACTTAAAGAGTCTCAATTCTGCTGGAAGAGCAACATGTTTAGTAGCAAAGGCATCATTGGAAGAAGCACATTTGTGGCACAGAAGACTAGGTCATGTTAATTTTAAGAACATCAACAAGCTGGTCAAAGGAAATTTTGTTAGAGGTTTACCTTCCAAAACATTCAAGACTGATCATTCATGTTTGGCTTGCAAGAAGGGTAAACAACATAAAGCTTCATGTCAGAAGCTTGGGGAAAGAGATATTAGAGAACCTTTGGAGTTGCTACACATGGATCTGTTTGGACCAGTTTCAGTAGAGAGTTTAAACAAGAAGAAGTACTGCTTGGTTGTGACAGATGATTGTAGCCGATTTAGTTGGGTCTTTTTCTTGGGATTCAAAGATGAAACCTTTGATGCTATCCATGACCTGATAGTAGCCCTTGAAAATCAATTAAGACTCAAAGTAAGAGGTATTAGATGTGACAATGGAACAGAATTCAAGAACAAGCATATGGATGAATTCTGTGCCAAGAAAGGGATCAAGAGAGAGTTTAGCATTGCTAGAACACCCCAGCAGAATGGTGTTGCAGAAAGAAAGAACAGGACTTTGATAGAAGCAGCTAGAACAATGCTTGCAGATTTCCAATTACCTATTCTCTTTTGGGCTGAAGCCATAAGTACTGCTTGCTATGTGTTAAATAGAGTTTCAGTAACTAAACCTCAGATGAAGACACCTTATGAGTTACTAATGGGAAAGAAACCAAACATTCGTTTTCTAAAACCTTTTGGCTGCTCTCTGACTATTCTAAATACCATTGACTCTCTGGGAAAATTTGATGGTAAGTCAGATGAAGGATATCTATTGGGTTATTGTACAAATAGCAAAGGTTTTAGAGTTTATAACAGGAATACCAAAAAGGTACAAGATTGTCTTCATGTTGAATTTTTGGAAGATAAGGAAACTCAGAAAGGTAAAGGTCCTGATTGGATGTTTGATCTTGATCTCAAGTTCACTCCATCTATGAATTATGTTCCTGTTAGAGAAGAGAATCAGGCTAATCACAAAGAAGATGATTCACAGTACATTGTTCATGGAGTCAATGTTACACCAGAAGATGTTCCTGACAAAGAACCTGAAGTTACTGATGAAGACCAAAGTACTGCTCAACCAACTAATACAGTATCTGATGAAGATCAAGCCATACAAGATGAACTTAATAGGATGCTTTTTCAAGAAACTATAGCACAATCCTATGAAGATGAACAAAGGAAGGCTTATGAAGCTGCAAAGAAAAAGAGTGTATTTCAAGATACTGTTCACAGTACTTTTGATCAAAGTACTGATGATCTTTTTGACAGTACTTCTGGTGTGTTAGAACAATCAAATTGGAACAATGCTGATGATTCCAATGTTGATGATGATGATTTGGATAATGCTAACATTCCTGGTTTAGAAGAAATTGATGATGAGCTTAATCCAGAAGGTATTTTCTCCAATGAAGGGATTGATTTTACTAACTTGGAGTCTGATCTTCCAGTACCACCAACTCCTACATTGAGAGTTCATAAAGCTCATCCTCAAAGTAACATTATTGGATCACCCTCTTCAGGAGTGGTTACAAGGAACAAAGTTAAAGGACTTTCTAAGCAACATACTGCTTTACTTAGCTTTGTTTACAAACAAAACAGGATGAATCACAAGGATCAACAAACATGCCTGTTTGCTTGCTTTCTATCTCAAGAAGAACCCAAGAAGGTAGCTCAAGCTTTAGCTAATGAAAGTTGGGTTGAAGCCATGCAAGAGGAGCTTCTACAATTCAAGCTTCAAGAAGTTTGGGTATTATGTGATTTACCAGATGGCAAAAGAGTCATTGGTACAAGATGGGTTTTCAGAATCAAAAGAGATGAAAGAGGGAATGTTATCAAAAATAAAGCTAGATTGGTTGCACAAGGATATCGCCAAGAAGAAGGAGTGGATTATGATGAAGTATTTGCTCCTGTTCACACAGATGATAATGTAGCTGATCTACTCACTAAGGGATTTGATGTTTCAAGATTCAACCACTTAGTTGTGAGCATTGGGATGATTAACTATTAGGCTACATTTGAGGGGAGGCTTTAGTATTAGTTAGTATACTTTCTATTAGTTCTTAATGAAAGTATTGGTTTTTAGTAGTTTAGTTTAGACCATATGTTGTATTTGAGGGGAGGCAACATAGTCATTAGTTAGAACTTATGCATGAACCATTTACAAGTTCTTGGTTTAGTTTGGAGTGTTGATTGTGGATAAGAAGATGGAACGTACTGCTTTGTTGCTTAAAGTACTGACTCAGCAAAGTACTGCTTCAACGTACTGCTTACGTGGATGTACTGTTCCAACGGTCAAAAATTGTGGGGCTACGGTTAATTAATTCCTTACGGCGGAGATAATAAGTTAATCAAAACGGTAACTTTATTATTTTGAGTTTGATTTGTTTCCATCCTATTTAAAGAAACTCTCCCTATTTCCCCGCCTTTTACCATATTTGAGATCCCTCATTCGCTTTTACACCACAATCTTTTTAACAAAACACACACTCAAAGCGAATACTTCTCTACCACTCATCATGGCTAATCGACTCACTGTTAGCAAACACAATATGATCGCTAATTTGGACAAGACAAGGGATAATGTTGATTTTCATGCGATCATTGATTTCTTAACTGGGTCTTCCATCAACTACTCTATTTTAGTTGACCCTGATGTTATTGGTCCCTGGATGCAAGAATTTTGGGCTACTGCAACGATTGAAGATGACTCGTTGATTCGGGCTACGGTTGCTGGATGAACTATTCGGATTTCTGAGGCCACGATTAGGGATGTTTTGATGTTTAATGATGAAGGAGGGGCTGTTCGTTTTGAAAAACAAGTGCTTTGGGACACTTTAAGTGATATAGGTTATGAAGGAGATCTGACGAAACTTACTTTTCAGAAGCCTTTGTTTTGTTCTCATTGGAAGTACCTCATTCACGTCTTACTTCATTGTTTAAGTCCCAAGAGTACTTCTTTTGATCAATTTGGTCAAAATATTGCATCTGCATTAGTGGGTATGGCTACCGATCAAAGGTTCAACTTTTCAAGACTAATTCTTGATGGTATGCTTACACATATTGCTAATGGTTCGCCATTCTTAATGTATCCAAGGTTTGTTCAGTTATTCTTGAACAATCAACTTGAGGATGTCCCTAAACCTCAAAGTTTTTTACCCACTGTCAAACTTCCACCAAAGGTGTTTACTTTTCTATCTAAACAAAGTGTCAAGTTTTCTGGAACCAACACACCTTTGACTGCTCATATATTGGGAGTTGCACAAGTTGTTAGAGATGCAGAGCAAGAGCAAGAGCAAGAAGCAAATTCTGAATCAGCAAGCCAAGAGTCTCCAGTTTCAAGAGAAGTTAGTATTCCTCAACCTACTGCTTCTCAACATACTGCTTCTCCACATTCTGCTACTCGGGAAGATACTGCTCCTATGGACATTCCTACTCATGAGGAGTCAGACCAAGGTATGAATCAACCACCATCTCCTAATGATTATTCTTCCACAAATATGTCTAAGCAATTTGAAGAAGAAGAGGCAGAGTTGGATAATTATGCTTTAACAAGGGAGTTAAGGAGGCTGAAAAAGGAGAGTGAGGCTCAAGCTGCTAAGATAGTCAAATTAAAGACTAAGTTTCAACGATTGAAGAAGTTTGTTTGGCCACTAGTTCAACACCATCGATTATGGGTAAAGTCTCAGAAGCAGAGTGGTCAGAAACCTAAGAAGTCTTCTCAGTCAAAGAAGAAAAAATCTAAGAAGCAATCTTCATTCCAATTGGGGAGGAATTTAGAGAATTTGAATGAAGATGCTGGTTTTGAACAAGATGCTGGATTTATGGATGATACTCAGAGGACACCACCTGAAAATATTCCTCAAGATACTGTTGAGAGGAAGAGTGATGAAACAGAGCAAATCAATTTGGAAGTAGCTGCTGTTGAAGTAAGAAGTGGTGATACTGAGGAAATAAACTTGGAAGGAGCTGAAGCTGAAAGTACTGCTCAACAAGGTACTGAGAGGCAATTTACTATTACACCTAGAACTTTAGATTTTGAAGAAGATATTGGTCCTTCAATTCAAGTTCAAGAGGAAGTTGGCCCTTCTAAACCAGCTCAGGAAGAAGATGTTATAGCTCATACTAACAGTGATGATGAAACAATTGCTGACATTATGCTTAATATGTCAAGTCAAAGAGGCATCAGTATTCATGAGGTTGAACAACAACATCATACTTCTTCTCAACCTACTCAGGAAATAGATCCAAAAGATAAAGGCAAAGGGATCTTGGTAGAAAAGAAGAAGAAGAAGATGACATTGGCACAGTTAAGACAAATTCAGATTGCCAAAAATGAGGAAGCAGCTAGAATATTGCAAGCAGAGATAGATGCTGAAGAATCAAGGAAGATTGTTCAATCACAAAGGCCAATTAGTAAAGCTAGAGAAAGGAATGATATGATGGCTTATCTGAAAGGTCAAGGATATACAGGTTTAGTCAGATTGACATATACAGAGATGAAGGATCTGTATGATGCTGTTAGAGAAGCTATAGAAAAGGATCTTGCAAGCATTATTTCTTTTGAAGATAAGGAGCTTGAAGATAAAAGAAAGGAAAGAGCTGTTACAAGAAGCTCAAAGAGGAAAAGAACTACTGATGAACAGCCATCAAAGAAGTTCAAGGAAGCATTTGAATTGAGAACAGATACAGTTGATGAGCTCAGGAATTATCTTAGAGTTGTTGATTTTGAACATCCAAAATTGAAAGAAGATACTGATAAGAAGTCCAAGATATCAACTTTTTCAGTTGTAGAATCTCAAGAAGGAGATTATCTGATCTTTCATAGACAAGATGGAAGTTTTAGAGTGTTCAATTCATTATGGGATATACTACATCTGATTGATAGAGATGATATGCTTCAGTTATATCTCCAAGTACAAACTTATTTTGAGCATATTCCACCACAAGGAGTAGGTTTGATATTGTTAGGAGATCTCACAACAATCTGGGAGACAGAGGAAACAAAGGACAGTACTTTGTGGGAAAATCAAGACAATTGGGAGATTAACAGATGGAGATTCTTTGAATCAGTTGGAATACATGTTTTGGAGTTAGAAGATGGCACTATGATTCATATGCTAGCAGAACAGAGATATCCACTCACAAGAGATCTGATGATCAGGATGCTAGAGCATGGCATGGAAGTGGAACAAGAGAATGAAGTAGCATTGATGGTCATAAAATTGTTTATCAAGTGGACAACTGAATCTGAAGATTAATGCATAACTACTGGTATGGTTTAATTATTATATAAATCTTTTGAAAATAAGTACTTTCTTCAAAGTAATGCTAGTCAAACAGTACTTTCTCAAAGTACTGCTTGCAGCATAAAACCAGTAAAGTCTTTTGATAAAATCAGTAATTTTTGATAAGTGCAAAAACGTTTTGAAGCACAAAGATTAAACAGCAACAAATGGTTTTGAAAGCAACAGCATGGTGTTAGTACTTGTACTACACAACAAATGGTAATCAACTCACCATGTTTAATAAACAAGAAAGAGTTTGACTCATCATGAGGGTACGGCTCTGATGTGATTATCAAATCCGTTTTTAGTTGACAATTTACTAAAAAATTGTATGGTTTTCAACTCACCATATCTATATTAGTGAAGAGTTGGCTAGCCCACAAGATAATGGCTTTGTGGTAAAGGCTGTGGAAAACCATTATATGGTAATTAGTTCACCATGGTAGTGATTGTACTAAAAGAACTAGCTAGTCCAAAAGCAAACGGCTATTTGGTAAAGACTACTCAAATCCGTTGATAGCTGATGATTTGCTAAAAATCATATGGTTATCAATGTACCATGGTTTTTCCTAAACCTAAACATTGGCTACTCCAGAGTTAATGGCTTTGGTAAAGAGACATCAAAATCCATTAAGTTTTCAATGATTCACCTCTCACAGGAGTTAACACACCTGGAAGTGATGAGAATAGTATGAAACTTTTAAGATCTGATGTACCTATTGCCAATATGATGCTGTGTTGCTGAAAAGATATGATGCTGAAAAGAATTGTTGCTGATGAAGATTGAAGATACTGATTGCATTGATGATGACAAAACAACAACGAGGCAGATTTCAAAGAAACAACCTTTCCTTGAATATAAAGTGTTGAAGTTAAAGAAATACAAAGGAACTTGAAATCAAGCAAGTAGAATTTAAGTTAGGGGAGGATTGTTGGGCTATGAAATATCAAAGTACTGCTGAAAGTCAAAGTACTGCTACTCAAGTCAAAGTACTGCTAATTAAGTCAAAGTACTGCTGCTCGTTGAAGGACTGCTATGCAAATAGTTTAAGGACTAATGTGTAATTCTAGAATGTTCGTATTAGATTAGAGTTATAATTAGAATTACTTGTCGTTCAAGTTTGTAAACCGACTAGGGTTTTCCTTGTGTCTATAAAAGGATCCCTAGGTTGGCATTAGACATATGCGATTAGAGATACGATTAGATAAGATTTTAGAGAGACAAGTTTACACGAAGAAGCTTGTTAGAAGTATTAGTGATTAGAGTTTGTTAATGAATCTGTGTAAGAAAGCAGGTTCAAGGTTTTAATAATATTCGAAGTTGTTTATTAATTCTTCTTAGCTTTGTTAAAGTAGATTCCGCATACTTAGCAAAGTATATCAGTGTTTCATTATTAATAGTTTTGAATTCATTCAAAGTTGTTAAACCGTAGACAAGCTACAAGTTAGTTTGGTCAGAGTATATCGATCCAACAATGTGGGACGGTAACTTTCCCTTTCTTAATGAAGTGTGATCGCATAATCTATTTTAATTATCATATCTCATATGACCATCTAATTATTTCTTTTTCACAGGAAAAATGGGAGTACAGAATGGCTATAATGCCACAAAGTTATTCCTCTTTAACGGAAAAGATAGTATATCAACATCCGAATTCTCTGACATTGAGGAGTTTAGGCTAAGGTCTGTACAAAATTCAAAAACCGTTTATATGCATCATTTAATATCACAAGCGACCTTTGCCTATATTTGTAGTTGTTTATCTGTTTGCAAAACCATACGTAGTAGTAAAAGACTACTGAATCTGTCTGCAAAACCTTTTTATCACAAAAATGGTAGTACAAAATGGCTATAATGGGTCAAAGTTATTCCTCTTTAACGGAAAAGATAGTATATCAGCATCCAAATTCTTTGCCGTTGAAGAGTTTAGGCAAAGGTCTGTACAAAATTCAAAAACCGTTTATATGCAGCATTTTATATCTTCACAACCTTTGCCTATATTTGAAGTTGTTTATCTGTTTGCAAAACCATACGTAGTAGTAACAGACTACTGAATCTGTCTGCAAAACCTTTTTTATCCCAAAAACCACATCAACAATGTTTGAATAATGTACAATAACAAATAGTCAACAGAGAATATGGACGAGTCAAGTGTTTGTTATAAGTATTATGAGTTTTGCACGTCTGTGTTTCAAATTACAATAACCTATCACGCAATTTTACATTTGCAGATTGCTTGGTGTCCAGACAGAGGAGAAGTCTGAGCATACTGCATCACGTATTTCGACTGCCTCCAGATACTCTACGAAGGATGATTTTGTAACCAAATATCCATTGAGACAAATTGCCGAACTATTGGATGTTAAACAGGTACCACTTACATAAGTCATTAGACTACTATCATTAAAATTGTAGTCAAAATATATAATGGATTCTTATGAAAGGTATACATAATTTGAAACACAGACGTGCAAAAATCATAAAACTTATAACATCCAATATGGATCTGTCTTGGTCACCATCCTTATCTGTGTGAATTTTGACTTTTAGGGTGAGCCGTCTGTCATCGTTGGCACTATATGTGCAATAATTGAAGAAGATGGGTGGTGGTACCTTGGTTGTGGTAAATGCAAAAAGAAGGTTGTTAAGACGAGTGATATTGTGGATCTCGAAGCTGAAACAATGCAAAAACCAAAGGGTGGGCAGACCGAATGGTATTGCACTAAATGTGCCGTTGTTTGTACGACCCTTAAAACTCAGTGAGTGTTCTTGACTAATCCAATAATATAAATTACGTTATTTCACATGTTAAACAGTTTTATAAATTGTCCCAAAATTTATTGTGTGTGTTAGGTACCGTGTGCAAATACGTGTACAAGATTCAACTGGGACATGCTCTTTGTCCCTTTTTAACGATGAAGTGCAAGCAATAGTGGATAGATCTGCATACCAGCTGTGTGACAAATACATCAAGGTAACGTGATCCATTTACAAAATATTAGTTATGAATATTGGAAAACAAATGTCTGATAAAAGTAATAAAATGTATTTTCTGCATCTTAACAGAGTGACGATAGTATTGTGCCCCCCGATATTTCAAGTATGATCGGAACAAAACACGCCTTCAAGGTGTTCATGGATAAGTACAATGCAGCAAAGTTGTTGCCGATTTTTAATGTTTTGCGTATGTCTTCTGACCAACAAATTATTGAATCGCTTGAAGCTTCTGCTACACCATTAAAGGTAGTACCTCTGTTTATTTCTACCAACATATTGGTTTATTTTCTTCTGGATTAGAACATGCATTAGCTTAGACATTCAATTATATTTTTTTGCAGGCTGACAATGAAGCCGAAAGTGTCAGTGTACCTGTTATCACACCATTTGTGAGTTTACTTACTTTTAAATTGTAAGAAACTGTATTTTTCAATGTTACATGCCTCTTCTGTGCTGACAATGTTTTTTCATGTGTCCAGGATTTGGAATCTCAGACGGATGACAACACCACGCCAACAAATCATGACAAATTTGGTGTTAAGAACAAGCGTCCTGCAGACGATGAATTTGATGGAAGCATGTCTTCCAATGGTAAAAAGCATGCTGTGCAGATCAAGGTGGAAAAAGAGTAGTTAATGTGTTTGTGGCATTTCAGTTATGTTTTTGAATAATAGTCTTGATGAATAAATATTTTTAGACAATATTTTATGAATCTGTATGGTTGGGGAGTCCCAACCAAATTGACATTTTTATATGTTGCGAATCTATTATATCGTTCAATGTTTATGAATTGCCACTTGCTTCACTTTGAATGATCATTCACTTGGTTGTATGTTTATTAATTTGTGTTTTATTGAATGTTTATGCCTCAAAGTACATGTCTATGTTTCCTGTTAGTTTTTATGTCCTTATTAATTTGAGTACATTCACTTATTTACTTTTTGAAGGAATTGATGTCGAAGGATAACTATGAACAACCAAAGACATAAATGTTGGTAACAAGGATAACTATGAACAACCAAGTATCGTTATCATCGTTCAATATGGTCGTTATCAAACCTGTGAGTGCTAATAATCACATGTGTTTTACGGAATCAAGTTAGTAAAACAAATAATCGTTTGTAAACTTTTTTAGGTTAGTCAATAATACGTTCCATCATTTATTAACATAGATAATCAGAGTCTCTACAACGACCAACATGCTACGCGTTTGTTTATAAACTCCGATATCCCTGAAATACAGGAATTTAGGCACAAGTATGTGAAACATGTTTATCATATCTACTCTTACTTTATCCAAGTGTATATTTATTTTTTCAATGACGCATTTTTATATTTTGAAATGGAGGTTGATGCTTCAGGATCATGAACAGAAATATTGCTTCTAGGGTATCTTATAAATCTGTATTCATTTTCAATATAATAACGCATTTTTATTTTTTCTTGAAAACACGAATTCAATTAGACCTTCTCCTTGATAGTTTCCATGGAACTAATCATTTTTGTATTCATTTTGTAGGAATCCTTATACTACCACCCGCACATCGCAGAAATGGACAACGATACCGGGTATCAAGAGAGGAATGAAGATGGATGTTATTGGCAATCAATATGTAGACAGCAACAATAACAAGCATATGCATTGTGATCAAAAGAAATATTTTAGGGAATTTAGGAGCCACTATTGTCTTATCTATGTTTTAAACTTTGTAACTTATTATGGATTATTTAGTTAATATCAATGCATCATTTTTCCTTATCACAAATGAAACCAATCTATTGCAGGTTGATAATGTCAACGCAACATAAAAAACGAAAGCCATATCAAATCTAAGATAACTAACAATTTTGATTCATTCTAAAATCATAAGTTAACAATTATCAAATGTCATGTGGAATCAGTACCACAAAGCTGACCTTTCAACGAGATTGTTCACGTGGAATCAACTCCACGACACTACCAGATACCTTACTTAAATATTGTCACAACCATATGTTCACAACTACCGTTACCATAAACATTGTTCTTGAAGCAGCCACAAGACAAAAGAAATCAGACACAACACAACCAAATGTTCACGATCAAATACCATACCCAGGAACTACCAAAAGGACTTACCAATAACATGTTTAACATATGTGGAAGATCGGGTAATGCGGGTTTTCACCTTCTGCCACATCCAAGTCTACGCCATTAGACACATACTTGAACCGTATCACCTTCGTATACGGGAAATGACAGGCTTCTGCTAACAGCTTCCACTTTCCGAACATGTTTACATGAGGGGTTCTGTTTGGTCTGTCTCTGTGAGGCTCAATTTTCACCCTCATGAAATCTCTGTAATTCTGGTGAACTACCATGGCCAAATTGTAGCTGTGCATCGGATGCTTCTTCAGGAAATGAGCAGGGATTGCCTGTAGGATTGTAATTTGCAGTTAGTATTAACCAAATGTTAGACCGTCAAAATATATTTATACAAAAATAATTAAATTCATGTACCAATCTGTCCCGGTCTTTGATTTGGGCGTAGCTTTTGTAGAAGCTTCTGTTATACTCTCCATAATGGTCGGTGTGGAATGGCCAGTAGCAAATATGTTTCATTCTATCGTCATCTATTTAAACATACAAACGTAATAATTTATGTTATTAGGTAAATGCAGACAAATAAATGTTAATAATAGCAAATAAAACAGATCTTACTCTGTTCATTCCACTCCAACGGCAGTTGAATCTTCCTCAGAGTACAGGCTCCTTTGAACACTCCCTGCGTGATGATGCTCCCGTCATCATCAAACGCATCCAACCACACAGTATGTCCCAAGTTTTTTGTGAAGACACATGTGTTTCCAGGCTCCAGACCAACAACGTTCACCAACGAACTCCATACATCACCCAACAAATTGTACACATAAGTGCCCGGGTTCCCACAAACCTCCACGCGGCGCACATGACAGTCGAAATTGTGTTCATTCACTTGGATAGTCAGCTCATCAAGCTCCTCAAATCCTGGAATTAGTTGAGCGGTAATTGACTGTATTACAATATATCATCGAAAATTTTAAAATTTTGTATGCAAAACCTATGCTAAGTGAGATTTATGTACTTTATGATATGCAATTTGTTAGTATATTAATTTTTATAATTGAATGTTTAATCTATTGTACGTTATATTAGTTTTTAGTACCTGAGTCAAACCAAGGTCCGGCAACACAAGTGTCTTGAACCTTGAATATGTTGCTCTGTTTACATCATACCCACCTACTTCATGCCCGTTTGGAAAGTATCCAGTCACATAAAAACAGTCATCCCCTTCTTCAACAAAATGCAACAACTCTACATCTTCGTTCAAGTACCTATTGCTGAAAGCCGTCCATTTTGGTCCGGTTAAATACCAAAGACCGTACCTAGGCTTGACTAACTGCACCTTAAAACGATACCCATCTGCTGATATTATGTATATCTCAGATTTACCATTGTAAGATTCAAGATTGTACACTTCCGGTAACACCTACAATATAAAGTTCAAATATATTTCAGTTTTAGATTACAACATCACTACACTTTACGTTACACTATTCTGGCATTTGTGTTTCAACTACCTGAAATTCTGCAAAGTGATCCTTATCTTGAAGTATAACGAAGTCGATACACATGTTCGCCTACACGTAAATATAAATCTATTAAAAGATTGTATATAACCCCACACAAACCAAAACAGAGTATTTGCTTAAAACCACTTATGAACAAGGATCGTAAGCATATACAATTCAATTAACCTACATTATGTATTCGTATTCATCATATTTGAAGCCACAATCACTTTATCCTCATCATACCATTGTTTAACAATTACAATAAATAGATTTTCTACACCAATTAGGTGCGCCTTAAAGTATTAATACTAAAAACAACAAACAACCTTTGTTCAAATTATCTCACTTAACAAAGGAGCTTTTCTATATTTACAAGAACAAAAATATTGTTCAGCACAAATAAATGCTTCAGATATTCTCAACAAATTCCGAAATTTACTTAAAAGTACCATATACAATCTTTGAGGATCACAAGTAACCGAATCGATACACACACCATAACATTAACTTTAACCACAAGTTATATTTCTTAATCATGTTTAACTATTATCCAAATTTACTCCATACAAAGAATTCACAACAACAACTTATAATGCTAATTGTAACAGATATAATATATTTCTCTTACATAATCAAATCTACCTAAGCTAACGGCTATAACTCATTACAAGACATCAACCAATAATGATCAGAGGCTTCTTACTCTACATCAAGAATGGTGATAGTTTTTCGTATTAAACTCATTAATACGCTGTATTTTCCTAATACAATCGTACTACCATTCGATCTAACTAATATAAAATGTTCTTATAATGAAGTGCAAATTATTCATTTGATTATTACTTACATGCATATGAAAATGAGATGATCAATCGAAATTTTTTTTTGGGTTCGAGATCATTACCTCTTTCTTCGCGCCGTTTCTTTGACACTTGATGATGAAGGATAATCAATGCGTTTCTGTGTTGAAATGTTATAACCGTCATTATAAGTGATTCTAGACAGGGCAAGTTGCTTAAATTAGCAAGGCAATCATTACTTTTGAATATAACACTCCTAATATCTTTTACATGTTTAATATAACACTACTAAAATCTTTTACAAATTTAAGAGTTTTTGTGTCTTTGTTTTTATTTCAATGTTAAAAATCCCAATGTATCACATCTTTTACCATTTAAGTCATTTATTTAGTTTTACAAATGTTTATTTCATAATAGTGTTTCAAAATTGTCTTATTATTAAGGCCATTCCCTGGTCGTGATGTTTCTAATGAAGTGTGAATGGAATGATGAATTTCATTTGTGACCGGATGAGGTGAATAAGTGGACATTTTTGTGAATATGACTAAAATTATAAAGCATAAACGAAAAACTAATTAATAACCAAGTATAAAGAGTAAGCGTAACACGCATTACCAAATACGCAATAAAAACTACAAACGAGACCTTAACGTACCTTCAAACGAGCTAATAAAACCAAAAACTTAAAAAAATTATCTAAGGAAGATTCAACGCAAATTCCTATAAATCCTGAATTATATAAAATAATTTTAAAAAGTTATTTTTATTATATTTTTATTTATAACAAGCTATTTTTATGAATTTAAAACTATATTCAAAAGAAAAATATACAAATTTTTTTAATTGTCTATTATGTTACGATTTCTTGATTTATAAATTTGCTTTACTTCTTCATTTTATACGATCTTTTGGTACTTTTACATTTTTGTTTCTGCTTTATATTTTTATATACTCCCTCCGTCCCAAAATTATTGTCACCAGACAAAAAACACATTCTTTTAAAAAAATGTCACTATCACTACTTTCTCTCTCTTACTTTTTTGCCAAATGACAAGTTTACCCTTAACCAATTAATTAACACTTCTTTAAAGTTTGCAATATTAATTTCAACCAAGGGTAATATAGTAACTTTACCAAACTCCACTACCTATTCACTTTCTATTTATGGTAATAAAGACAATAATTTTGGGACAGACGGAAAAGGAAAATGTGACAATAAAATTGGGACGGACGGAGTACAAAATTTCACTAAAATATCATTTCCAACTTTGTTTACTTTTCATGACTAAAAGAGCTTAAAATGAACTAAGGCTTAATATACAATCTCACAAGCTTCTGAAAGTTTTTGAGTAAAGTAAAATAACCTATAAAATAAAATAACCAATCTTAAAAGGTCAAAAATAAACTGAGTAACTAGAATCTCACAAGCCAATAAACACAAAATCAAAATATACCCATTATCATGTATGATAACATAACCAAACTTAGCACATAACCATACTAGAAAAGTCTTGACTTTAATATTGATTCGAAACAAACAAACCACTGAAACTTTAAAAGAAAAGCTGCGTCTTTACTTCAAAATATTTAATCAACACATATCAAATACTGGAATTAGCACCGGAAACTCAGGATCAAGTGTCTCCTCCAAATCTGTGATGAAGTCAACCAGCTTGAACCTTATCATTTTGTCTTTCGTGAAACGGCATTGCATGTTAATGTTCTTCCATTTTTCATGTGCAATCATTGTCACATGGTTATTCCTTATCTTGCGACTGCGTTTCCTTTTGTGCCTTTGTATTTCCAGGTCAACCTGAAACTCCAAGCCACCGTGTCGAACAATTGCAGAGTCATATGTGAACAACTCAGTCTTATCAACGTACTTGGCAGGTACAGTCTTCCAACAAAGATAAAACAAGTTTTAAATTTTATTCCATAACTTAAAAAACATTGTAAATATAAAAGTTTGGTTATGTTCATCAACAATTATAACCACTTACCAAACGGTTTCTATCGAACACGTATGCCACCATTGAAGTATAAAAACAAGCATCTTCATTCTTGTGTTGATCATGTCCTTCCCAGTCACATATGTGAAACATCCTTTTATCTATTTTCAACATAGTAACACGATATGTTAAACTTATGCAGTAATACCTATGATAGTGTATACCAAAGAATCTTAAATTTTATAACAATACGTGCACGTACCTTTGTCCAGGGGACCTCGACATATAGGAAGAGCTTCATTCAACGGTGTCCTCAGAATGTTTTCAAAGCCTAGACCAAGTCCATTGGTTGCAAAACTAATCAACGCCACTGAATTACCACTGACGTTTGTGAAAACAATTTTCTTCCCAGGTTCTAAATGTTGACTCTCAACAACAGTATTCCATCCATCTCCATAAAACATATTTCCATATTGTTTCGGATTAGCTGTTCCTCGAATATGAACACGACGATGCCTAACGGTTGCTAAAAACATTCCACCAACCTTCAGATCATATTCGTTACTCACAATATCTTGGAGGAAATCTCCGGGAAGCAACTGCATACATTTTTAGTACTCTTTAGCTTTGGAACTAAAAAATAAATTTATCAAATTAAAGATTAATGTATAAAAAAAAGTCATATCGTGTAGACTCACCGGAGAATTTCCAATATCCTCACCCATACGAACGCAACATCTCATTTGTCTTGTGCCTATCTCCATGCGATTGTATCCACCACATTCATAACCAACATCATCGTACGCAGTTACGTAGTATGTGTCTTCTTCTTGACGAATGAAGTGTAAAACATCCACGTTTGTGTACCTACTGTCTTTAACAAACTCGCTCCACTATTCACCATACAATTTGTAATTGTTTCCCATGGAATTGACGGGTTTTATCCAAACTTTGTGTTTTGTACCTCTATTGTGTATTAAGTACACCCACGGAGTTCCATTGTAAAAACTTTCAGTGAATAGAGACGGTAAACGCTGAAAAAATAGAAATTCTAAATATTTAGCGGTGCAAAAAATATACAAGCGAAAACTTTCACGAGTGACTTATGTGTGCTTTTACATTATCACCTAATTCATATACCTGTTGTTTTGGAAAGTTTGTTTTCTTTGCAGCAAATACAAATTGAAGACTCATCCTGTCAAATTTTAATTAAACAAGACATATTAATTTAATGATTAATTGACCCATAACAATTAAAACACAGCAACAATGTTTCAAGTCCAAAGTAATGACAAAAACCACACCAACAATCCTATAACAATTTCAGTCAACAAATAGTCAACTCAAGGTCATAGATCGACATTCATACCATTAAATTGTAGACATTCAATATGTTTAGAATCAGATAAATGCCGGTAATTATTTTTTCAATGTGTGTACATATGTATTAACATTAAATATGTTTAATAAAAATGTGGAAATTAAAGAGTTTTTTGTTGTGTTTCTTGGAAATTTTAAACCATTAACCTTCCAACTTCTTAGTTTACTTGCCTGCATATTTTATAAACTATATAAATCCATTTTTATTCATCACTTTAGCATTCAAAAAATATACATATACAAATAAATTTCAAATGGCAGGATCATCTCAAGCAGCTGGTGCTAAGAACATTGTTCCCTGAATAGAGACTTCAAGAAATGATGATATCAACAGGAAGTAAAATCAATAATCAAAAACAAGAAGATTGACTGGAAATTGACGCAGTTGGTGAGGCAAGTAGGTCGGCTTCAGATCCTACAGCTTGGTATTTTAACCAATTAACTAAGGTTGTGTTAAAGAAAAGGAAACGGTGGGTAGCATATGAACAACGCTGCAAAAAACAAAGGCGAAAGAATAGAGCCTACGGAGCATACAGGCTGAATCATGTATTGTCACTTTATGATTATGCTATTAATGTTTATGCAGAAATTTAACCAGTTTTATAAATGTTCAATTAAATTTATTCCCAATCATCCTGTAATTTATGTTTGTCATGTTCAAATCCTTTTTCCACAGAAACATAAATTCACTCCCTATAAAGAGTGTAATTCACACTACTTGCATGCATATAAGAATCAAATTAGCAAGTAACACAGTATTATTATTTTAGAGGGTTTTGGTTTGAGATAATTACCTTTTCTTCACTCTGTTTTTACAACACTTGATTATGATCAATGAATGTGATGCGTTTGGTGTTTCATTTAACATCACAAGCGCATATTCATAATTTTAAGCAATGTAATAATTAGCATTATAATAAGAATCGTTTGGTATCTATTCCATAAGTAAAATAAAGAAATATAAATGCTCTAAATAAACTTAGATGATACAATGTATTAATTGGGCATAGTAATTACACACAATAAAATGATTCATCAAATATTTACTAAAATACAGCCTAACATAAGTGACGCATAATATTTTTTCAAAATAGAAGAATCAATACTAAATGTTGATGAGCATGTGTAAGGTTTTTTTTTTCTATAAATACGTTGGAGAAGCAACCCATTCATCACAAAAATAGAATTTGTCAAATCCTTTCTATGGCATCAGCAAGAGAAAAAAGTGTTTTGGACATGTTCTCCAAATTCTTACTCACTGAATGTAAGGATTCACGCTCATACATAGATGATAAGGACAAAAAAGAAGAAGCTTCCAATCCGACGAATCATGTTGAATCCAAGAGTGCAGAAAACAGTGAAGTTGATGTTCCAGTTGAAACTAAATCATCTCCAAAGACTAAAGTCGCTGACAGCCTTTTTGAAGAATCGTTGTATGAAGAAGGTCAATCTTCGAAAGAAGATGAAGGTAAAAAATAAAATGCATAACTACACTTGAAATTTGTTTGAACAATTTCAAAATTGATATATATACATATATTTTTTTTCCAGATCAATTCGATCCAGAGCCATTAATTGATTGGCTACGATTTAATGTTGGAGATGAAGAAGAATGTCAAAAACTTCTTAGCGGTTTGTTGTCAAAGATTAACAAGGCAAATGATTTAATCAAACAGCTTCGTGAAATGGGTCATGATATTGATGATGACTATATTGTTGACCTAAACTTCTTTGCTGAGGATTGAATGATGTTCAACATCAATGATTGTGTTTCCCGGTCATATTTTCTTTTAATGATTTCAAGTAATAAGTTTAAGGAATAAGAAATCTCTATGAATATTTTTTGTATTGCAATTTTCTAATACCATCTCTATGAATATTTTATGTATTGCAATTTTCTAATTCCATACTTGATTTCAATATTATCTTTTGTCACATTCAATTTCTGGAAACGTATTGTATTCTCCTTAGACATGACGATGAATACTCAATTGTGTGTAAAAAAAATTGAAACTTATATCCAGTCAACTATTCCTTTTTTATGAAATATTACTCCATTTATTACTGAGATTGATTGCAAATAATTATAACTGAATAATAGGCTTAATATGTTATGGTATCTTCATTCTTTAGGAAAAAGGATATGCATTTAAAACGTTTTTTTAAACGGATGTGTGCTAATATACCTCTCATTTGATTGATGATATGTATATTCTCCATTTTGATTAACATCCTATATTGATAATTCTCAATAACATCACCATGGCTGATGAAAACACTTCAAAGCATTCAACAAAGCATACATCTTCTAAAAAACTTCCCAATAGGAATTTTTGACATAACCTGAATACTCCCACCTTCGGTAATAATTCAACATCCTTTGAATCTCCTTCTTTTGTTTCATCAGACAATGTTGCACAACCCATGTTGGTAGACTCTCTTTCATCTAAAAGAAGAGTTTCTTTGACACAACTATTGAATTGTAAGCTTCTATTTCGAATATTGTCTTTTTTGCATAAATTCTTATTTTTTTCACATCGTCTTATTGATTTTGAATTTCCATTCATTAGATGATCCACTAAGTGTGAATGTCGCTCCATGGACTTTTTCGAATAGATCCTCCACATTACAAAGCAATCCTTCAGGTATAAACTATGTTAGTAACAAAATAATGACCGTATTTAGAATTTTGTCTATGTTTCATTTTTTTCCCTTTTTTCTAACAAACATGAAGGAACAAGACGCGACACATAATCATGTCACGAAATATTTATTTACATTGTTTCTGTTTTAATACCTTCTTCAATTCTTTTATTTTAATTAATACGTTCCTCTGTTAATTGTACAGTGAGTCTACCAGCAACTTATAGAGCGCTGCCTCTTACGGACGTGACTAATAGTTAGTTACCTATCCATTTTATAGACCCAGTTCAACTTCTTTTGAAACTACTTGTATAGTATTTGTGTTGCACACACACTAACTGCTATTCAATGAATGTTTCACATAGGTCAGCCACCTAGACAGGGCACAAATTCATTTTTGTATGGAATGCTCAAGATCGGATATGGACTCTCAGGAAGAAACAATACGCAATTGGGAGAATTCATAGTGTTCCTATTTCAACTGGTGAGGCTTTCTACTGTAGGATGCTACTAAATTGTAAGAAAGGATGTAAGTCACACAAAGATATAAGAACCTGGGACAACGTGGTTTATCCTACTTATAAAGAAGCTTGCTATGCAGTGGGTCTCTTAGAGGACGACAAGGAGTACATTCAAAGTATTAAAGATGCATCCAATTGGGCACACGCTGAACATCTACGTGAGCTTTTTGTGACATTGCTCTCCCAAAAAGAGCTTGAAACACCTTTGACAGTCTGGTTAGAAACCTGGCATTTACTTGCACAGGATGTCGAATACAAAAGAAGTCTGACTTTGAATTTACCAGGTATACCATTTATTATTTTTCAAATCTAATGCATTAACACTTTTTTTGTTACTTGACTGCATAAAAAATATTACTCTTTTGTGCAGACTTGCGACTGAGTGACGATGAAAAAAAAAACATTGCTTTGTTTTGGATTGAGCAGCTTATGCTGTCCAGAGGAACAACATTGAGACGTTTCCCTGAGTTGCCTTACCCAGATGAAAGATACATAACTCAGTTTGGTAATCGACTTATATATGACGAGACACATTATAACACAACTGAGTTGGAATCTGAATATAACCTCCTGTACACTGCTTTAACCAACGAACAGAAAGGCGTATATGACACCATCATGACATCCGTTGATTCAGGTAAAGGCGGTGTATATTTTGTATACGGATATGGTGGTACTGGGAAGACATATTTATGGAAAACCCTTGCTGCTGCTATTAGAAGAAAAGGTGATATCGTAATAAACGTCGCATCAAGTGGTATTGCATCGTTGTTGATGTCAGGTGGCAGGACTGCTCATTCACGATTCCATATTCCTATCAATATTGATGAGACTTCTACTTGCTCCATCTGCCCTCAAAGTGATCTTGCATCGTTATTAAAGAAATGCAAGCTAATTATTTGGGATGAAGCGCCAATGACAAATAAGCTTTGTTTTGAGGCCTTGGATCGGTCATTGCGCGACGTCCTACGTAAGAATAGGTTTGACAGTTCTGATACGCCTTTTGGTGGAATGACAGTGGTGTTTGGTGGTGATTTCAGACAAATTCTTCCGGTTATTCCAAAAGGCTCACGGCAAGACATTGTAAGTGCGTCATTGAAGCAGTCTCATTTGTGGGATCACTGCACGGTGCTGAAGTTAACAGCCAACATGAGGCTAACTATTGGATGTCGGCCTGAAGATGTGAATGAGATACGTGAATTTTCCGAATGGATACTAAAAGTAGGAGACGGGCAGATCGGAGATGCAGACGACGGAGAGTTTCCAATAGATATACCCAAAGATATTCTAATAGATGACTCTTCTGACCCGATAGCATCCATTGTTGATTTTACCTATCCAAACCTTTTCGATAACATAGACGATCCGTCCTATTTTCAAGAAAAGGCCATTCTTGCTCCTACTAATGAAGTGGTCGACAGCATAAACGACCATTTGCTTCATGCATTTCCAGGTGAAGAGATTGTTTACCTTAGTTGTGATAGTATTGATAGAACAGACCGTGGCACATCAATCGATGAATCTGTTTTCTCAACAGATTTTATCAATGGACTAAAGTTCTCAGGTGTTCCAAATCATAGGTTGGTGTTAAAAGTTGGTGTACCGATAATGTTGCTCAGGAATATTGACCAATCAAATGGACTGTGTAACGGAACAAGGCTTCAGGTTTTACGCTTATCCCGGTCTTCTATTCAAGCACAAATCATTAATGGAACACATTTTGGAAATAAGGTAATTATACCACGATTGAAAATTACTCCATCTGATAAACGTTTACCTCTAAAGATTGTGAGGAAACAATATCCCATTTCGGTGTCATTCGCAATGACAATAAACAAAAGCCAAGGTCAATCTCTTTCAAAAGTCGGTTTGTATCTGCCACGTCCTGTTTTCACACATGGACAGCTATATGTGGCTCTTTCACGGGTCAAAAGCAAAAAAGGTTTGAAGATTGTTGTTTCCGATGCGGACGGTAACCTATTAAACACAACTACAAATGTTGTATATAAAGAAGTTCTTCAAGGTTTATGATCACACTTTGATCAGGTATGTACAATAAACAAATTACATGTTTTTTCGTATTATAACTCCCAACAATTTTTTGTTTACCTTTTTTTTTTTTTTTTTTTTTTTTTTTTTTTTTTTTTTTTTTTTTTTTTTTTACTTTCAAGGGTTGTTTGGGAGTATCCGAGGAATATGGAAGGAGTATCCGACGAAGATGTTTGGGAGTAACAAAGGCTATTGCAAGGCAAGGTTCATAGGATGAAAAATGTTAATACGTTGCAAAAGGTCCATCACGCTTTTGCAAAACAATGTCACGGTTATCTACAAAAGTATCACGAGGCAATGAACGTTTATTACATACATATTTACAACCATTGTATGTTTTAATATCATTCAATTATAACTTATTATTCCTTTATAACAAAATTTCATAGCGTTTACGTTTATTGTTCTTTATTACTTTATTCACGTACTTAATTTTTTGATACAAAAATCCTCTAAAATCCCGTGAATTTCACGGGTCTATAAGCTAGTTATATATATACTTTATTGATAGAAACTGCAGTCATTAATTAAGTTGAAACATGGTAAGTAAGGTTAAATTGTATTGTATGTTCACATTTGTGCCAACCAAAGTTTGTAAAACACATGGTAAATTAAAACTTTTAATTTGTTAAGAAACCGTTTTTAATAGTTTAACAATAATCTTACAGACAACTGGGGGATTTAAGGCACCTATCTTAATCGATATAGCATCTATCTCTTAATCGATTACAGTTTAGAATCAGGAGCAAACTTTTAATTTGTGCAAGGCACATGGGGGATTTAAGCCACCAAACCATTCTTATCTCTTCATGCACTGTACAACACAATCAAGAGCAAGATTAGATATAACCATTTTATTTGATTCTTGTTTCATTTCTCACATATATAGAATACAGAGAAGAGATATGCTCTCATTTTGAAATGTTAATTAATGATTTATTCGACATTGAAACAACAAACCCGCGTTCATTCCATCGAAATAACATTTGTTGGTCTTTTGAAGTCGATGTGAAATATTGAGGTGATAGACTGATAGGGCTTGGCAAAATGGTCGTTGACACTTGGAAACACTTCCATGAACTCCATCAACGACAAACTCGCAAGGAAGATTTCATTGTTTTTTAAGTGGATTTTGATGTTTACCTAACAGAAAGACAGATATAAAATATCATAGAATTTCGGTAAACATTAACAAAATCTAGGTGGTCAACTAAAGTGCTTTTGGTCAAATTGTATGTAACAAAATCATTATGTTATGGGTTCAAGTCTTGTATATTGAGATGTATGTAACGTATTAGGTGATGTATGTGTGTGATCATTGAAATCAACGTAGTTGTTGATGAGATTGTTGATTACCTCAATTATAGAGACATGGATGAGATAGTGCAAGTAATGTCAACTCAGCATGAACTAATTAGCAACAAAGTGTAAATTCATCATACTTAAATCTGCAATATGATTTTACTAAGCAACATTGTGTATACACCAGACACTAATTCCGTTTAGAAAACAAGCAAAGTTTTAGCCTGCACCACTACACTTGAGGATGACCGAGCCACTTATAACGAGAAAATATAAGTGTATTTAAATCTACATTATACACAGTACACTTACAAATACTTGTAATCCAGCAATCATTTTCTGCTCCATGGAAAGCAGCCACAACCCTGAGTTATAGGAACAACCATTAAGAAATCATAGACATAATCAAGTATCATCTAAATGATAATTTCTATAACAGATATAAAACACAGCACATTCAAATTTTGTCCGTTTTAACAATATTTGCTAGATGTTGTAAATCAATTAGACAAAAATTACTGCAAGATCAAAGTTGTGTCATACCTTTGAAATTTCACTGCGTTGACCATTAAAGTCAGTATTCTCAGTTGTCACCATTGGTGATTTTCCTCCTGCATGCTTCTCTTCCCGTACTTTGTTAAATATTTGAGCGTAACTTTCACCTGATGTAGGATTATTATCATCCCATTCGCCAAATACCGGAATTGCCGGACCAGCATCAGGCTGCCAAAAAGAATAATGCATTTAGCATCTATCTTAATCTTACAGACAACTTCATATATAAGTTTGTCATAAGTTATGGCAATGGGATTGTGCCATCAATAAGTATTTCTGATAGTGAAAGTTCCACATCTTATATTATATTTTCCTTATGCAGAATACAAATGGTAACAAGTTACAGTATAATTTTATATTATATTTTCCTTATGCAGAATACAAATGGTAACAAGTTACTGTGATAACTTACACTGCCTTGAGAGACCCTTTTGGGATTTGTAGACGCATCAGTTGAATATCTCAAGTCAACTTCTTCTTGGATGATTTTCTGCTCCATGGAAAGCATTTTCTGCTCCATGGAAAGCAGCCACAACCCTGAGGCATAGGAACAACCATTAAGAAATCATTGACATAATCAAGTATCATCTAAATGATAATTTCTATAACAGATATAAAACACAGCACATTCAAATTTTGTCCGTTTTAACAATATTTGCTAGATGTTGTAAATCAATTAGACAAAAATTACTGCAAGATCAAAGTTGTGTCATACCTTTGAAATTTCACTGCGTTGACCATTAAAGTCAGTATTCTCAGTTGTCACCATTGGTGATTTTCCTCCTGCATGCTTCTCTTCCCGTACTTTGTTAAATATGTGAGCGTAACTTTCACCTGATGTAGGATCATTATCATCCCATTCGCCAAATACCGGAATTGCAGGACCAGCATCAGGCTGCCAAAAAGAATAATGCATTTAGCATCTATCTTGATCTTACAGACAACTTCATATATAAGTTCATCATAAGTTATGGCAATGGGATTGTGCCATCAATAAGTATGTCTGCTGTGAAAGTTCCACATCTTATATTATATTTTCCTTATGCAGAATACAAATGGTAACAAGTTACAGTATAATTTAAGCAGAAAGTATTTATTAAACAACTTACAGTTTCATCACCACGAGTAACTTGTCTCAACCGCGACCGTCCAGCACTTGAAGAAGCTGCACCATAGCTACCTTCCCATGAAAAACTAACATTGTTCCCAAAACTGTGATAACTTACACTGCCTTGAGAGACCCTTTTGGGATTTGTAGATGCATCGGTTGAATATCTCAAGTCAACTTCTTCTTGGATGATGCGATTCTTCTGATTCGTTCTTTGTGAATCTTGATCCTTTAGTATCTCTGGTTGAGACGTCGTATATTCACGATTCTTGACTTCGGATTCCTCTTGATTCTTAAATGAAGGTCCGCTGTTGGAAGAAGGATCAAGAATTTGTGGTGTTGTCTTTGCATTTCGAACTTTCGTTGCTCTCTCAAAGTAGGCAGTGTATGGAACATCTTCTTGGTCCTCCCAGTTGCCGAACTTTGGTACTTGTGAGTGTTGCTAAAGCAATAGAAATAGATGTAAAATCATACCATAAATCAGAACTGCGGTTTAGACAGTTAACATATGCCTAGTCAAATTAAATTATGTAATTGATAAAACATGAAAGCATAAGCATAACATGAATAGAGCAATATACAGATTAAGCAGTTTTAATAATCAAATGAAGCGTAAATACATTTCCTGATTAACAACATCAACAAGCTAGCCTAAAAAGCCGAGTTAATCCGCACAAACATAATGAAAAACTCACGATTAAAAATAGGAACTTCCTAAACAGTATCAAACATTACCTTATATAATTCTCAAATCCAACATCCTAATAAATAAAATTTCTAAAGAGAAATGCTAGCATATTATGAGAACCAAACCCTGAATTTATCAACAACAAAAAGAGGATGAACTTACTGCTATGATTAGAGATAGAAGCAGGAGGGAGGGAGGGAGGGACCGAGGGAGGGAGAGAGACGAAAAGACTATTATACCCTCATGTGCAAGGCAAATTGGGATTTGGGGATTTAATTTGCCTTGACTAACGACTGTTAGGTCAAAGGACCACTGGGGAAGCAAAATGGAGACGTTGGGGATGTTTGGTGTATTTATTTTGAATTTGGGACGAAACATGTATTTTTGGTACAACCTTAGGGACGAACGGTGTATTTTACTCTAAGACAAAGAATGGAGCTATTTCATGAGAACCGATTATCAAAATAAATATAATATGCTTTCACACTTCAGACGATAAAGAATGGCATTATTTTGTGAAATCAAATGATTATACATGAAAATAAGAAACATTAATTAGCTATATCGAAGAAAGCTAATCACTTACATGTGGGAGAAAGTTCACAGCATCAGCTAGTTCATCCATGATATCACCATTTGTTCCAAGTGGGATGAAGACTCCAGTCAGATACTCCGGCTGACCACTAGTCCACTCCGGTTCGCACCATTTTAACCCATCCCACCATTCATTTTCTCCTTTAATTTCCTTGACACGATCAGAAGCTTCCATGCTGGAGAGTCTGTCAAGGTTTGGGCAGTTGTAAACGACCAAACTTTCTAATCTTGGAGCAATACTTGTACCATTAGAGATGGTGACTAATTCAGGGAGGTGTAAAAGTGAGATCTTCTTCAAGCTTGGGAGAAATTGAGTTGATGTGGAGTAGTTGGATTCCAAACTTACGAGACTGCTGATTTTTGGACAGTCTTCAACGGCAAGATATTCTATGTGTGTGAGATTATCAAGCAATCCTTGTGTAAAAATGGTCCGCAACTCCGGGCATGCATGTATCACCAAGGTTTTTAGATTAGATAAACACCCATAATGAATTGGCCCATTCCAGATGCAACTAAGACTCTTCATGCGATGAATTGATATATATTCTAATGATCCAAGGACTCGTACGCGTCCTTGAGAAAAATCTTCTAAATAGCTCCCATTAACAATCTCCAGCATCTCACTGCATTCCACCAACAAACAAAACTTCAGATTTTTCATCTCTGCAAGTCCAAATGTGGATAAGGACTGGATAGTCCAGTGACGGTCCAAGAAAAGAGCATTTGCGTGTTTCATTGCACTAGAAATCACTTCTATTTCCCCTTCCATACTTGTAAACTTGAGACACTTGGGCAGTTTTACAAACATCTTATCAAGGTTGAATGGGAGGCGGGATATGAGACGTTGTTGTAGGTGACCAACAATGAACTTGAAATTTGATAAATGTTGGTAAATAGGCAATCCTTTCCATGATTTTTGCTCTATGAACATACAAAATAATTCAGTGGTCGGGAAATGAAGTCTCAACGATTCCAAGTTTCGAAGTTTGGGTAAAATGTTGATGATGAGTTTCACCTCATTTTCCCACCATTCACCATACATATCCACACAAATACTTAGTTCCTTTAAATGTACGAGTTTTGATAATTCCGCTGCAGGAATTATTTGCACATTTTGATTGCTTCGTTTGTATTTGTCTGGAAAGTTGTACAATGAAAACTTCAAGCATTCCAACTTGGTTAGTGATCCAACTTGCTCGGGTAAGCATATAAGCTGTGTTCCTTCAGAATCAAAGACCTTAAGATTCTTAAGGGATCCAATTTCAGGTGGCAACTCCATCATAAGATCACAATTTCTTATGAATAATTTTCGAAGAGTAGTCAACATTGAAATAGAGGATGGTAAGGATTTTAAGCTCGTGCTGGAAAAATCTAGAACTTGGAGGCTAGGCATGTTATCAAAGAATGTTATGGGAACATCCATCAGCTCTTGATTCGAGTGCAAGAACAAATCTACTAGAATTGGGCATTTAGGATTATCTGGAAGCTCAGAAAGAATGTTATTCCTTAAATGGATCTCCCTGACATCCCACTCTTCAATGCTAGGCATTTCGTTTGATTTTGAACCATCTTGCTTCAGATATAGTCCATGCGTACGAGGTATAAAGTGACCGAGTAAAGCAACTCGAGTCTCATCTCTCATTCTGACAAACTTTTCCGCCACTCGTTCTATTAGGAAAAGACGTTCAAGGTCTTCAAAGGCATATTCCGCTTCGGTTTCACTTTTTACGACACCACTTATAGTCCAACAATTTATCAACGAAGATATTTCAAACTCTGCTCGTGTGTACTGCAATGCAAATTGTAAAATGCATTTCTGAGATATGGTTTCCATTCGAGGCCAAACGAATCTTAATACCCTCACCATGACATCACTTATGACACCAGATTGTGATGATGAGACTAGTTCCTGTAAGGCAAGTTCCCAGACACCAATCTCAACCACACCTCTTAGGGCCCTTGCAAGTAAAATGATGGCAAGTAAATGTCCATCACACTTTTCAACCATGCGTACTGCCAATTGTTTAATGCCAGAGTCCTCCCCCATTGTTGCTATGTCAACATTCTTAAAGAATATGTTCCATGGAAGACGATGATCCTGAATTCTGATTTCCAATTCTACTTGCCAAAAAGCAAGTTGTGATCCACTTGTCATCACTATCTGCACATTTTGAAACCATCTGGATAAAAGAAACTGGTGTTCATGCAAATCAAAGACACCATCACTACAATCTACGAACAGCAAGCAGTTCGGCAACTGATCCAGATCATCTATTTCATTAAGAGTTTCTGAACTACTTTTTTTCCGCAGATCAATCTCTTGTTCGATGTTATACAAAAGATATTCTATGCTGGTATGATGTTTAGTACGCACAAACAAGACCATATCGAATGCACTTTTTAACTCTGGCAGATCTCTCAAGGTTGCGGTTACTTCCTCAACACCATTTCCCCAAATCCCAAGCATCTTGATATTCAAATCCTTGATACATCTTAAAGCTCGATATATGGCTGAACCAATTGAGCTCGCATGGATCTCTGGTATACCTGACCAAAAACTTCCTAAGTTGGCTCCTATAGCTAGATTTTGGAATTCGACAGTTCCGAACCAATTCTGCACCAAGTCTTCAGGTAAATATGCCACCATATCAAAAGCAGCATCATCTACATATTCTTTAATGTCTTGAAGAAGTATTTGAATGTCCATGGGGAAACTTGTGTCCGTTGACGAGGCCAATGACATTCTTATGTACTCATTTAATGAGGAAAATTTATCTAAAAGGGGCCCAAAACTAACTTCAGCTTCTTTTTTCACTGGGTAAAACCACATGAGGTGTAAAAAGTCCTTCATCCTCGTCAGCATATACGCTTGCTGTAGATAGTTAGAACGTATCAAGTCACGGGACTACGGGAGGACTCTGTTCGGCTTGTAGATGATAACTCTTGATCAATGAATTCATGATTGTCACTAGGTGGATTCAACTCGTCACTAGAGATCGTGATAGGTTGAATCCTCCCTTGTCCACCGAATGACAATGATTCAAGGTTTATTAGAGAGGATTCAGAAGAAGGAAGTTCTGTAATGGCAGTTCCGTCAACATGAAGCTCCGTTAAGCTTTTGATCCGACCCAATGCTTCAGGGAGTTGGTCGACTTTTAGGCACCCCGTTAGATTCAAAACTTGAAGAGCATCCATTTCATCTCTAACTGTAAAATTCTGAAGCTGTTTGCAGTCTCTCAGATTTAACACAACAAGCCTCTTGAGCATTCCAACTGAGGGATGAACGCTAACCAAATTCACACAACCTTCAAGACTTAGCTCTTTGAGATTTGTAATCTCTGAGAAGTCAGGGGTGGTTGTTAGGCTATAACAGTACCTTAGCTTCATTACCTTCAACCTTCTAAAACACTGACATGAGGAAAGAAGATGAGTTATTGACTCGAAGATGAGTTATTGACTCAAAGTGTCGAGCAGAAAAAATGTATGAACAAGAAAATACCTTTGGTGTTGTCCAAAAATGTTTTATGTTGCTGTAAGACAGGTCAATGGCAACAATGTTTTCTGGATGGAAATCTGAAGGTAGGTACTTGAAAGGGTATCCATGCCAGCAAAACAAGCTTAGCTCATTTGACAAAAAATCTGAAGGTAAGGACTTCAATTTCTGATCAAATTCTTTTTTTTAAAAAAAATCTGAAGGTAGGTACTTGAAAGGGTATCCGTGCTATGTTTTTCTGATCAAATTCTTCCTCAGCATAAATTTTTAGGATCCGCAATTATTTCATATGTGCAAAAGCTTGAGCGGCGTCTATGTAAACCTTTTGACTAGACTTCTGTAACAAAAGGACTAGAACTTCAACCGCTTCAGCTATTGGCACCTGGAAAAGCAAGAACATGTAGCTTCATTAGGATATTTTGTTAATAGTTTAATGTATTAATGTAGAGAAAAAAGAATCATATACCACTACTTACCTTCTTTTCACTCAATACATTGTAAACTTCAGATGAATTCCACAATCTCCTCTGTTTCCCAGTCATGATAGATTCTTCATGAATGATTTCCCTTGCCATTGCTTGAATCAAGTCATGCATTTGAAGTGACATGTCACTACCAATCGTAATTAATGACTTATCAACTAGAACTTGCATGTTTGTATCTGCAAAAAAGTTACAGCCATCTAGTATGCTTGCTACAAATTCACTGTTTTCTCCAATGAATAAACATGCGATATCAAGTAAGATATTTTTCTGATCGCTGCTTAGCCCATCAAAACTTAAACGAAGCACTTGTTGTATCGTTTCATTGAGATGTAATTCGAGCCTATCCAGTTCACTAACCCACTGATCCACAGTTTTGCCGTATAAGAAACAACCTAAAACTTTGAGAGCTAGAGGGTGACCTTGCACATATTTCACAGCTTTATCAGCAAGTCCTTGGAAGCCTGAAGAAAGATGTTTTTCCCCAAAGGCATAGAAACTGAAGAGCTGAAGAGATTGATCCTTATCTAAAAATTCCATGTCATAGATTTCATCCACTCTAACTGATCTTAGCAACTGTTTATCTCTACTAGTGAAAATAATCAAACTTCCTGGGCAAAACCATGTAGGTGAACCCGCTAGTGCTTCTAACTGCTCATGATCATCTACATCATCCAAAACAAGCAGGATCGGCTTTGATGACATCATCTTCTTTATTACCATAATTCCTTCATTAACACTTGATATCTTCAAATCTTCTGTTTTCATGATCTTTCCAATCATTTGCTGTTGGACTTGAATCAGGCCTTGTTATTTTGTGACTTCTTTGACATCTTCACAAAAGCAACTTCCTTCAAAGTGGACATACATCAAGTTATAAATAGCTTTGGCAAGGGTCGTCTTTCCTATTCCGCCCATACCACATATTCCAACCATGATAACCTTAACTGACCCAACAAAGCGTGACAAACCTAACTTGTCGAAATGGAAATCAATGCCAACAAGGTTCTCAGCAACATTTAAGGGTCCGTCACTTAATGTTCTGTGGATTTCTTCGGAAATTTTATTGATGAACTTGAACTCAGACCTGTTTACCACAAAGACACAATAAGTAAGAGAAACTACATAGTGTTAAGCTTTAGTAGAGCTACAAGATAACTACACAAAAACAAGAAATTTACCGAATTGTCATGTCCTGGAGATCCCATCCAGATAAGTTAGCCGCCATGGATAGAGCTTCCCTCCATTTATCCACCTCTCTTCTATTTGAAACATCATGTTTGGCAAATGCTTCAGCATAGCTTCCAGTTTGATTCCTGACCATGTCAGGTTTAGCATCATAAAAGATTATTTTAACTTCGTGTTTAGGCTTTTCCATTAGCTTGCACTCGAGTATTTTGACAAGTTCCCTCAAACACCCTGATGAAGAAGCGTAATTCTTGGAGAAGATAACAATCAAAAACCTCGATTCTTCAATGGCTTTGTAGATAGATATCTCTTCTCCTTCAGGCAATTCTCTATCATCTCTAAAAGCATGAATTCCATTTTGCTTGAAATAGTTGAACAGATTGCCCATGAAGATTTTGAGAATATCTTCACCTCTAAAACTTAGAAAGACATCATATTTCCACCGATGAGGAATGGATGTAGTAGCCATTATCAATGCTGAGATCGAGCTGCGTTCACAAGTAAAGAAATTCAGAAAGAGCAGGCATTATGAATAACAAAGATCGTGATTCTGCAGTTATGAAAATCTAGTTGAACTACAAATGGCATTTCGTCAACAATTTGTTTCACTAAAAATGTGACTGTTTCATATTTTTGACGTTTTATCCCGCAAAAAAAAAAATCAAAAACTAACTATGTGATTTTACAATTTCGTCTTATGAATTGAATAAATAAAAATAAAAAATAGTTATTATACTAGAATAATATCTAATGTCTAGAAGCGTTTTGCTAAATTTTAAAATGTTTCCTTCGACTGAACGCGTCCAAAATGTGTGATTGCCTATTCTTCATGCTATGTGAAAAATTGGACAAAGTTATTCAATTTTTAAATCCTATGCCTTAATAATTACCCGAACATAGTGAACAATCTAGCATTCAACCCACTGGATCAAATTGTAAATCACTTTTAATGCTTTAGAATAAGAATAACCACACAAAATATTTAAAAGTTAATTATAGTTGGTATACAAACATAAAACAACAACTTAAAATAAGAAAGATAAACAAATACAAAATGAAACAATTAATAAAAAGTAAAATGAGTGGCATAAAGTATTGGCTTAAGTTATCAATTACATCTAATACGCTTTAGGTTAAGTTATCAAATTAGATCTAATAAGTTTTGGGTTAAGTCAGCTAGCCATTGAATCGATAAAAATATTGAAATGCAAACGAGACACTATTAAAAGTAATTAGAGTATAAGAAGAAGACTTACAGATTACCAATGGATGAAAGTCTTTGGAGTGAAGTGTTGGTATGAATGAATTCTCGATCAAAATGGTAGATCAAGTGAAGTTACAAAAGGATAAAGGCAACTGGGTTGACTCCAAAGTCAATTTTACTTGTCCAAATTGTACTTTTAGTCCCCTGGTTTTGGATAATATGTCAATTCTTGTATTAGGTTACATGTCATATCTATACTACATATAATACACGAAGCACTCTATCTCTTAAAATTAAGATGTACAACTTTTAAACGATTTTAGTTTTAAATGAGCAATTAATGTGGTCCAGATTTTTAAACGATTGCAAATACTAAAGCAAAAGGTACAATTTACTTTTGCACAATTACACTCATAAATTAACTGATCAATAAATACAATTAATGCAGCTATTAAAACAAATTATCAAGTACAACCAATTTAAACATAATTCCTGCATTAAATGTCACTAATACAAATAATAGCATTATACAAATATTCAAGCCCAAACGGACTCATGTTATACGAATCGCTTTAAAAAAAATGACGAAATAAATTCCTTAGTTAAGGAGTTGAAATACGTCACATTAAATTTTTGATATCCGTAAATTTAGTGTCAAAAAGAACATAATAAATTAAAATACATGATTCACCAGAAAATTTTATTTCAGGGTACCAGCCGCCGCAACGCGCGGGTACCCTCATTCATATACTCATTATTCTTTTGCGTGATAAGAGTCTGTCTTCTGCTCTTACCCTCTTTTTGTATGTTTTTATTTGCATTATATTATTCCTCGTGACCTGAGTTTATTTGCAAAAGATTTTTGATATTAAACGGACATAAAATTATTGAAATATGATTTAATTAAACTCATGTCTTGCAAGTTTATGTCACATATGGTCGGGCTTACATACCGTAATTTTCTCCCGCGACAAACTTGCTAGTTAACATTAGTTTAATAAACTTTAAATATAGACTTAAATTTTTGCGTTATTTTATTAATGACCAAAATTTGATCAAACAAATGTCTTGTATGTTTATAACACATTAGGTCGGGCTTACATACCGTAATTTTCTCCCGCGACGAACATACAAGTGCATTGGTTATATCAAATGGTCTAGGGTTTGAATAACCTTTAATATTTTCATGCGCCATTACATGCTTCGTCATAAAAGGTATGATTGGAAGAACTTGGGTTTTTATAACCTTTAAGGGAGTATGATCTAGGGTTTGGTTATTCTTTAATGTTTTCTCGTGATAAAATGCTAAGTGCACCTAAAAAGTTACAAAAAGTTGTTTCTTAACTTGTGATACGAAGATGTATGCATGCTTCTTCGTACACCTTTTGATAGACCTTTTTATCAAAATTTTATACCCATTCTAAATGTAAATTTTTGCCATCTAATTGTGAGGACACTTGCAATTGTCTTTTACTATGCGTGAGATGTAGATGAATTGCAACCTAAGGTGTTTATTTTTTATGCGTGATACTTAGTATGATTTACACAAGTTATAAAATAGATATGGGCTCAGGTAAACTCGGATCGACTAGCAATCTTACGAGTTTACATTCAATTCCACGATCTTACTTACGATCCTACCACAGATACGATCATATGTCGATCTTACACGATTTTAGCTAGTGAGCACGTAAGATCGTACGATTTTACGAATTTACTCGCGATCTTAACAGCCTTGGAATGGAACATTTGTTTGCATTGCATATGACAAATGTGAATAGTAACTTGTAGTGACATTGCATAAACAAATGTGATGTCAAAAAGCCGAAGTAAACAAACGGAAGAAAAAAAGAGACTTATTTATTTTTACTTAGCAATTAAAGGAGTGAATATTATTAAAATCAATAATATTTTGGGGTGGTGTTCAAATTTATTGTAAGGCTTTATAATTTTCAAGTTGGTCGAATCAGTCATATTTCATTTGTGAGGGGGAGGTGTGGTAGAGATTTTTGTGAGATTAGTTTAGGGTGCGTTTGGTATGCGCAGCCATGAATGACAATGAGTATGAGTTTGATAGTAGTGGTGGGTCCCTCACCTAATAAAATCACATGAGATATTAGTATTTAATCATATATGATATGTAATAAAATTATATCTGCTTTAACACCAATATCACACATGATTTATTAGTATATTCAAACTAATGTTTAATTACATGTGATTTCTTCATGCAAACTTTAAAAAAAAAAAAAAAAAAAAAAAAAAAAAAAAAAAAAAAATGTCGATAGTACATAAAAGTGCCAATCTATACTACAGTATAAAGCATTTGGGACTTTCTATAAAAGGAAGTCTTAAAATTTTAAGACAAAAAAAAAAAAAAAAAAAAAAATTTTAAAAAAAAAAAAATTACTATAAAAGGAAAATTAGAAAATTAATGTACCTGCCATATTTTGTTTATCCATCTTAGTAGAGATATTTTGGTATTTAACACCCCTTTGTAAGGAAACATATTTAAAAGCCACCTTTTTTGCAATTATGTAGGATCATAGGACTACCTATCGTTAGGATTGTATGAAAATTACATTATTCGTGGATATTTGCTAATGAACTATAGACTTATCAAAATTATATGTTCTGTTCATGTCCTACATGCTTATATATAATTATGTAGGTAAGCTATATCCCTTAGTTGAGAGTATGAGAGCGCAGCAAATTATAACCAATTAAAATTTAGTAAAAATGCTTAAATTGTCACATGGATATACCATTAGCATCTACAATCCTTGGTTTTATAGTGACATTTAACTAAGAAGATGTGCAGAAATTATTCTAAAATAGGTATTGGTGCTGATCTATATCTTACAGTGTACTTGCAGAGCTTGCTCTCTTGTTTTAACATAAAATGGAACTTATTATGTGTGAATGTGCTACGTTGCTAATATGTTTACGATAGAAGAAACTCCTTTTGACTGTTGTATTACTTGTATATAGCTTTTGGTTATTCAGTGTCATGCTTTGATTATGATATACCATATCTAAGGCAAAATAAAGCATCATTCCTTCTATATCTTTTATTGCCACGCAGCCACGCCACACTTATCAATCACTGATGATACGTTTCCATATTTTCTATAGGTGGTTTAGCTCGGAATTTGTGGCTAAGGGCGGAGGGAGTGGTTTCACCTATCCCTCCCTTCACCAATTTTCCACATCATCAATACCCAATAAAAACCTTTCAACTCACACTTCACCAATTCACCCCAATTTTCACCAATTTGGTGGCATTGGTTTCACCTAATCACTTAATTGCCACATCACCTTTTCTTTTTCATTTATTTTTAATACATAAAATCTCACAAAAACTATATAAAATTAAAAACATAGCATTTTATTAATAAAAACTCTACCATAATATATTTGTGTTAATACAAACACATTTTGTAAAACTAGTAACAAATGGGTAAACTTTATACAGAATAAATGAAAAAAAAAAAATTGCAATAAAATAACAAGCATCACTCACTTGTACTAACAATTTAATACATAAAAAACAAGATGCACCACTTGCTAAGTAATGTCCCACTCTTTTTATTTTTATTTTACCTACCCCATCATCTTCCCCACCCAATACTAAAAAACATGCAAATAAAAAGAAGTTGCAACCGTAAACTAACAAAAAATGTTTTTTTTTTTTTTTTTTTTTTTTTTTTTTTTTTTTTTTTTTTATATTTTTAATGGCATATAGCCGTTTAAATACGTTGGGGGTGGGCCCCTTTTCATTTCATCCCCTCTCTCTCATTGGTGAACATTACCGATCCAGCACCTCACCGCCCTTCACCGACCGGGACGCGGCGGTGTTACCCGCCTCACCGATCCCATTCCCCGACCCACTCCCTCCACCCTAAGTGTAAACTGCTATAATCACTGGAGCGACGTTGATCATCTCACCATGTAGTGGTCATCTGTGAATGATCTAGTTTGCAAAGGGAAAGCTTTAAGAATTGGTACCACTAGGTATCTGCTGGCTACTGGCATTCACAAACTGTTATCACCACTGAGATTTGATCAAGTTCTCTCTTATTCATGTAGCGGGAAGTCCAAGCTACCTGGGATTTTTGCGTATCCATGCTGTCGGAGAGCATGCGTGGAATCTGTGTTTTGGGTGATGCACCTGACAAAATTAGTTGCTGATGCACTCGGTGTGGTCACAATATCACTTGTTGCTGTTTTGGGTCTTATTGGTTTACTCTGCATCATATACTCCTTTTACTTTCGGTCCCACATTCGCAGTCAAGGCTATAATCGCCTCGGATACTTTGGTGGTCCTTGGGTCATTCGCATAATTTTCATCTTATTCACAATTTGGTAGGGTTTCGGAGAAATTTTACGCCTTGAATTCCTTCGGCAAGAAGGTCGGGTATTACATACCCTCAACTTAAAATGGCAGGATATCGTTTGCAAATGTTACAAAATGTCAAACCTGGGGTTTGCAGAACCATGTCTATTCCTCACCCTTGTCTTTCTTCTCCGTGCATCCTTACAGAAGACCGAGTTGGGCCCATTGAGCAAGAACTGGAACTTCAAAATTGCCATCTACGTTCTTCTATGTTCCATCACAATGTTTTCCCTTCAAATGACGGTTGTTCTTGTCGGACCTCACTATAAAACCGACTTGCACACCAACAAATATGGCTACTTTTTCAAATTTACATCAGACTACCAGAATGATGTTGCTTGCTGCTACTATCCTTTAATGAGCACCATTGTAACAACCCAACCCGTCAAGGGTTAAAATGCCACATTATGGTGTCAACAGAACAAACGCAAGCTGAAGACTTTTATTAATGATAAGGTTACAAAGGTATTCTAAGGTAATAATGAAATACTAACATCTAAGCATAATGAGTTCACAAAACAAAAGTACAAATCCAACTAAATCTAACTGAAGATAAATCCAAAGTCTAATCCAGAAGCAAAAGGCATCTATCATCAGGGTAGTCCACTAAGAGCTCCTATGCTCTCTTCACTCAAACCCAGCTTCCAACCTAAAACCTGCCGCAGGAAAAGAAATGCGGCTAAGCTTAAAAAGCCCATTGAACAGATATAAACAAAACGAATAATCGAACATATATAAGTATAGGGAAAAGGAACATAAGCTCCTGCTGAACGAATATCATCTGCCAAACGAATAAGAGATCAAGGATCAACTGAACAAAATGTCATATACCATAAGAAGCAAATCATAGCGAACATAAGGAGATCATAATGAAGTCAAAGGAATCAAACAGAGAATAATAATCATATAACAGAACAGAACAGAAATGCCCACGAGCTCAGAAAGCATGCCACATGCTTAGTCACATAATCACATCATATCATATCCATATATCCGTCAAATCATAAGTTGTACAAGGAGGGGAGACCTCTCAAGTACCAATCACTAATCATATCCAGAACAGAACAGAACAGAATCTAGGATGCATCCATATGCCCCCTTGCAAAACAAATCATATATATACACCTGCTCATGACAGGTATATACACATATCATAATGGCCAATGTGCACAAATATCATAACAGAACAGAAGGGGACGCCGTGGATCAATCACACCTCCACAGAAAGTGTCATGCCATTGGTGCCTCAATGACATGGCCATGGTACCTCCATGGCTAGGAATACAGATAGCTCGGGCAACAGAACAGAACAGAACATATCATATCAAGTCATCATATCATATCTAATCAGAGCATATCAAAACTGAACGGAATCATATTATAGCAAATGGATAGCAACCGAATATCATATCAATGAATAGTAAAACGAATATCAAGCCAAGGATCATATCAAGGGAATCATAGCAAAGGCTCATATCAATGGAATCATAACAGATCAAATGAATCAAAGTGAAGGATCGAGAAGTCATGAGAAATCCCTACTGAGAAGGGATAGAATATCTATACCTCAACCAGCAAATGCAAAACACACCAGAAAACACAAAGAGGCAGGAGCTATTGTTGTTCAGATTGCCATATTAGGCTTTCTTGCTATTTATAGCAACTTTCCAAATTTAGTAACTTTTCAAAAATAGTAACTTAGGGTTACATTCATAATTAATCAAACTTAGGGTTTATAGGTACTTCCAAATCATACATCACTTAATTAGGATATATTAGTGAATCTGGATCACATTCTTATGATTTTTAAGGCCTGCCAATTAAGCTCCAAAATTTTTGAAATAATTACCAAATTTTTATAGATTTTCCCAAATTTTTATAGATTTTATTACCAAGTACAAGTATTGTTTCAAAAATCATCTTTCCAGACCTACCCAGAAAGTTAACTGCACATACATATAGAAAGTTTGTCTTTAATTAACCCATTTTGACACTTCAGAAAAATCCAAAAAAATTGTAGGAAGTCACACATAACTTAAATATCACCCCTGAAAAAGGAGAGCTCTTAACTCCTTATGGTTTGAAAACTAAAAATTAAAAACATCAACTGATTATCAAACTCAGAATCACAACTTTGACAACTTATGTTCTAAAAATCGAACAGCTTACTTACCGACCTCTAATTGCTATGAACCTTATATTTTCAGAAAGTAGATGTTGGGAATTAAATGTTCTGAAGATTAAGTATCAAGAATTACAAGTATTGAAGGTTAGTACTGCTGAGAAGAATACTCTAACAGTTCCAACTGATAGTGTATATTTTAGTACTGCTGAGAAGAATACTCTAACAGTTCCAACTGCTAGTGTATATTCTTAGGACTGTTCAAGTTATAACTAACCGTTCTAACTGGTAGTACAAAGAAGGTACTGCTAGTTGATACTGCTGAGTGGATAATTGTCACATATACAACTGCTGGTTGGATAAGTATTGAAAAGATATTTGTGTACTAAAGTCAAGTATATACGGTAGATAATATCTTTTAACAAAGTGATCAATTACAAGTTGTGTTCTCAGATACATGTTGTATCTTATGTACTGACACACTCAAGATAAGTTAGCAAGTAGTTTTGATAAGACTTAACAATATTGTAAAAGATCTTTCTTGTAATATAAAAGAAAGATCTTAGACTAGAGATATGTGTGTGTCAAAAGTGTGTGTGTAAAAACTGATAGTGAAAAATATATCTCTCAATAACATAGAACAAAACAATATCACAAGATATAGAAACATAAGATTCAAGGTTGTAACCCTAGTGATAACTCAAGATCACTCGTATTATTATCTTAATAATATTGAATCGTTTGGTGATAATCTTTCATTGTTCATTGTCATATAACAAACACAACTGTTCCATTTCCATAACACAAATAACCTTCTAAGTGTGATTAAGTAGATTCCGCAATCTTAATCATATAAACTCAATATATCATACACACAAACTACAAAAGGTTTAACCACCTTAACCGTGTGTCGAATCCTATCAAGTGGTATCAGAGCAAGGCTGATATAGTTGATTTAGAAGAAGAAACTTAAGAAATGGATGTTCAAGATACTGCTACACATGTTGCTGCAAAGTTGCCCATGATCAAACAAAATGAGTTTGAGTTATGGAGGTTGAGAATTGAGCAATATTTCATGGTCCAAGATTATGCTCTCTGGGATATCATTACATATGGTGATTCTTTTTCACTAGGCTATTCAGATGCTATCATTGACGGCAAAACAGTAAGACAAAGAAATACTGGACCAGTTTCAAATGAAGAAAGGATACAGAAGAGAAATGATCAAAAAGCAAGAAACTTATTGCTTATGACCATTCCTGGTGAACAGATGCTATCCTTTAGCAAGTATCCAGATGCAAAAACTCTTTTTGAAGAGATTTGTGCATGGTTTGGTGGTAATGAAACTACCAAGAAAACACAAAAGACATTGCTGAAACAACAATTTGAAAATTTCAGTTCAAATAGCAATGAATCTCTTGATAAGTTGTTTTCTAGATTACACAAGCTTGTTAGTCAGCTAAGTGTATTGAGTGTTGAGATAGCAAAGGAAGATCTCAACATGAAGTTTTTAAGAAGTCTACCTGATGAGTTCCATACTCATGTGGTTGTCTGGATGAACAAGCCAGATATTGAAACCATGAAACTCAATGATTTGTTCAATAACTTCAAAATTGTTGAACAAAGTCTAAAGAAGTCTGGAATCTATAGTACTAGTTCTGGGAATGTGGCACTCTTGTCATCTCCTAGTATTAGTAAGTCAGAAGAGGTAGATGAAGTTGAAGGTGTTTCTATTGCTACATATGGTGGTCTTTCTACTAGTTCACAGAAGAATGTTGCTGGACTTGGAGATCCATCGTTTTATGTATTCATGTCTAGTCAAACTAGTAATTCTTCTCTAATTCATGAAGATCTTGATCAGTTGGATGATAATGATTTGGAAGAGATGGACATCAAATGGCAGGTTGCTTTGCTTAGCATGAGGGCTAAGAAGTTCTGGCAGAGAACTGGTAAGCAGATTACCATTGATGGTAATGAAACTGCTGGGTTTGATAAGAAGAAAGTAGAGTGTTTCAACTGTCACAGGTTAGGACACTTTGCTAAAGAATGTAGAAACCCAAGGAAGCAGGATAATAGAAGCACATGGTATAGGCAAGAGAAGAAGAAGGAAGTCACAGTTGAAGAACCAAGGGCTATGCTAGCCATAGATGGGGTTAACTATGACTGGAGCTTCATGGCTGATGAAGAGGAAGCACCAACAAATGCTGCTCTTGTGGCCACTGAGACTGCTCTAATGGCCTTCTCTGATTCAGAGTTAAATTCCATAATCAAATGTTCTGAATCATGTTCTGCTCTTAAAGATAATGAAGAACTTAAAAGAAAAGCTGATAATAGGCGAGAAGAACTAATTATTGCCTTAGCTAATTTAAGTAATCATAAAAGAGCTATAGGTGTACTTGAAAGACAAATTGCACATTTTCAAGGTAATGAATCTAAGTTTACTGATGATTTAAATGCTCTAAAAAGAGGCATAGCATTTAGAGATGAATTACTTACTAGTCAAAGTAAACAATTAGCTGAAGCCAATAATAAAACTGAAAATGTTAAGATAACTGTAGATGCTTTAGCTCATGTCTCAGAGGGAATGAATAAGATTTGGGAAGCTCAAGTAATCGATAAAGCTAAGTCTGGTCTAGGATACAAATCTGTTCCTCCACTATACAGAGGTGTTCCTTCACCTCTAGGTGTTGACCTAGCACACACAGGTTTTGCTGAGTTTCAAGAACCAATAATGGAATATGGTTCTAAGGTCACTAAGAGTCCTAAGATAGAAAAAGTAAGTGAAAGTTTAGATAAAACTTTACTTTATCAGGACAAGGTGTCCTTTGTTAAGAAAGGAGATGCTATAGTTGTTGAGGATAGTACAACTGATAGTGATGAAGAAGAACAGGTTATGTCTAAACCTGAAAAAGTTAAGAAAGCAGGAACTAAGGTTCCTAAAGTGGTCAAAAAGGATACTGATAGGCCTAGTTCAAACATTAAACATGTTAGGCAACCAGTTAAATATTGTGAACAATATAGATCCACTAGCAAGCCCAGAGGTAACCAAAGAAATTGGAATAACCTCAAGTCTAACCAATTAGGTGATGACTTTTCTTTTTCCAACAAAGCTTGTTATACATGTGGTAGTTTTGACCATCTTGCAGCTTTCTGCAACCATTGGGTATCTGGGTATGAAAACAATAGGGTGAATTTCAAAAGGCAAACTCCTCAAACTCACTTTCACTCTAGTTCTAATTTTAATAGAACAAAACCCAGAGCAGTTTCAAAAGCAGTTTCAACTGCTAGACCATTTAAGACTGTTAACCCAAGACCAACAGTTAAAAGTGCAAAAATAACTTCAAAACATGCACCAAAAACTGTTCACAGGCCCATTCAAACAAAAGCAGTGGTCCAAAAACAAGTTTGGAAACCAAAGGGTTCAACTGCAAAACCAGCAGTTAATACTGCTAGTCCAGCAGTTAATACTGCTAGGAAAGCAGTTAATACTGCTGCTTGGAAAAACAGGGCTGATTCGTTGGAATCAACCTTATATTTTTATCAAAGGAAACACAAGGCGAGCAAGTGTAACCTAGGTTCGTTATCCCTGACGAAGGTTGAATGGAATTTACTTTCTCGATTCGCTGAAACGTGTTAGAAAGGTGAAAATAATGGGATATAGGGTTTCTAATCTAAAATAAGTGAAAGATAATTAAAAATGATTAAAAACGTAATAAAAATGATTATCTAAAACTTACGTAATAAAAAACTACAAAGAAAACTAAAAACGCGCGTTTTTATTAAAAACTATGTACGTGCGCGAGTTAAAACGTGAAATTAGTGAAATATTAACATTATGGGTGCAAATCTATTTTTTACAAGTTCTATATGACAAAAGAAAATTTTAGAAAAAAGAATTATATTTTTTTGATTATTATTTAATTTATTATGATTTATTTACTATTTTACAAATAAAAATACAAAATAAATACTAAAACTAATCTAAAAAATCTGAAAATTTTTATTTAAATACTTTACAACATTACTGATTTAATAAAAATATAGTGTTGGTAGTAGCTTATACGGATAAGCTACAAATAAGCTAATAAGTAAATAAGCTTAAACTAAAAAAAAAACGTGGTTAAATAGAATTGGGTTGCAAAGTAAAACAGAACTGGTGCTCCAGAGCTACTGGGAAGGGGGTGTGTTGTGTGCATGTTATACTATACGAGAGGTCGCGAGTTCGAATCCCACACCCCACTTTTTTGCTAAACTATTTTTTTTAACTTTTTTATTTTTTCTACTTACTTTTAAGCATAAAATAAGCAACTTTAATTAAGACACTATTTTTAAATCAAGCTAAATAAGCTAGAAATCAACTGCTTATCTCAACAGTAGGCTTATATAAAGTTTTTAAACTAAGATTTTTGCAAATAAGCTAGAGGCTTTAAAATGAGCTAAGATCAAAAGTAAAAAGCTAATATAGTCTGAGTTACATGTAAATAAGCCTAAGGAATCAAGAGAAGCTGGTTAATAAGCCAGTAAAGCCTTCAATAAGCCAAAGCTTATCAAGGGTCTGCTGGTGTACATGTGGAGCAGGGCAAAAATGCCCTTTTTGCAGGCTTCTTTTGGTGGCTTATATGAGATCTAAAAATCAAGAAAAAAAATTCTAGATGTACACAAGCTGGCCAACTCTAAGCGTGCCAAATTTTAGGTTCTAACTCCTTAAGACGAAGAAATGAAAAATCGACGAAAATTGGCTGAAAAAGGTAAAATACGCAAATTATGTAGAATTTGTTACTGATGTGGCTGATTTTTGCAAACTATTGAACAAGGTTATAGGGGACTTTGTGAATACTAAATATAGACCTAAGGGACACCAAAGATGTCAAAAAGAAGGGCCAAATAAGTTTGTGGCTGAATTTGGCTTATTTGGACTTATTTTGGTCTAAAATTAACATAGGCAATAAAAAAGGGCTAAATCTATCTATTTTGCTTATAATGACTTAGAAATACTTAATATGGATTAAAATAAGCTGGATTGAAGTTGGATAAGTTGCAAATGTACAGTAACCAAGGTTTTGACCTGGTTGACTGCCTAAACCAAACAACCCTTTATGGAGACTGTTTTGGATTTTCAACTAGCACAACCCTTTTTAACTTATAATTTCTACTAATAATTGATTAACTAACTTATTTAAGCTATATTAAACAACTTTTAATTTATAAATAAGCAGTAAAATAAGCTATATACTTATTGGCTATTTTTGTACTTTTAGTATGTTTTTTTAAGGAAAATGAAGATAGTGACTATATAAAACTGAGAATACTAATAAAATGCAATCATAAACTATTAATAAGCAATAAAATACAGAAATAAGCTAAAATTAAGCTGTGTAACAGTAAAACACAAAATTAAGAAAAAATCTTGAAATTAGCTTACAACTGCAAAGGCCTTTTAGAACAAGAACCAAGGATCAAAAACTACTCCCAGCTTGTTGTCAACAAGCTAGAAACCAGAAAGCCATCCAGATTAGCTTCTATCCCCCCAGAACCAGCTTATTGTACCAAAGGTTGACCTTCATTGACTTTTCTTGATTTTTGGTGTTTTCTGAATTTTAATAACTGAGGTATGTTTTAAGGTTTCTAAAAGCCTTAGGGCTTTGTCAGGAGCCTAAGTGAGCTTAAAGAAGTCCATAAAACAACTACATATAATGAAATTAAAGTGACTTGAAATTTAAAGGAAAATGAGTAAAACATGAAACTGAAATTTAACTTGAAATTAAACTAGAACTAAAGGTTTATTACACTAATTTGATGAAAAATACAACATTAAAACAGTAAATGACAAGTAATTAAAGAAAGCATTTAAAGTTAAATTACACTACGTGACTAAGGCTATTCCAAAGTAACCTTTCCTTCATTCTTCTTCCTCTTTTATACACTTTCTGAATTCCCACTAGCATCCTGGTCAAATCCCACCTATAATCTTGGCCTTTGATTGACTGTAAATCATCCTAGCCATCAAATAAGCTTTTGGCGCCAAAAGTCCATTTGATAGCTTGTAGCTGTTTTATTTCAATTAATGCATCTTGGATGTTTGTAGAGGTGGAGGGGACAATGTAGGAGAGTAGGTGATGAGGTGGTAGCCAAGTGGTGGCAAAACCACCCTGGTTTTGTGACTCAGTGTGTGGGAGAGAAGGAGGGAAAAGGAAAACGGGGTAGTGGGTTTGACTGGGTTTGACTGGGTTTTATTATTTATACAAGTTGGTGGGTCGGGTTTGGGTTTTGGGTTTAGTTTAGGATGGGCTGGGTAATATTAAAAGGGTTGGGTAAATGGGTTTAAGGATTTGGATTTATGGTTATTATTGATCCGGTTATAAGATTTAATCACAAGGACCAACTTGTAATTTCTGAATTTATGAAGGGCTAAGTTGTAATTTCACCAAACTTCCTTCAAGGGACTAAACCTGCCAATAATCAATAACACAAGGACAAAAGTTGATAATTTTAACATTTTAAAACTTTAAGGACCATTTGTGTCAATTTTGGATTTTGAGGGGGTAAAATTGCCATTTGTAGAAAACTTTCATCCAAGGACTAAATTTGAACAAGTTTGATTTTCCAAGGACTTAAGTTGACTTTTCATTCGTTTTAAACCTTCAGGGACTAGTTTTGCCATTTCGTGAAACTTCAGGGACTGAAAATGACAATTGTGTAAACTTTGTGTGTTTTTCACTTGTTTTTCAATCTTTTGTACCTGAATCACATAAAAACACATTTTCATGATATTTGTACAATTTTGTGAGTCATTTGTGTGTTTTTGGTCGTTTTGTGGGTTTAATCAATACTAAATATATGTGTATTTAGACACATATCAAATCCCCCACACTAAACTATTGCTAGTCCCTAGCAATCTTTTATGAAAACTTAATGGATTTTAATCTCTTTACCAAAAGCCATTACTTCTGGAGTAGCCAATTGTTTCAGTTCAAGTAAGAACTTTGGTACAATGATAACCAAATGATTTTGAGCAAATCACCAGCTGTCAACGGTTTTGATTTGTCTTTACCAGAAGCCGTTTGCTTCTGGACTAGCCAACTCTTAGATAAATTATTACTATTATCTTTGGTGAGCTGATTACCAATTATGGTTTTTCCACTGCCTTTACCACAAGCCATAAACTTGCGGGCTAGCCAACTCTTAATCTTTTTAGGATATGGTGAGTTGAATACCATACAATTTTGGGCAAATTGCAAGCCATAAACGGATTTGAGATATCTTTACCAAGAGCCGTTTGCTCTCGGATTAGCCAGTCCTTATGTGGATTAGACATGGTGGACTGATAACCATTTGTTGTGACCAAATGAAAAAATTTTAAAATTTTGGCCAAAAACGGGGGAACTAGGGTATACATGTGATCAAATTCGCCAGAATTCCCCCCCCCCCCCCCCCACATTAGAAATGAATATTGCCCTCAATATTCAAAGCATCGGTTATTATGCCGAAACTGAGAACGTAAAAAGGTAATACTAGTGTGGAAATACAACAATTATTATCAATTTTTTTATTTTTTTTTTTATTTTTTTTTATTTTTTTTTTATTTTTTATTTTTTATTTTTTGACTATATATATACAACATGTAAAAGAAACAAAGGTAAAAGAAAGATGTGCACTTGTCCAAGGAACAAATATAAACAAGTTTATACATTGGGATAGTGCACAAAGTATGAGCTTATGGTTTAGACAGTTAAGCCTTTTGGGGCTTAACTTGGATTGAGTGAAAGCTTGTAAAAGCTTGGTATAAGCTCCACACTTGAAAATAAAGGAAAAATAATATTATTACACATATTATGGACAACTCCCCCACACTAGGGTGAGACATGGGTATGAGAATTAAAGCATCTAAAACCTAGTAATAAGAGCACACAAAAATTTACAAGTTTACACAAAAAATTAAATACTTATGCAGAGTTCTAGGTTATGACAATCTCACAGTGCTCATATGAAAAGGATCAAGTGTCAATTTGACTTCCCACATGCTACACCACTTAATTGAAGTTATCACTGAATTATTTAGGTCATATGTGTAGTACATCAAACAAGAACAACCACTCAAACACCTTATAACACAGATAAACCATCAAATCCAAACAACCCTTAAATGAAATAAAATTGAGCTTTCCACTCCATAAGACTGTATAAACCTATTATATCCAATCCAGAGGTATTTATGTGTCAAATAAAACCTTTTTTAGCCTAAACAAGTAGTCACACAAGTTTAAACCTATGATTATCAAAAACTAAGCATATTGGCAGTCAAAATGGATTTTCAAGCAACATCAAATCTCAAAACATAATTACCTAATATTATGCTATATAACACGTAACGACAAACGAGATTTAAAATTCGCTACAGCCTTCCCCGGCAGCGGCACCAAAAATTGATTCGTTGGAATCAACCTTATATTTTTATCAAAGGAAACACAAGGCGAGCAAGTGTAACCTAGGTTCGTTATCCCTGACGAAGGTTGAATGGAATTTACTTTCTCGATTCGCTGAAACGTGTTAGAAAGGTGAAAATAATGGGATATAGGGTTTCTAATCTAAAATAAGTGAAAGATAATTAAAAATGATTAAAAACGTAATAAAAATGATTATCTAAAACTTACGTAATAAAAAACTACAAAGAAAACTAAAAACGCGCGTTTTTATTAAAAACTACATACGTGCGCGAGTAAAAACGTGAAATTAATGAAATATAAACATTATGGGTGCAAATATATTTTTTACAGGTTCTATATGACAAAAGAAAATTTTAGAAAAAAGAATTATATTTTTTTGACTTTTATATTTTTTATTATGATTTAATTACTATTTTACAAATAAAAATACAAAATAAATACTAAAACTAATCTAAAAAATCTGAAATTTTTTATTTAAATACTTTACAACATTACTGATTTAATAAAAAATAGTGTTGGTAGTAGCTTATACGGATAAGCTACAAATAAGCTAATAAGTAAATAAGCTTAAACTAAAAAAAAACGTGGTTAAATAGAATTGGGTTGCAAAGTAAAACAGAACTGGTGCTCCAGAGCTACTGGGAAGGGGGTGTGTTGTGTGCATGTTATACTATACGAGAGGTCGCGAGTTCGAATCCCACACCCCACTTTTTTGCTAAACTATTTTTTTTTAACTTTTTTATTTTTTCTACTTACTTTTAAGCATAAAATAAGCAACTTTAATTAAGACACTATTTTTAAATCAAGCTAAATAAGCTAGAAATCAACTGCTTATCTCAACAGTAGGCTTATATAAAGTTTTTAAACTAAGATTTTTGCAAATAAGCTAGAGGCTTTAAAATGAGCTAAGATCAAAAGTAAAAAGCTAATATAGTCTGAGTTACATGTAAATAAGCCTAAGGAATCAAGAGAAGCTGGTTAATAAGCCAGTAAAGCCTTCAATAAGCCAAAGCTTATCAAGGGTCTGCTGGTGTACATGTGGAGCAGGGCAAAAATGCCCTTTTTGCAGGCTTCTTTTGGTGGCTTATATGAGGTCTAAAAATCAAGAAAAAAAATTCTAGATGTACACAAGCTGGCCAACTCTAAGCGTGCCAAATTTTAGGTTCTAACTCCTTAAGACGAAGAAATGAAAAATCGACGAAAATTGGCTGAAAAAGGTAAAATACGCAAATTATGCAGAATTTGTTACTGATGTGGCTGATTTTTGCAAACTATTGAACAAGGTTATAGGGGACTTTGTGAATACTAAATATAGACCTAAGGGACACCAAAGATGTCAAAAAGAAGGGCCAAATAAGTTTGTGGCTGAATTTGGCTTATTTGGACTTATTTTGGTCTAAAATTAACATAGGCAATAAAAAAGGGCTAAATCTATCTATTTTGCTTATAATGACTTAGAAATACTTAATATGGATTAAAATAAGCTGGATTGAAGTTGGATAAGTTGCAAATCTACAGTAACCAAGGTTTTGACCTGGTTGACTGCCTAAACCAAACAACCCTTTATGGAAATGCTTAAGAAATTTGGACTAGAAGACTCTAAGCCTATGAAAACACCGATGTCTACAGAAGTAAAACTCACAAGAGATGAAGAAGGTGAGTCCGTAAAAAACACTAAGTATAGAGGGATGATAGGTAGTTTACTATACTTAACGGCTAGTAGACCGGATATCATGTTTAGTGTTTGCCTTTGTGCTCGCTTTCAAGAGGATCCCAAAACCTCTCACCTAGAAGCGGTTAAGCGTATCTTCCAATACATTAAAGGCACTATACACTTAGGATTATGGTATCCTAAGGGATCCGGCATAGAAACCATCGTCTATGCGGATTCGGATCATGCGGGAGACTACGTGGATAGAAAAAGCACTAGCGGTATTTGCACATTTATGGGATGTTGTCTAACATCTTGGTTTTCAAAGAAGCAAACCGCTCTTGCTATTTCTACTACAGAAGCCGAATACGTAAGCGCTGGAAAGGCATGTCAACAAGCATTATGGATGAAACAAGCTCTCATAGATTATGGCATTAGGTTAGATAATGTCCCAATTATGTGTGATAACAAAGGTGCTATAGATTTAAGTAAAAATCCCGTTCAACACTCTAGGACTAAACATATAGAAATACGCCACCACTTCCTTCGCGAAAACGTTCAAAAAGGAAACATATCTATAGAAAAGGTTGCATCGGAAGATAACATAGCGGACATATTCACTAAACCCCTCAAGTGCGAACTCTTTAACCACTTACGTTTAGGCCTAGGAATGATGGAACAAATTGACTGAATTTTCTGCACTTTTGGTAAAATTTTAATCGTCAGATGGGCGGCCCCCTTAATTCATAAAGGCGGCCCCCTTAATTTTAAGGGGACCGCCCACCTATTTAAGGGGACCGGCCATCTGTCAGAATTTTTTTTTTTCCTTTCTCCCTTCTTCTCATCTATGTCTAGGAATCTATTTTGCACAAAATTAAAGATTGGGAAACACTTCTATTTTTTCATAAACATATTTATATACAAAACCCAATCCATTTTATTTAAATCATTCTCACATCTAGGAAAATACATGAAAATCATTTCTCTTGCATTGTTGAATAATGCTAAAAATATTTTTCTCTCATGCATAAAATCTCACATGAATTATCAAAATATATAACCTGATATATATCTTTGATATTCATAAATTGAGCAAAATCAAATAAAGGAGAATTTGGATTGATTCTTAGGAAATTCTTGCATTTAGAAATCGAAACAATCACATCTCCACATTTGTTGCATATAGGCACACACTAGAACATAATTGCTAATCACATCTCCACATTTGTTCCATCACCAATTCCTTGTTAGTTTCTAGTGCCCTTAGTCTATTATCCTTGCCTTATATGATTACTTGTTTTAATATTGATTGATTACTAGATAGAAGTTCTTGCTTGCTTATTTGTTTAGTTAATATGTATTGCATGCATAATTATTAGTACATTATATGCTTTATTGCCTCAAAGAGTTGGACTTGCCTAAAACAAAAAATTCCAAACATAGCCCTTCTTCCCTATTCCTGCAGAAAAAACTCATTTCTGGAACTCTGAATAGCTGCAGATGGGTGGCCCCCTTAATTTATAAAGGCGGCCCCCTTAATTATTAAGGGGACCGGCCATCTCCAGTTCGAGTTCTCAGAATCTTTTTCTGCTTTTTAGCCTACTTCATCCTACATTTCCTTAAATTTACAAACATATTTTGTCACCCCAACACTTTTATCCATCTTCAATAACCTCAATCCTCCACTATAAATAACCCTATTCATCACCATTTTCACTCATCTCATCATGTCTTCTCCCACCAAACCAAAACCAATGACCTCAAGGTTAGCAAGGTTGACCGAAAACGTATGTGGAATAGAAAATCTAACCCTCAAAACAAGTCCATCACAACAAATGGTGTGACTAGACAATCAACCCCTCCATCCTCATTTGTTCCCAACTATTCTCCAAGATCTCAAGCCCATTTCATTAAACCCTATCATGTTGGCCAAACATCCACATTCATCCCAAACTACACTTCTAAACCTCAAACCACCCTTAATGAAACCTTCCAAAATCCTCATCACATTGGTCAAACATCAAACTTAAACTCAAACCACACACCCCAATTTCATCCATTCCCACCAAATGATCAAAACCATATTGCCATGGAGAAGCAAAAGCTCCATGAAGAGATTAACCAAATCCACGACCTTAGCGATCTCCTTGCTATGCACCTTGCACAACGCAACAAAGGGCAACCTCCATCCTCACCCTACACAAATTGCTTACCCCACTCTCTCAACTTGGATCAAGTTGCAAACCACACCCACTATTGCCCTTGTTGCATCTTCCTTCAAAAACAAATTCTCCACTTGAGTGAAGATATTTCTTGGATCGAATATCTTCTTACTCGTCCTCATCCCATTCCTCCTCTAACCCGATATAACATCATTAGATCCACTCCACCCGCTCCATTTCCCTCACCATCATACAACTAAATCCATTCACATGCCTTCCGCCCCAAAATAAAATCCCTCACCCTTTTGTGTCGCAAGCAAGTCCAATAGCTCTCTTTGGCAATATTAGGATCATTAGTATCTTTTACTCATGTTGTAATCCTTATTTTAAGTGATGTAATGATGATTCATGTTTTACACATGATCATTTTGAATGAATAAATATGATTAGTTGTTTGTTCTAAATATTTTTGCTATGCATATATATGTCTTGTGTTCTTACCTTGTTTTTGCAGCCAAGATTTCCATAGCTCGTCTCCTTGGTGCCCTCGAACGAGTGGGAGTACACATCAAGGGGGAGTTCTCGTCCTGACAAATTTTATTTATAAAACTTGTCGGCATAACCTTTTTGATTCTACAAAAAGGGGGAGAAGTAGATATAAACTCACTAAATACTTGTCTAAAAATTAATTTTTCAATTTAATGAGTTTAGATTTTGTAATCATCAAAAAGGGGGAGATTGTTGATATAAATAATGCCTAAACACGTTATTAATATTTTTCGATATCTCTACGTTTTGATAATCACAAAATGTAAAATCATTAAACGAAAAATTATGACGTAAACAAGTATTTAGTTGTAAATATCTATTTTAACAACTCAATCACTTAAGGTATGAATAAACAAATGCTTAATGCATTATATGATCAAAGGAACATTTTCTTAATAACTAAATTTTTTATAAAATGTCATAAACATTTTATATCTTTTAGAAAAACATTTTTGGTAATAAATAAAAAGGTTTAATCCATTATAAATTTATGAATTCAAATTTTCAACCAAAAATGGCAAAAATATTCCAGAAAAACCTTCCCCACAAAAAGACAAAACTGGGCAACGGTCAGATGGGCGGCCCCCTTAAATATACTAGGCGGCCCCCTTAAAATTAAGGGGACCGCCCCGCTCCTCCAGCCTGTCCAGTTTTGCCTATAAATACTGGACTTTCTCTGGACTTTTTCCCTAACCTTTTGCACCCCAAACCTTCTGTTCTAAATCTCTTCTAATCCTTTCTAAAAACCCTTTGATCATATATTCTTAAGCATTGGTTTCTAAGTGATCCAAGCTTCCACCATCCAAGTGCAAAAGAAGAATACTCCTTCAACATCTAAAGAAGAAGTATTGCAACTTAGTATCATCTTGCTACCTAAGTTGCTTGTATAATAATCCATTCATGTGACAAATCACAATTTCAGGTCATTTCCCAAACCTTGACAATTTACAATTCACCATTTCACTATTCATGATTTTCATTCAGCATTCCGTAAACCTAGTTTACAAGTATTCAAATTCGCGTAACAAGTAAGGTTTAGCTGCGTATTCATGCATCATCAGTAAGGACATGTCATATAGACTAGAGTAGTCTACATATCATCAGTAACATCATCATCATTTCCATATTAAGTCATGCACGGGTTTGTGTGATTTTCATTAACGTATGTTCATTTGTTCAGTAAACGTTACCACTCAGTCATTACTACTAATATTATACTCAAATACTCCCGACTATGATCCTAATATAGTTTCATGCTAATTTTAATGATATAAAATTTATATTATTAATTTACCCGGTGTTTTGAAACCTTTTGCTATATTTTACGTTAAGAGCTTATAACTCCATCGGTTTGCGATATTTCATCACGATCACTATTTTAACACCCGATTCTTATCAGTAACATGATTTCATAATTTTCACGACTTCGTCGTATTTTATTTTTATTCGTCACGTTTTATTTTCAGTTAACCCGGTACCCGATAACACCGAAATTACACACTAATCTAACTAGGACTTATTCTAAATATATTTATACGAAAAAAATCACATCACAAGGCTTCCTCAAGAAGCCTTGCCGCCCCCCTTGACTATTTTTGGCCTAATACACCAAAGTTCTTTTAATGCTAAGTTACTTAAACTAGTTTATTTCTATAACACATTTCATAACATTTTCACTAGCAAAATAACACAAACACTCTCTCCCTCTTCTCTCTATCCCACGGCACAACAAGGAACAAGAAGGAGATCCCATTTTTTTTTTTTGAAGATCAAGTTATATTCTAGTCCCAAATACCTTCCTTGTTAGAGTTTTGCAATAAAAACTCCAAGGTTGTGGTCATTTTTCATCCATGCTCACCAATCATCAAGTAAGCTCATGAACACCATTTTTGATCATTTCATACTTCCTTTGTTCTTATATTGTTGTATCTTCTAGTCATTTTGAGAGCTATCCATGCAAAACCTATGTTATATATACCACTTGGTTCATTTTTTCACTAAAACTATCTCAAACCTTAGATCTGTACGTTTTATTAACATCCCCGTGAAGCCCATTATTTTTAGCGATGTTTAGGACCCATGACACCCTAAGAAGGTGTATGGTAGGATGTGTGTATTTGTGGAGTTGTTTTGAAGTAGTTTGATCAAGCCGCGAACCAAGAAAACGAGTTTCTAACGTATATATATACCCGCTGTCCAAAAATACAAACTCTGGAAAAATCAGTAAACATGGCGTTATTTTAGCTTTCATATTTAGAAAGTACTCTCAAACACGAAAACGTGGGCGCTTGAATCACTAAAAACCGAGTTATAACGAAAGAGATACGAAGTTTTAAAGTTAGGCGACAAAAACTATTATTTTCAGAAAATGCGGGCTGTTGGCCGAACTTCAGGGGACAGAACGAGGCGTTAGCCGTAGTCTAGCTGAGCCGAGCCACTGAAAATATGTTAGTTCATGTTATGACGAACGCGTGGATATAAAGAACGTTGAAAACGGACTTGTAACGACCGAGATATGAATTTTTGAAAAGCCGACGAACAACACTCATTTTGACAGCCTCACTATAACTCAAATATTTTCCAAGTGTAAACAGTTTTTGCTAGGCACCATCGTACGAGCCATTTTCCCGTTGAGCGAGTCGGTTTGGGCCATAAATTCCTTCAGGTGAAACGAAGTATACCCGGCCTACTTTCCAAATCAATCAACCGTTTGTTGATCGGACTTATAATGAGTAAGATATGATTTTCCTAGTATCTCCAAAAACAACCATTATAAGAAAATGTTTCTAAGTATAGAAATTATTTTGCAAGACACTATATTCAAAGCCGATTTTCTTTATGATCGAGACGCGTATGATCAAAACTCAAAAGAGACGACATTGAGATCTTGTTGCAAGGATTTCAAAAACGTCAAGTTCTATTACTAACTCTTAACGTACAACATTTTACGACTAGTTTTGCGAGGCCGTTTGGTCATATTTTCACCAGTTGTAAAAGTGATATTTTGCGACGAAACTATTTTATTTGACGATAAAACACCAAATAAGGATCGTGGAGTATTATTCCAACATTTTTACACGAAATATAGTATATGACTTGCCGAGATGTCAAAAATATATTTTTCGACAATAAACGTTATTTTCAAAAATAACGAGTGGTATCGTTAACATACGTTTTTGCATGAGTTGCATGGTATCATTGCTTACATTGGGTCACATCATTCATCATAGGTTGCGGTTAGAGACCGAGCCATCATTACATCATATCCATCATTATCATTGTTGCTATTTCATCAGGTGAGTTTTCATAGCCCCGCTTTTCAAGTTATTACATCATTTTAAATTTCTCGGGGAGAATACATTGCACCATTTTTCATACGGACCAAAGTATCAACTCATTACATTGCTTAAGTTACCACATTTGCCAAGATTAAAGTCCCCTATTATCATGAACCGTTAATTGTGAGCAAGCGAGAGTGTGTGAATAGATCTATTGAGGGTGACTCCTCCGTTCGGGTTGGTAGCACCAACTAGTCATACGAACGCATTACATTTGATCCATATCAGAGTGTTTGGCAAAGCACTCAGTTGGGGCATTTCATTCAGTCTAGCTTCGGGGTCATGAGCTTAAGAGCTAATGTATCATTTTCATGTGGCAGTTTGTCATACACTTTATACTTGTGGTTTCCGTATAGCATTTCATTTACATAAACCTATGAACTCACCAACTTTATTGTTGACCCGTTTTAGCAATGTATTTTCAGGTAATTAAGCATCGCATGTTGGATTGCATATGGGCATATCATGGAGTCGCGGTGTCGACGCGTCTCACTTTATATTTTATGCACTTAACCATCGTTTGAACTGTGTGAACTTTATTTCCGCAAACTTGTAACATCTTTTGGGACCTCGCTTTGTAAACTCTGAATGTTTTAAATAATCAAACGATGTATTTTCTAAACGACACTTTAGGTCGTTCAATATAACTGCAGTTAAGATGCTATGGCAGTTGCACCCCTGGAATTCCATTCCGCTGCAAAACAGATAATTTGGGGGTGTGACAGATTGGCATCAGAGCTTGAGTTATAGCGAACTAGGTTGTTCACGATACCCTAGACTATAACTACACCATCGTAGCATCCCATTATTTCATCATAAGTGCATATTCATTATGCCGCATTCATTACATGTGATTTCATACATATATCATTTCATCATGACCCACATTAAGTAAATGTTTATTTACTTTGTTCCACATTGATTGTCACAGAGATGTCGTCAGATTCGCACCCTATTGTCCTTTCATCGGACACAGAGAGTTCCTCACTACCCTCTATCATACTAGTGTCTGTTACATCATCATCTTCATTACCCGTTATCATATTGTCGTCAGTGGAGCCTACTCCAGAGTCATCCCCTGTGATGTCGGAGGACGAGACTGAACCCTTTGAGGAGGGAGAAGTTGCACCTACCCCACCTGTGTCACCACCGATTCATCGTGGTCCTGCCGTTGTACCTGTTATCCAGCCAGGAGAGTTTATACCCTATGGACATGTTTACCGTCTATATCCGGATGGACCGTGCATGAAGCGCACTGCTGCTAGGCGTTTTCGTCGTCCTATGATCAGATCTCCAGCTGCTTTTGCATCCTTGCCACCACCATCATCATTTGCTTCGGGTAGCAACCCCGATGTGCCTACTAGATCCAGACCACTCAGAGGTCGCGCGGTTGCGCGAAAGAGTGTTGCTTTTCGTACTCCAGTTCCATCACCTCCTACTATCACTATTTAGCCAGGACAGACTCCATTAGTCCGCCGCTCCAAACTCCGCCAGACTGCGCGGAAGAGGGTGAGACTACCACGACCAATTTCACCTATACCTATTGTTACTCAGACACCATCACTACCCGTACCTGTAGTACCATCCTCACCAGTCCACATCAGGGATTCTGTACCTACCTCGGATTTGCCGCTCAAGAAGTGTGCTCGGGTTTATTCATCATCTTCAGACACTCCAGACACATCCGAGACTATACCACCCAGCCAATTCGAGATAGGTGAGAGCTCGAGGGCTGCCACTACCAGGCTACTTACTACTGCTGCTCTCGATGCGAGACTAGTTCATCTACAGGGACAGATGGACAGGGCATTAGGCTACATAGAGGAGATCCCTGTGAGCCGAGTGGAGGCCATAGAGGATGAGGTTGAGGGATTAGTACAGGGCAGGGTTGCCATTGATGTGTCTTACCAGGGGTTAGAGGCACGTCAGCTAGAGAGCTCAGAGCAGATCACTCGACTGAGGCAGGAGATGCCCGAGTTGTTTGACAGGGCACAGATGGCACAGGAGAAACAGCACAGACAGGCCAGTGAGATGACATCAGTTCAGGCTAGGTTGACAGCATCAGGGAGCCGAGAGGCAGACCTTCAGCTTCGAGTGGAGCATTTGGAGGAGATCATAGTTGCTATGGACAGAGAGATCCGCCGTCTCAGGCGTGGACCAGGAGGAGCACCAGGGAGTGCTTAGTGTTGGACTTTTATTATGTAGCTTGTACATTATTATCCTAGTCCCGGGGTGTGGGACGTAGTTAGAACTTGCTATCTTTTGCTTGTAGTACAAACAAATATGTCAAGTGTGACTCTGCTATGCCGGATTTTTGTTGTGCTACTTTATGATATCGGTCCATGTAGGCCGAAATTTTCATGTATTATATTCTTGTGCATTGTGATTCCATTTTATTTATACATGTTGTGGTTGTATATACATATGGTGGTTGTATATATTGTGTGTGATGATCGTTTTCTTTTGTGGATTCTCATTGTTGTTGTCTTTTGTGATTGTGAAGAATCATGCCACCCAAGAAAAGTACTCCTTCTATGACACCCGCTCAGATCAAGAGACTTGTTGCCGACAGTATTGAGGCAGCATTGGAGAATGAAAGAGCTGCCGTGGCTGCAGCTGCTGCTGAAGCCGCTTCAGGGGCAGAGACCGGAGGAACAAATACTAATGGAACTAATGTGCGTAAATGTACGTACAAGGATTTCAAGAGTGGTGATCCGGAGAAATTCAAAGGCACTGAAGGAGCCACTGCTATGATTAGATGGTTTGAAAAGACAGAATCTGTATTCCTTCTATGCAACTGTCCGGAAGAAAGCAAAGTGAAGTTTGCCACTAGTACCCTTGTGGCAGAAGCTATGTCATGGTGGACTTCTTACGCGAAGCCCATAGGAATGGAAAATGCTCAAAAGCTTACATGGGATGAATTCAAGAAACTAATTTCGAAGAAGTTTTGTCCACGTACCGAGGTGAAAAAGTTGGAGACAGAATTCTATGAGCTAGTGACAGCAGGAAATGATATTGAAACATATATCAGGAGGTTTCAGGAATTAGCTGCACTATGTCCAACTATGGTTTCGGATAATGAGAAGCTGCTAGAAAATTTCATCGGTGGACTACCTACCAACATCCGTGGTGATGTAATGTCTTTTGACCCGCAGACAATAGATGAGGCAATCAGAATGTCTCAGAAACTCATAGCTCAGATAGTGAAGAAAGGAACTACATCAAACCATAACAACACCAACACCAACACCAACAATAACCGAAATTTCAACAACAACTACCGTAACAACAACAACTTTAACAACAACAGAAACCATTCCAACAACAACAACAATAAAAGAAAGTGGGATAACAACCAGAATAACAATGCTGCACCACCACCACCGAAGAAACAGGAAGTTGCAAGGGCCTATGTTGCAGGTCCAGCTGAGAAGAAGGGTTACAATGGTACTCTACCCAAGTGCAACAAATGTCAAACCCACCATAACCCTGGAAATTGCCCAAATCCTTGTGGGAATTGTAAGAAAATTGGTCATCCAACCAAGGGTTGCAAAGCTCCATATATGGATGATAATCAGAAACCTCCACTAACATGCTTTGGTTGTGGAGAAGTCGGACACTTCAAGCATGACTGTTCGAAGGGAAAAAATCAGAGGACTGGAAACCAAGGTGGAACAGCAAGGGGAAGAGCTTATGTGATCGGAGGAGAAGATGTCAAGGAAGACCCGAATGTCGTTACGGGTACGTTCCTCGTCAATAATCGTTATGCATCTATCTTATTTGATTCAGGAGCCGATAGAAGTTTTGTTTCCACTACATTTGCCCCATTACTTAACATTAAACCAACTGCATTAGACATTCCTTATCATATCGAACTAGCTAATGGTTCCTTAGTTGTTACCGACACGATCATTCATGGTTGTACTCTCAATTTTCTAAACCACCCATTCCATATAGACCTCATGCCCGTAGAACTTGGAAGTTTCGACATCGTCATTGGTATGGATTGGTTGTCTCGACACCACGCCAGAATTATTTGTGATGAAAAAGTTGTTCATCTCCCTTACGACGGTGAAACATTGGTCATTCGTGGGGAGCGAAGTAGAACCAGACTCAGTATCATATCGTGCATCAAAACAGAAAAGTACATAAAGAAAGGTTGTTATGCATTTTTGGCTCATATTGTAGAGAAGAAGTCGGAGGATAAGCGACTTGAAGACGTACCAACTGCTAGAGATTTTCCAGAAGTCTTTTCTGAAGACTTACCAGGACTTCCACCTACTCGCCAAGTGGAATTCCAGATCGATTTAGTGCCAGGAGCCGCACCAGTTGCGCGAGCACCTTATCGACTTGCACCTTCAGAAATGCAAGAGTTGTCTAATCAGTTGCAAGAACTCTTGGAAAAAGTATTTATAAGGCCGAGTTCCTCGCCTTGGGGAGCACCGGTTTTGTTTGTCAAGAAGAAAGATGGATCTTTCAGAATGTGCATCGACTACCGAGAATTAAACAAGTTGACGGTGAAGAATCGTTATCCACTTCCCAGGATCGACGATTTGTTTGATCAGTTGCAAGGTTCTAGTTATTACTCCAAGATCGACTTGAGATCGGGTTACCATCAGCTTAGAGTTCGGGAGGAGGATATCCCGAAGACAGCATTCAGAACTAGGTATGGTCATTATGAGTTTCAAGTAATGCCGTTCGGACTAACCAATGCACCAGCTGTGTTCATGGATCTCATGAACAGGGTGTGCAAACCATACCTGGATAAGTTTGTGATTGTATTCATTGACGATATTTTGATTTACTCAAAGAGTGAAGAAGAGCATAGAGAACATCTAAGAACAATCTTAGAACTGCTCAAGAAAGAGAAATTGTACGCCAAATTTTCAAAATGTGATTTTTGGATCCGCAGAGTACAATTTCTTGGTCACGTCATTGATAGTCAAGGACTACAAGTTGACCCAGCAAAGATTGAGGCAGTTAAAGATTGGGCAGCACCAAATACTCCTACAGAAATTCGTCAATTCTTAGGACTTGCCGGATATTACAGAAGGTTCATTGAAGGGTTTTCCAAGATAGCAAAACCGTTGACCAAGCTGACTCAAAAGAACCAGAAGTACGAATGGGGAAAGAAGCAAGAGTCTGCTTTTCAGTTGTTGAAACAGAAACTTTGCAGCGCGCCAGTTTTGGCACTACTAGAAGGGATTGAAAACTTCGTGGTATATTGCGACGCATTGCATAAAGGACTTGGAGCAGTGTTAATGCAGAATGAGAAGGTGATAGCTTACGCTTCTCGACAGCTTAAGAAGCATGAGAAGAATTACACCACACACGACTTAGAGTTGGGTGCAGTGATTTTCGCACTCAAGATTTGGAGGCACTACCTTTATGGTACTAAGTGTGTAGTGTTCACAGACCATAAGAGCTTACAGTATATCCTTGATCAGAAGGAACTCAATATGAGGCAACGTCCTTGGTTGGAGTTACTTAGTGATTACGACTGTGAGATTCGTTATCACCCAGGAAAAGCCAATGTTGTGGCAGATGCACTCAGTAGAAAAGAACGACTCAAGCCTTTAAGTGTCAGATCATTGGGAATGACGATTATTTCCCCTTTACCATCAAAGATCCTCGAGGCTCAGGTTGAAGCGCTCAAGGAAGAAAACTTACCAAGTGAAACACTTAAGGGAATGCAAGATAATGCAAACGGTTTAGTGAGAAGGTCAAACGGAGTATTGTGTTTCAAGGACAGAAGTTGGATACCTCTCTATGGAGGAATATGAGAGTTGATCATGCATGAATCACACAAGTCGAAATACTCCATTCACCCAGGTTCTGATAAGATGTATCAGGATCTCAAGAAGCTTTATTGGTGGCCGAATATGAAGGCAGAGATAGCTACGTATGTCAGTAAATGCCTTACTTGTGCTAAAGTGAAAGCCGAGTACCAGAAGCCATCAGGATTACTTCAGCAACCGAAAATTCCTCAGTGGAAATGGGAGCGCATTACAATGGATTTTGTCACTAAACTCCCCAAGACTTCAGGCGGTTACGATGCTATTTGGGTGATCGTTGATCGTCTTACCAAATCAGCCCATTTCATTCTGATCAAAGAGACTTATACTATGGAACAGCTTACCAGACTTTATGTCAAAGAAATAGTCTCAAAGCACGGTGCACCAGTCTCCATCATTTCCGACAGAGATAGTCGTTTTACTTCAAATTTCTGGAAGTCACTACAAAATGCATTCAACACCAAATTAGACATGAGCACTGCCTATCATCCTCAGACCGATGGTCAGAGTGAGAGAACGATTCAGACATTGGAAGATATGCTCAGGGCATGCGTGATTGATTTTGGAAATGGTTGGGCTAACCATTTGCCATTAATCGAGTTTTCTTACAATAACAGTTATCATTCGAGCATAAAGGCCGCACCATTCGAGGCATTGTATGGTCATAAATGCCGGTCTCCAGTGTGTTGGGCCGAAGTTGGCGAGGTACAATTAACCGGTCCAGAGTTGGTTAGAGAAACAACAGAAAAGATCATCCAGATTCGAGAAAGACTCAAAACAGCCAGAAGTCGACAGAAAAGCTACGCTGATGTTCGACGCAAACCTTTAGAATTTCAGGTTGGAGACAAAGTCATGTTGAAAGTCTCGCCTTGGAAGGGCGTGATACGATTTGGAAAACGCGGGAAGCTGAACCCGAGATACATTGGGCCATTCAAGATTCTGGAAAAGATTGGTCCGGTAGCATACAAGCTCGAACTTCCGTCAGAACTCAGCAATGTACATAACACATTTCATGTCTCAAACCTCAAGAACTGTCTTTCAGATGAAACGCTCGTGATTCCATTGGAAGAAATTCAGCTTGACGATAAGCTTAACTTTGTGGAAGAACCCGTAGAGATCATGGACCATGAGGTCAAACAGTTGAAGCAAAGTCGAATTCCTATCGTGAAAGTTCGCTGGAATTCTCGAAGAGGTCCTGAGTTTACTTGGGAACGAGAAGACCAGATGCGACTCAAATACCCACATCTTTTCACCGAGTCCATTTCTGAGGCCAACACCAGCTGAATTCAGGGACTGAATTCCTTTTTGGGTGGGCGACTGTGACAAATCACAATTTCAGGTCATTTCCCAAACCTTGACAATTTACAATTCACCATTTCACTATTCATGATTTTCATTCAGCATTCCATAAACCTAGTTTACAAGTATTCAAATTCGCGTAACCAGTAAGGTTTAGCTGCGTATTCATGCATCATCAGTAAGGACATGTCATATAGACTAGAGTAGTCTACATATCATCAGTAACATCATCATTATTTCCATATTAAGTCATGCACGGGTTTGTGCGATTTTCATTAACGTATGTTCATTTGTTCAGTAAACGTTACCACTCAGTCATTACTACTAATATTATACTCAAATACTCCCGACTATGATCCTAATATAGTTTCATGCTAATTTTAATGATATAAAATTTATATTATTAATTTACCCGGTGTTTTGAAACCTTTTGCTATATTTTACGTTAAGAGCTTATAACTCCATCGGTTTGCGATATTTCATCACGATCACTATTTTAACACCCGATTCTTATCAGTAACATGATTTCATAATTTTCACGACTTCGTCGTATTTTATTTTTATTCGTCACGTTTTATTTTCAGTTAACCCGGTACCCGATAACACCGAAATTACACACTAATCTAACTAGAACTTATTCTAAATATATTTATAAGAAAAAAATCACATCACAAGGCTTCCTCAAGAAGCCTTGCCGCCCCCCTTGACTATTTTTGGCCTAATACACCCAAAGTTCTTTTAATGCTAAGTTACTTAAACTAGTTTATTTCTATAACACATTTCATAACATTTTCACTAGCAAAATAACACAAACACTCTCTCCCTCTTCTCTCTATCCCACGGCACAACAAGGAACAAGAAGGAGATCCCTTTTTTTTTTGAAGATCAAGTTATATTCTAGTCCCAAATACCTTCCTTGTTAGAGTTTTGCAATAAAAACTCCAAGGTTGTGGTCATTTTTCATCCATGCTCACCAATCATCAAGTAAGCTCATGAACACCATTTTTGATCATTTCATACTTCCTTTGTTCTTATATTGTTGTATCTTCTAGTTATTTTGAGAGCTATCCATGCAAAACCTATGTTATATATACCACTTGGTTCATTTTTTCACTAAAACTATCTCAAACCTTAGATCTGTACGTTTTATTAACATCCCCGCGAAGCCCATTATTTTTAGCGATGTTTAGGACCCATGACACCCTAAGAAGGTGTATGGTAGGATGTGTGTATTTGTGGAGTTGTTTTGAAGTAGTTTGATCAAGCCGCGAACCAAGAAAACGAGTTTCTAACGTATATATATACCCGCTGTCCAAAAATACAAACTCTGGAAAAATCAGTAAACATGGCGTTATTTTAGCTTTCATATTTAGAAAGTACTCTCAAACACGAAAACGTGGGCGCTTGAATCACTAAAAACCGAGTTATAACGAAAGAGATACGAAGTTTTAAAGTTAGGCGACAAAAACTATTATTTTCAGAAAATGCGGGCTGTTGGCCGAACTTCAGGGGACAGAACAAGGCGTTAGCCGTAGTCTAGCTGAGCCGAGCCACTGAAAATATGTTAGTTCATGTTATGACGAACGCGTGGATATAAAGAACGTTGAAAACGGACTTGTAACGACCGAGATATGAATTTTTGAAAAGCCGACGAACAACACTCATTTTGACAGCCTCACTATAACTCAAATATTTTCTAAGTGTAAACAGTTTTTGCGAGGCACCATCTTACGAGCCATTTTCCCGTTGAGCGAGTCGGTTTGGGCCATAAATTCCTTCAGGTGAAACGAAGTATACCCGGCCTACTTTCCAAATCAATCAACCGTTTGTTGATCGGACTTATAATGAGTAAGATATGATTTTCCTAGTATCTCCAAAAACAACCATTATAAGAAAATGTTTCTAAGTATAGAAATTATTTTGCAAGACACTATATTCAAAGCCGATTTTCTTTATGATCGAGACGCGTATGATCAAAACTCAAAAGAGACGACATTGAGATCTTGTTGCAAGGATTTCAAAAACATCAAGTTCTATTACTAACTCTTAACGTACAACATTTTACGACTAGTTTTGCGAGGCCGTTTGGTCATATTTTCACCAGTTGTAAAAGTGATATTTTGCGACGAAACTATTTTATTTGACGATAAAACACCAAGTAGGGATCGTGGAGTATTATTCCAACATTTTTACACGAAATATAGTATATGACTTGCCGAGATGTCAAAAATATATTTTTCGATAATAAACTTTATTTTCCAAAATAACGAGTGGTATCGTTAACATACGTTTTTGCATGAGTTGCATGGTATCATTGCTTACATTGGGTCACATCATTCATCATAGGTTGCGGTTAGAGACCGAGCCATCATTACATCATATCCATCATTATCATTGTTGCTATTTCATCAGGTGAGTTTTCATAGCCCCGCTTTTCAAGTTATTACATCATTTTAAATTTCTCGGGGGAGAATACATTGCACCATTTTTCATACGGACCAAAGTATCAACTCATTACATTGCTTAAGTTACCACATTTGCCAAGATTAAAGTCCCCTATTATCATGAACCGTTAATTGTGAGCAAGCGAGAGTGTGTGAATAGATCTATTGAGGGTGACTCCTCCGTTCGGGTTGGTAGCACCAACTAGTCATACGAACGCATTACATTTGATCCATATCAGAGTGTTTGGCAAAGCACTCAGTTGGGGCATTTCATTCAGTCTAGCTTCGGGGTCATGAGCTTAAGAGCTAATGTATCATTTTCATGTGGCAGTTTGTCATACACTTTATACTTGTGGTTTCCGTATAGCATTTCATTTACATAAACCTATGAACTCACCAACTTTATTGTTGACCCGTTTTAGCAATGTATTTTCAGGTAATTAAGCAACGCATGTTGGATTGCATATGGGCATATCATGGAGTCGCGGTGTCGACGCGTCTCACTTTATATTTTTATGCACTTAACCATCGTTTGAACTGTGTGAACTTTATTTCCGCAAACTTGTAACATCTTTTGGGACCTCGCTTTGTAAACTCTGAATGTTTTAAATAATCAAATGATGTATTTTCTAAACGACACTTTAGGTCGTTCAATATAACTGCAGTTAAGATGCTATGGCAGTTGCACCCCTGGAATTCCATTCCGCTGCAAAACAGATAATTTGGGGGTGTGACAATTCATTTGTGTATAAGTTGTGTATATTTGTTAGATAAGTGTGTACATATTTGGTTAGGCTAGATTAGTGTGTAAGTAGTGAAGTTGTGAAGAGGTCAAGGTGTGTAAGTAGTGAAGTTGTGAAGAGGTCAAGGTGTGTAAGTAGTGAAGGTGTGAAGAAGTAGAAGAGTAGATTAGTCGTGCTAGGTTGTGAAGAAGTAGTGAAGAAGGTGTGCGAGAAGTTGTGAAGAAGTCGTGAAGAAGTCGTGAATAAGTTGTGAAGAAGTCGTGTTGAAGTTGTGAGATTGGTTCTAGCTACGATTAGAACCCGACATCTAGCTTTGTGTCGTTAAGCCGGTGTAAGCTAAAGTTGTGTAAGGTTTTCTCCGCCATAAGGGAGCTTGTTGACATAGTGAAGAAAACTCTCAAGTTAGGTGCTCGGGGAGTGGAGTAGGGCAAGGAAGGTGTCCTTGTAGCCGAACCACTATAAATCTCTTGTCTCGCGGTTCGATCTTTCCATCTCTATCTTTCATTTCATTTCATTACCTTACTTGCATTGCTTATTTATATTTATATTTGTTCATATTGTTCAAGAGTTGAGTTCACATAAATTCGAATCTAAGTTTTAAAAGTAAACAAAGTTTTCATAATAAAAATTAAAAAGACGTAAAACTATTCAAACCCCCCCCCCTCTAGTTTTCCACATTTTTTAAAATAAAAGAGGGCAATTTTGTCATTTCACTTGTTTGGGCATGGATTTCATGGTCAAACAAACGAAAATATTGTTCAAGGAATCAAACCCGTTTCGAGTCAAGACAATAGGGAGAGGATCCAGGGAAAAAAAACTAATGACCATTTTCGTTAAACCAGACAAACCATATAGTCCATTTAAGTAATTAACTCTAGGTACAGGATCCATTGCAAAGTAATATCAATTTGCAAAGTGTAAAAAGTAATCTCCACCGTTGGATGAGATCTAGTCAACTACATTATTATTTTCGGTCAAAGGGGTATATTAGTAATTGACCCATTTTTTTCTTCTTCCACCTCAAACTTCAAACGCACATATCTCTTAAACAACAAACTTTCAGAAAAAACTATTAGGAATATAAATATTCAAGTGAAAGACTCGGTCACCCCGAGTATCTATTAGCATTAACTAGCTAGTAGGATTATTATAATTTGCTTAGTTACCGTAGTATTCGTGGAGTTGGGTCGGGTCTTTACCCACTGTCAGCTCACTCCATATCCCACAACGGGCATTTAGACTTGTAGTATATATACCCCTTCCCACACATGGGAAGGGTTGGAACTTCTCACAATTCAAGCTAATACATATTAATTCTCTCACTAGAAGTTTCGTGCTTCTTTCTCTCACTAAAGTGCACGGCTAATCTTGTGTTCTTGATTGTGTTATGTGTTTTAATATGTTACAATTGGTATCAAGAGCCATGGTTGGTTAGATTGATTGTATGATTCTCGGATTTGGTGTGTACTTTTGGTGGTTTTCTTGTTTTTTTTTTTTTTTTTTTTTTTTTTTTTTTTTTTTTTTTTTTTCATTCGAATAGAAGTACCAAGAAAATCCTTGTTTGAGCATTGTTTGTTGTTAGATTTGTCAAAGAAGGGTACTTTTGTGTTCCTTCCTATCTCTAGTATAGTTCTTTGCTTATCTACGGGTTTCTTAGTTGTTATTTTGGATGTTTGAAGACTTATTCCTCACTGCGGTTTGAGTCTCGGCGAAGTTTTCTTGATTGCGAGTTGGTGTTTCTTCGCTGCGTTTTGTGTTATTTTGGAAAGGTAAGTGTTGCGGTTTGAGTTGGTAAGGAACTCCGGTTTGGTTTTTAACTGAAAAAGGAAAAAGACAAATCGCAGAGAAAGCGACATTTTTGTCCTTTGCGTTTTGTCTGGTTGTGACTGCGGTTTGTGGTATTGCAGTTTGAGTCTTCTGCGGTTTGAGTCTTCTATGGTTTGTGGTATTCTGGGGTTTGAGTCTTCTGTGGTTTGTGGTATTTTGCGGTTTGAGTCTTCTGCGGTTTGTGGTCTTTTGTGGTTTGAGGTTTCTGCATTTTGTGGTTTCTGCTGTTTGAGCAGTGACTGAGTTTTGATCAGGTCTAGTCATTGAGTTTTGGTCTAGGCTTCTTGACTGAGATTTGTCCAAACTTAACAACGCATCATACAATCCAACAAAAGATCACCACTCCTAACATACAATCACTAATCATTATTGATCCAAATCTTTATCATAACATATTCAAGTAATCAAATCACGGTTTATTCTTGATTTTTGTAAAATCCCGCGAAAGAATTTATTTCTTGGTTTAAATCATAGAATTGTAAAATCCCGTGCAAGTTTACAACATGGCAAGCACTTCTTCTAATGATATTCAAGCTGCCGGGTCTGATACCCGCCCTCCCATGCTCGATAGGACGGATTATGAATCATGGGCACAAAGAATAAGACTTTACTACTTGGGAAAAGAGAATGGTTTTAACATTCTTAAATCTATTGATGAAGGACCATTTCAAATGGGCACCACTAGAGATGTTGTCACGACCGGTGAGGATGGAACTCTCACTCTTGGAATCGACAGGCCACGTACTTACAACGATCTTAATGACGAGGAAAAGAAGCGTTATGATGCAGACATTAGAGCGTCTAACATTGTGATTCAAGGACTTCCCAAAGACGTTTACAAGCTTATCAACTTCAACACTGAAGCCAAAGCTGTATGGGACAATGTTAAAATGCTTCTGGCTGGATCTGAATTGACCAAAGAAGATCATGAATCTCAGTTGTATGATGAGTTTAAGCATTTCAAGATGAATCCTGGTGAAAACATCACTGACTATTATGTGAGAATTCACAAGCTTGTGAATGACATGAGGATCATCAGGATAACAATGCCAAATATCCAGCTTAATTCTAAGTTTGTGAACAACATGTCACCTGAGTGGGATAGATTTGTTACAGCCGTGAAGATCAACAAAGGATTGAGACATACCAACTATGAACAGCTGTATGCTTACTTACAACAACATGAAAAGCATGCTGTCTATGATCGTCAACTGAGGGAAAAACTCAATCCAACAACATCTAATGATCCTCTTGCATTTGTTGCAAATGTTCAGCCATTCAATCAATCCTCACTTGATCAAGTTTATCACCGGCCCTTTTCATCATAGAATCAGACATCGTTTACCCAATCATCGTTGCACCCACCATCTGCTGTGAACTCCCAACTGGATTCAGGATACTCTCATATTGACAAGATGATTGATAATCTCTCCAACCAAGTTTCCTTACTTGTCCAACTGTTCAGACCAACACTCCCTCAAACCAACAACCAACTTAGAACTTCATCAAACCCACGTAATCAAGCAACTATGGAAGATGGAAGGGTTGTGGTTCAGAATGTTCAGGGAAGGCAGAATGTGAATCAAAGGAACATGGGTCGGGGTAATGCACAGAACAGAGTTGGGAATGCTAATTAGGGACAGGGAAAGCAACCCAAGTGTTACAACTGTGGTGGACTTGGACACATAGCAAGGAATTGCAATCAACCAAAGCGTCCACAGAACTCTTGCTACTTCAAAGATAAGATGTTGTTGATGCAAGCTTAAGAGAATGGAGCAGCTTTGGACGAAGAAGAGTTATTGTTTCTTGCTGGTGATGGGGGGAATACGTTTGATGTTGATGTGGATGATCAACCAGTTCAGGACTTGGCACTAAATGATCCCAACTTCTTCCAAGCTGATGACTGCGATGCTTTTGACTCAGATGTTGATGATGAACCCGATGCTCAAACCATCTTCATTGCAAATCTGTCTTCTGTAGGATCATCACCACAACAAGCTGGTCCTTCCAATGCATCAATCATATCTGAGGTACTAAAGCTTTATGACACCTATAATATGATTGATGTACAGAAGATTCCCAACAAAGTACAACAGACAGATGTTGTTGAATCAGATACTATTGATATGGGAAATAGTAATGTTATTTCATATGAACAATATGTGAATCACAACGACGTGTCTGATGTACCAAGTAGTGCATCTTCTGTTGTAGATAATAATTGTGAGTTGCATGTGAATACTGTGTTTATCCCTGATGACACCTTGACCACTAGACTTAATATCTATAAAGACCAGGTGGCCATATATGAACAACGTGTAAAATTTGAGCTAACTGAACATGAGCAGAAAATTGATAGTCAAATGTGTACATTCATAACAGAACGTAATTTAAGGGAAGAAACATTAAAAATGGAGTTATATTCTTTACAAAAACAACTGGATCAAACTGTCAAACAAAAACAGGAGATTCAAGCAAGTGTAAATACACTAAAACAAGATTTCAAAGAAAAAGAAACAAAACTTTTAAATGATTTCTCCAGACTTAAAACATTAAAGAATAAGATTGAAAACAAGTTGTACACATAAGAGCAGACCAGACAAACTGCTCAAATGATTCAAAATCATAAAAAGTTGTGTGATAAACATAGTGAAAAGGATGTAGGTGAACCTAAATCAGTTTTCCTTAGGAGTGCTAAAGTTGCCCAACATGCATTATATGATGCAAATGTAATGCTTAAGCCTGGTCATGCCCCTCCCGTTGTGTCATCATTTGAAGAGAGTAATGAGATAGAAGTAATTAGTAGAGAAAGAATGGCTGAGAAAATGAAGGATCCCAAATGTATAGCCAATCGAGTCATAATCAAACCCCATGACTACTATGAGGAGAACCGATTGACTGTTTTTGCACCTCAGACTAAGTTGACGCCAGAACAAATATTTTTGTCTCTGGACGTGGAAAAGAGAAAGGCCGAAGAACTTAAAGCCAAAACTCCACCCCTTAGAAAAATAGCGGCTACAACGGTGTATCCATCCAATACACCTATGCACTTAGTTCCTTTAACTCTTCCCACAGAATATAAAACTCTAATTAGCATATATGTTCTTTGTCAACTATTTGCTGATTTTGATAAAACATGTAAGAAGAGAATTACACCAACGGGGATTACTGAAGGGGAAAGGGGTTTTGAACTAACAAAACAGTGCTACTTAACTAAGGTTATTCCATTTTTTAAACTACTCAAAGAACATTTTGAGGGGATGCAAAAAAACCCTTAAAACTAAAGTAAAAGAGATGAAAGAAGTGTTTAAAGATATGAAAAACATGGGGAAACAAAATGCTATTGATCTTAAATGCAGTGAGATTGAAAGAAAGAATATTCTCATCACCAATGAGAATTTGATTGCTAGATGTATTGCACAGGATGTATTTTATACTCCTACTGATTCTGCATTAATTGCTTGTCAATTTCATGAGTTGTCGATTGCATTGAATGTTTCCCAGAATCGTGTTGTTGAGCTTGAGGGGGAGAATTTAAAGTTGCATGAGAAAATTCAAAACGATGACCATGATAACATGGTCAGGCATTTTTCAAAACTAGAGGTTGATAATCTTAATTTTCAATTAAAATATCAACATTTAGAAGAAAGAGCTAAAATCTCAAATGCCAAGACATCTTTGGATGCTCCTGAATTTGATGCATATTTTGAATTAAGCAAATGCGATGAAAAAATTCAAGCTCACACTAACACGATTCGAAAATTGAGGGCCCAAATTGCCCAATTAAAGTCAAATAAGAGTGAAGTAATTGGAACCCATAAACCATCATCTTTAGATTCTCAGAATTTTCACTATCAAGACACCATCAATAAGTTACACCATGAAAATGAGTGTTTTCAAGCTGAAAATTCAAAAGTCAAACAGCATTACAAAGAGTTATATGACACGATTAAAGTCACACGTAGCAATCACAATGATAAGATAACTTCTTTGCTAAATGAGATCGAGAATCTAAAGACTCAGGTGAAAGGGAAAATGCCAATTATCACTAGTGATAATGTTGTTCCAGAGGTTTCTGCTTGTAGTAAGTATGTTGTTGATGTTGTACCTATTCTGCTTCCCCTTAGGAACAATAGGTCTGCCCATCAAGTATATCTCACTCACCTTAAGGATAGCCTTGATACCCTTCGTGAGATCGTAGAAGAGGATAGGATAGATAAACCACTTGATAGTGCAGTTGTAGATGCCTGCTTCCTCACTAAACGGTCTCAGGAACTTTTAGAATACGTCATTGGCACAGGTCCTAAGATTGATAACAAGAGAGATAGATTTGTTGCATCATCCTCTATGACTAAGAACAAGCATGTAACCTTTGATGTACCACTGAAAACATCTGAACCCAGCACATCAAAATCAGGAAAACAAATGGCAGTGAAACAAACTAATGTTCCCATCATTGCTTCTACAGGAGTAAACCGTGACACAAAAGCTAGCGGGTCAAAGCCTAGTCGCCATGCAAAGAAAGATAGGACTGCGCCAGCTAAGAGTGCTCATGAGAAGAGAGTAGAAGTCCACCCTAGGAACAATAAGTTTGATTTGATCAAAAGGAATCGTGTTGATTCTAGTATTAGCTATAAGCGTACTGTAATTAATTCGAATTCTAATGCTATTTGTAAGACATGTAATGAATGTTTAATTTCTGGTAATCATGATGAATGTGTTGTGTCATTCTTGATGTCTTCTCAACGATCCCCAGTTAAGAATGTTAGGAAACCTAAACTGAGTAAGCAAATTTGGAAAACAACAGGAAAAGTGTTTGCTAATGTCGGTTATCAATGGAGACCCACTGGAAGGAAATTCACTTTAGGAGATCAGTGCCCCTTAACTAGATTGACTAATCATAAAGTAGTGAATGCTAAGGAATGGAAGCCAACTGGTCGAATTTTACCTTTAGTGACACAATGCCTTGTAACTAGGTCAATTGCTGCTACTAGTGAAGTTTCCACTGTAAATACAATGGCATCTATGAATCTTGTAGTTCTAAAGTTTGTTTGTGCTAACCAAATGGACCCCAGCTGCACGTGGACATCCACCTTTTTTAGTTATCCATCATTGTCTGTTTTCAAATGCATGTCGTACAAATTGTCCTTTGGTATTTGGACTCAGGCTGCTCAAAACATATGACTGGGGATCACTCACGGCTCAAGAATGTCGTGAATAAATTTATCAGGACAGTTGGATTCGGGAACAACCATTTTGGGGCAATTATGGGTTATGGAGATTACGTTTTTGGTGACAGTGTAATTTCCCGGGTATACTACGTGGAAGGACTTGGGCACAATTTGTTTTCTGTTGGTCAATTTTGTGATTCCTATCTTGAAGTTGCTTTCAGAAAACACACATGTTTCGTCAGAGAGTTGGATGGTATTGATCTTCTTAAAGGCAGTCGTGTCACTAATCTATACACCATCTCTATTGAAGAAATGATGCGGTCCTCTCCTATTTGCTTGCTGTCAAAGGCCTCAAAGACCAAATCCTGGCTTTGGCACCGTCGTTTAAATCATTTACACTTCGGCACCATAAATGAACTTACTCGCAAGGATCTTGTACAAGGCATGCCCAGATTAAAGTTTGAAAAAGATCATCTTCGTTCTGCTTGTCAACTGGGCAAAAGCAAGAAGCATACTCACAAACCCAAAACTGTCAACACCATCATGGAAGTTCTTCACACCCTTCACATGGATCTATGCGGACCAATGAGAGTGCAGAGTATCAATGGGAAGAAATATGTTCTTGTGGTGGTCGACGACTACTCTCGGTTTACATGGGTGAAGTTTTTGAGAACCAAGGACGAAACTCCAGAGGTTATCATCAAACTTATCAAGCAGTTACAAGTGAGACTCAACAAAACTGTCAGAATCATCCGTACAGACAATGGAACTGAGTTTGTTAACCAACAACTCAGTCAATTTTATGAAAGCATTGGCATAACTCACTAGAAAAGTGTTCTACGCACTTCGATGTTTCTTTGGGCAGAGGCAATTGCTACTGCTTGTTACACCCAAAACCGATCCTTGATACATACTCTTCACAACAAAACTCCTTATGAGCTGATACATGGCAAGAAACCAGATCTTTCCTTTCTTCGTGTGTTCGGTGCACTGTGCTATCCGACAAATGACAGTCAAGATCTGGGAAAGCTAAAAGCTAAAGCAGACGTAGGTTTCTTCGTTGGGTATGCACCAGATCGCAAGGGATACATAATCTACAACAAACAAACCCGACAAATCATGGAAACGAGCTGACTGAGCAAACGGCTCCTGGACAAACTAGTTCTGGACCCGCACCTAACTTATTAACACCTGGACCAATTAGTTCAGTTCTTGTACAAAATCCCACTCCTGCAGTTCCTTATGTACCCCTACCAGTGATGAGTTGAAGAATTTATTTGATCCGATGTTTGATGAATACTTTGAGCCACCAACGGTTGATACTACAACGGAAGCTCCACCTGTACCTCCTGTTGTTGATGCTCCAATTCTACAAAATTCAGAGGGTCCATCTGTATCTGTCTCAATCAGTCAAGATGCACCATCTGCCAGTCACTCACCATCATCATTAAATATTCTATCTCCTTTGGTGCAGCAAGGCTCTGCAGTAGACAATTCTTTTGAAGTGAATCATTTTGCTCCTGCTGATGATGTTTCATTTGAGAATATATTTGCTCCTGAATCTTCTACAGAGACATCTTCTTCAGGGGATCCTAACACAGCAACATCAGTTCCTTACCCTCAACCACATGATCATCTCAGAAAATGGACCAATGATCATCCGATTGACAACATCATTGGTAATCCTTCTCGTCCGGTATCCACATGAAAGCAACTTGCCACCGATGCACTGTGGTGTTTCTTCAATTCCGTACTATCCAAAGTCGAACCAAAAGACTTCAAAGACGCCATGTCCAAAGACTGTTAGTTTAATGCAATGCAAGATGAAATTCATGAATTTGATCGACTTGAAGTATGGGAATTAGTGCCTCCTCTAGATTGTGCAATGATTATCGCTCTAAAGTGGATCTTCAAAGTGAAACTCGATGAGCATGGTGATGTTCTAAAAAATAAGGCACGGCTTGTTGCAAAGGGGTATCGCCAAGAAGTGGACATAGACTTTGAATAATCATTTGCTCCGGTTGCTCGAATTGAAGCCATCAGAATCTTTCTCGCTAATGCTTCCAGTCAGAATATGATAGTCTACCGAATGGATGTTAAGACAGCATTCTTAAATGGTGATTTGAAAGAGGAAGTCTATGTGATTCAACCTGAAGGATTTGTGGACCCTGATCATCCTACTCACGTCTATCGCTTGAAGAAGGCCCTCTATAGCTTAAAGCAGGCACCTAGGGCATGGTATGATACTTTGTCTAAGTTTCTTCTGGCAAACAGATTCTCCAAAGGTGTTGTTGATCCTACTCTATTCACTAGGAAAACAGGAAAACATCTACTTCAAGTCTAGATCTACGTAGATGACATTATTTTTTCCTCCTCAGATCCTATGGAATGTGAACGATTTTTTAAAGAGATGAGTTCTAAGTTCTAAATGTCTATGATGGGAGAAATGTCATTCTTCTTAGGTTTACAAATCTCTCAAAGTCCCGGAGGCATCTTCATTAATCAATCCAAATATGCAAATGAAATATTGAAGAAATTTGGATTTGATTCAAGTGATCCTGTTGACACTCCTATGGTTGAGAGGTCGAAGTTGGACGAAGACCTCTCTGGGATCCCTGTTGATCAAACCAAGTTTCGAAGCATGATTGGATCCCTAATGTATCTCACCGCTAGTAGGCCAGATCTCCTGTTCGAAGTATGCATGTGTGTTCGATACCAGTCCAAGCCGACCAAAAGCATCTGGAAGTAGTAAAGCAGGTCTTTAGATACCTTCAAGGAACTATTCACATGGGTCTCTGGTATCCTAAGGACACCGCCATGAACTCACGGCCTATGCAGATGCAGACCATGCGGGGTGTCAAGATACTCGTCGAAGTACGTCGGGAGGTGCTCAGTTCTTGGGAGAAAGGCTAGTAAGCTGGCCATCTAAGAGGCAAATGAGTACGTCTATATCTTCCACAAAGGCTGAATATATTGCCATGTCCGCGTGCTGTGCTCAAATCCAATGGATGAGATCCCAACTATCGGACTATGGTTTGGTATACAACAAGATTCCTCTATATTGTGATAACAAAAGTGCTATAGCTCTTTGCTGCAACAATGTCCAACACTCCCGATCAAAGCACATCGATATCCAGCATTACTTCATAAGGGAACAGGTTGAGAAAGGGATAGTTGAACTTTACTTCGTGAGGACTGAGTTTCAGTTGGCTGATATGTTCACAAAGGCACTCACGAGAGAACGGTTTCAATTTATTCTCCCGTGACTTGGCATGAAGAGTTTGACTCCAGAAACCCTCAAGTTTCTTCAAGAAGAAAATGAGGAGTAAGGAATGTGATTCATATATCCTTGTATATATTGGTATATATCTTAAACCAAAAAGAAAATAGAAAAATATAAAACCTATAAAAAACATAAAAATCATAAAAACACAAAAATACCAAAAATATTTCCTCTAGGCATGTCTTCTATTTATCGATAACATTTACGGTCTAATAACGCTCAAATTGTACATGTTTTTAGGAGCGTTATCATGGATTTTATGCATATATATTGATCACTTTTATGAACTTATGGTACTTAATGAAGTATAATTTCTATTTTAGGTTCATGGAAGCTCACGACAAAGAAAACCAAGAAAAAGACGAAGAAATGATCAATAAACAAAGATTTATGCATGTACGAAGAATTTCCGACAAATGAAAGTCTCTTGGAGTATATTCGAGAAGATAAATTCATGAAGTTGTCACTCCAAAGACTCAAGAATAAATCACAAGAGGGAAAATGAGAAAAGAAATGAAGAAAAGAAGCTCAAACGAAGAATTATTGGAAGACTCGTTGTTCCCGACACACCTTCACCATTTTGGCCATAACTTGAGCATACAAACTCGGATTTAGCTGATTCAAGAGGCCACGGAAAGCTAAGAGAAAGATCTACAACTTTGGGTTTATCATTCTAGTCAGAAGGCACAAACCGATCAGATAGATCCCGCATCCAATTCGGAGGGAGCCCGTATCCGATCGGTTGGATGGATCTGGTGTTCCAAAGTCAAATCTAACTTTTACCACTTGCAAGGTCCGACCTAGATCATTCTAGAACTCATTTCCCTGGATTTTTATGACCCTTTGTCCCCAAGAAAACTAATTAATACCCCTAGGCCTTGCGGGTAGTATAAATAGGACTCATTTGTAAGTGTTTTAAGCATCCAACTATTTATCCAACAACACATATCTATCATGTAACTCTCAAACTATCTCTCTTAACCACCCTTCACCCTTTTCCAGAGGTGTTGGGGGTTGGCTTGGGCGAAATTCTTATGGACTTTGGTATTTTCTCTTTTAATATTAAGCATGTTTGTTTCTTTGATTGTGTTGATGATGTGATTATTCTTATGTGCTTTGTCTTGTGAATGATGTCTTAATACTTGTTTGGTTTATATGATAACTTGTGATAAAAGGATGTTTGGATATTTGTAGTGTTTTTTTGGATTATGATGATAACATCATATTTGGTTAAATTGGATCTTGTTATTGTTTATTGTTTTGATTAATTATTGTTGGGTCTACATGTCGAAAGGATTCTCAATAGTGGTTGATTTCAATTCATTAGTCGATGAATGTTTTGGTCTTGTACTTTGTGACGATTGTATGAGAAACTTAATAAACATAACAAGTGAAAGTTTAATTTGGATTAAGGGTCGAAAGGCATCTTTTGAATATGTGTTCTAATCATTTTTCAAGTAAATGGAACTTCACAAATTAATAACATCAAAGTTTAAGGTTCGAAAAGATTCTTTCTTGTTATAGGCATAAGGCTCATGACATGACCATTTGATTGAGGCTTATACATATTTGATTTATAAAACACTAAATTATTATTGGTTCTAAAGGGCGAAATGATTACCTTTGATAATATGTTTTCCAAACTAACCATCCTAATATCCATGTGATCATTTGTCTAAACATGTATGTTCTTTGTCTGATTGTTCTTATATTGCTTTTCTTATTGGTTTGATCCGTGACAATCATAACCATCAACTTGTTACTTGCTTAAACAAACAAATGACACTTGAGTGCAACCAAGTCTCTTGGGACGACCTTGACTTACCAACCCCTATACTACATATGACTATGGTATACTTGCCCGAATGTGTTCCTAGTCAATCGGTAATTCTTGTTTATAAATTTAAAACCTCATGCGAACACATCACGGTCCTAGAAATGTCATTCAATAATGACACGGGTCTTTAAATGAAGCTCTGAGCAGAAGTTAAACTAAATGGTTAAAACATGTCATATAGGCTTGCAGTTACTTCAGAATGTAACCCGTTCCTCACTATGGGGAAAGCTCGTCTCCAAAAAGAAGGTTGTTCCTCCCACTGGGTGAAGTTCACCCGGGCATGGATTACTTTATATCCATGTTTCTTCGATTTGATGTACGTTTCAGTGCATCATTTCTAGTATAAGAAGAGAAGTCTTCTTTGCACCACAAACTCTTTCTCATCTATGATTCTTCAGGAGAGTTTTGGTGTTTCACAAGGTGGTAACTGGACTTAAATTTTCACAAATACTTGATGCTCAATTCAATGACTACAGCTCTTTAAATAGAAAATGGGTCATTAATTGAGGGGGAGAGTATTTGTTCAAATTTCTGACACCTTTTTAAACTTTGTGCAACATCAGTAGTGACCAGACACTCTCCCTCTTGGTTTGAGGGGGAGCATAAGTATCGTTCCATTATCAACACACATTAAACCTGACCACATTTTCTCCCATGATTTCTAACTTATTTAAATCAATTGGGATCACAAATCTCAAAAGGTTTGAAAATTTTGATCGGGGAGTGAATGTGATTTAAATATGAAAACTGATGAAAATGTGATCTTTTGGACTTAAGTGTAAGCTCGCCCATATGTGCTAAACTCTTTCGTATATCGATGCACATATTGAGGGGAGCAAATGGTGTGTGATAGCAAAATGGATGTGGCATCTCATGTGAGCACGACTCAGACATCACCAATGAATTGACAAAACAAAAACTGTCATTAATCGAAAGGACATGTCCTGGCCGGGTAATAATTTCAAGCTGGTCTAACCAGTGATGTAAGCATGTCTCGAAGAGGACGTGTCTGAGTAGAGTGTACCATTTCGAGAAACTTTCTGTGGACTTGACCAAGCCGGGTAATAATTTTAAGCTAGTCTAACTAGTGATGTAAGTGTATCTCGAATCGGTCATGTTCACTGAAAGTGGATCAATTCAAAAAGTGCGAACTCCACCCAATATGTGCAAATTTATAATAAAATCATCCGAGCACATGTTAAAGGGGAGCATTTGAAAAATATAAAACTCTCAAAGTGTTAGCAAAATGTGTTTCATAATCATAAACACTTTGAGAGATTTTTCAAGGATTTGGTTAATGGCAACATAGGATAGTCATGAAGTTATAAGGTGGCTAAGGTTAGGAAAACCGTCCTATGATCCGCCAGAGCCGGAGGGATCTACCCAGGGACAATACCGAATAGCTAGTATTAGAGAGTCCTTAGGTATGATTATGAAAAAAAAAGAGTAATATGAGAAAGGAGAAAGAAGGGGTTGAAGAATTAAAAGGAAAAGTAATGTGAAAGGGTGAAAAGAAATAGCCCTCCAATTATTCAACCTTAGGGCAGAAACCGGGTTCAACTCATATGCTACTGGTTGTTACTATGGTGACGCCGGTATTGAAGACAAGACGTCATGGACCCAGTGACGCACTGCACTAAACCTTCTAAGCCACTCAAGTTCTCTTAAAAGGACTTGTTTCATTCTCACGGGGAACCCTGCATAATCTATCGACCGCTCATTACGAGTTATAATGATATTGAAACAGGAGACACCGCTCCAGTCTCCGACTACCAAAAATCCACTTATCGAGTCTAGAGCCATGAGATGCATCATAGGATCTCATAGGAACACGTGTTACTTCTACACTGGCTGTTCAACATTAAGGACACCAGTTATAAACTTATGAGTCCTACGCAGATCTTAGCAATCTACCAGAACATTTATGAGGGAATTTACAAGTGTAATTCTCAGTGATTGAATGGAAATTCCTGCCAGGGTCAACATCAAACAGCCCTGAAAGCAGGTCACTTCGGTAATTCCTTGTGGATTACGCTTAGTGGTCGCGGCAGTTTCAAACGGTCTATAGTCGTGGAGAGAACTCCACTGACTCACCTAATCGTTGATCTACTTTGATAGATCTTGTAAGCCCTCTTGGGGGTATCTGATTTAGGAACGGCCTTGGTAAGGATTAGAGAAAGTTTTCACACTATGCTGTTAACAATCTCGAAGTCCAAACCTGTAAGTACCGGGCGTTTTATTGCTAACTGCCATATGCAGGAATCCCTGGCGGTTGCAACTGATTGCCGAAAAGATGTCGATCCATCACCCCATGCTCACACTTCACCATCATAATCAAAGAAATCATGATAATTGAAAGACCTTCAACACTGCTTCCGCAACTCTGATGCTAAAAATCATGATCCAGAAAAGTGTGAGCATGTTGGTCCAAAGTTCACATTATCGCATGGAGACGATACTGCAAAAAGAGGACTTGAAGGCGCATGTTGGATGATGACCTCAAAGAATCCTCATAGATCATCCAAGACATAAGAACAGTCATCAAAAAGTTCACTGCTGAAAGTACGAAGATTAACGACTTAGAAGAATCAAAGACTACAAGCTAGAAACTCAAATTTCAAAGTGTAATTTCCAGGGTGACCTCCCTTAGGGGGAGATTGTTAGGAATATAAATATTCAAGCGAAAGACTCAGTCACCCCGAGTATCTATTAGCATTAACTAGCTCGTAGGATTATTATTATTTGTTTAGTTACTATATATATCTCTACATTATATATAACAGGAGGCGTTACACGTAGATAATGCCACCTAAAAGCCACCTCAATGCCACCTAATCAATTTATGCCACGTCATAATGGATTAAAATTCGGATTAAAATTTGTCTAAAAATTTATCCTTTCGTAGATTCGAACCTGGGACTTTAAAACCACAAGCAAATGCCTCAACCAGTGGACCAGACAGGTTTTTGTTATAGGCATTTGAAAACAATAATGACATGGTTAAATTAATATCCACATAATAAATAAGGAAGCTAAACCATTTATACGAATTCAATTATTATTCAACCCTAAACCAAAACCCTTAAACATAATCAAAACCCTAATATCATCTTTTCCTCAGCCATATCCTCTGCTGATCGTTATTATTATTATTTTTTTGGTATGGTGTTTAGAAAGAAGTTAAGCATGCAAGGTATACATCTCCACTCAATAATATTCAGCCTCTCATTCCTTCTACCACAACCTAAGTATGTCTCTTTTTTTGATGTTCTTTTCCAAAACCCTATTTTTTTTTATGTAATCATTAGTAATTATGCTGTTATTGGTGTATACAGATTGAGGCTCACCATGAGGTATGTATATTTCTTATGTGGCTAGATCTTCAATTCTGACGGGTGTGTTTTTTTTCCTGCAGAATAATTCCTATAATACCCACTTTTGCTTTCCCCAGGTTTGTAACCCTATTCTATTATCAACATCTGTCTGACTTATATATATACTTCAGTTATAACTCTGGTATTCTAATTTACATATGTATTAACAGACACTTGAAGCCATTAAACGGTTGCAACCAAAGAGAGCATACTTAATTGGAATGACCCATGAGTTTGATCACCACAAAGATAATGAGTTTAGTAAATTGTAGCCATACCATCTGTAAGCAGAGTTTTCTTTTTAGTTATTAAATTTTATTATACTCTTAGAAGTTGAGGAGTGTGCAACTTGATATTAAATGTTTTTATATTTTGATAGGGAACGTGTCGATCACAAAGTACTTTCATAGTCGAGATCAGTTAAACGATTCATCAGAAAAATTGTACTCTGATTCCCAAACACCCCTAAATATCAGTTAAACTCATATTAAATATATTTTAGTTAAACGATTCACCCAGATCTCACTGATGAGGTAGTTTCTTTTTTGAAGAATTATATTTTATCATCATTAGTTTAAAGCCTTCAAATTAAAAGTTAGAATCTACTTTTTATTAAGTGTTAATATGCAGTTAGATTTTTTTAGAAAAGCTATATTGCAAGATATTCTTATAGAAGCTTTACAATCATATTCACTTCACGATCTTGCAGATACTCTTGATGCGGAAAATGATGGAACTGACGAAAACCGGTTACTCCCGCCCATGAATAAAATTTGGCCCTCTTGATTGTCTGTATCCGAAACGGGAAACCACTGGTAAGAACACGTTCTAATATATATCCTTATTGGAATTTAGAGGTAGCAATATGGGAATGATGGGTGGCTTGGGTAACGGGTCAAAATGGGTGTTCTGGTCAAAACCGGTCGTATCATGGTACGGGTGGGAGCAGGTTGACCCAATGCACCTTTTTATTCAAAGTTATTGTTTTTTACAGATAAATAATGTGTCAAATATGATTACAAACTGTATATTATTTCAACGATATTCAATATTCTTCTGTTGAGGTTCTTCATGGGTTTCATTCATTCACTCATTCTCATTCCTACTTTTAATAGGTCTCCTAAAGTAATTTAACAATGTGATTTATTTTCCTAAAACAATTGAGATTGACTAAAGTTTGTTTGAACTTCCGTCAGGCAACTATAAATGTAGGACATCTGCTAAACGCAGTCACAATTGAGCATTCTATCTTGAGACTTCCTTATCGATTAAAACTTGTAAGTTGCACATAACTTTCACCTATAAACACTTTCGCTTTTCTGTCCAGTACAAAGATTTGACCATATAAATTCCAATTTTTCCAGTCATGCTCAAAATCTCCAAAAAGAAATGAAACTGAAATTCATGACAAATTTGGGTTGGAGTGGTCTGAACCATTGGTCACATTTGCGCTATGCAGTGGTAGCTGGTCTTCTCCTGCGATATTTTCTCATCTCTTTTACATAACTGTATATTTGCCCATTGAAAAAATCTTTTTGAGCAGTCATTTTTAGCTAATGTAGGCCTGATGAAGCGAAAAGTGTACCGCTTTTAAGGGGTCATTTAAGCCCGAAATCGTATTTATTTGATCAAATATCGCCCTAAATCGGTCCTTTTGTCATTTTAGGTACTTTTGAGGAGAAATCTGGAAAAGGAGGCATTTTGGACGTTTTTGGAGCATCAAAGTGAAGAAAACGGCAAAGTCTCAAAATCGGCTGAAATTTACCTTTGACGGCGTCAGAATCATCTCTTGACGGCGTCATACCTTGGCAAGAAAAGTGGGATGTGAAATTTACTCATGACGGGCCAGTGAGTTAGCATGTGAATTCTGACGGCGTCACGCTTTAACTAAATCAAGGGCGTCACGGCTTAATTCATAAGGGGACGGCGTCATCGTTCAAGAGGTGAGGGCGTCAAGCCTTGATAGGCCAGAACGGATTTTGGAGAATTAAAGAGGGACGGCGTCAAGATGGTCATCCGAGAACCCTAAAAGCGGCGAGGTGACGGCGTCACAATCCATAAGGTGACGCCGTCAGATGCAAAAGTCTATATATAGTTTTCTAATTTTTTGTCATTGAAGGGAGAGCTTAGTGTGTGGAATTTTGGGATAAAACCCTAAGACGATTTTAGCTACTTTTTCAGGGCTTTTAGCCTTGAGATCTTCCATGTTTCATTGAAAGATAAGTTATCAATTAATCATTCAATATGTCTATGTGTTGTTTGATTCTATCTTATGCTTGTCTTTTGTTTAACATGTTAGGCTAATTTTATCTTGTGTTTGCTTAGATCTAATGAAACCTAGCTATTGATTATTGGTTGTTAGTGTGTTGTTAGTTGTATTGGATGATTGTTTATCTATGTTAGGCTTAAGAAAACTGGCTAACTTCCTATTCGGTAACTTGCTTGAACGTCTTAAGAAACATGAACCAAACGCGTACTAAAGGTTTTTATGGTTGTATTTAATGCACAAGCGAATTCTAGTGATCCCATGTTAGGAGCTTCCTAGCCGGCTCGACATAGGAGTGAAGTAGGAGCTTGTAGAGTTTGGGGAAGTAAGTACGCCACCCCACGAATGGTATTAAGGAATACACCCGTCATCCACGCAACTAATACACACTAATTAACCGGTAAAAGATAGTTAGGGAGTAAGGAAATCTAAGTAAACACATTTCTCTACACATAAGTTTCTCACCACTTTTCATTTTTGTTATTTTATTTTATTTGCATTTGTAGTAATTTGGGTTAGTTGACTAGCAACTAATTCCTCCCACTCCTTCAAAACCGAGATTTTACTTGCTTTCATAAAAATTATAAAAACATAAAAAGAATCTTCCTCAATCCTTAGACCTAATTAGAGTAGCCTTTCATACCTAACGAACACTATTCCCTGTGGAGAACGATCAATCCCCCGTACTTACCACTACACTATACTACATCGGTCAGGTACACTGCCTGGTGGGATTGTAAGCCTCTTGAGATCCCTCGAGAGGTAAAACCTGTTGTAAGGTTACAAAACCACGCATCAAGTTTTTGGCGCCGCTGCCGGGGAATAGTTATTGTTTAGGTTGAATTTTTATTTCTATTAGGTCTACTCACTAGATTCCTTTCTAGTGAGATTTTTATTTTATTTTTCTAGGTTTTCTTTAGTCTATCTATTTTCTTCGTGTCTTTGTTCGTAACCATACCATCCGACATCATGGAAGATGGTAATATCCTTAACCCCCACAACCCACCACCACAACAACCACCACCACCTCCTAGAGCCCGTACTTTAGGAGAGTATTCCCGTCCTAGCCACCATGGCTATCGAAACACCATTGAGCTCACTCAAGGAGCCAATATCACACCCTTGCGATCCGACACCATCCGGTTGGTGCAAAGCGGATGCGCATTCCATGGACTTCGTTCTGAAGATCCTAATCAACATCTCAAGGACTTTATTAAAATCGTTGATTCTATAGACCTTGATGTTGCCACTCGAGAGACGACCCGATTGCGTCTCTTCCAATTCTCTCTGCGGGACCAAGCTAGTCAGTGGCTAGAACGTCAACCCGCAGGATCCATCACCTCTTGGGATGATCTCACCACTCGTTTCCTTGCTCAGTTTTTCCCACCGGGAAGAACTACCAAGCTAAGGAATGATATCTTGATGTTCCAACAACGTCAAGGCGAAACTCTCTACGAGGCATGGACTCGATTCAAGGACTTACTCCAAAAAGTCCCTCACCATGGCATAGAACTTTGGCTCCAAGTCCAAATCTTCTATGACCATATCAATCTCTCCACAAGGCAAACCATTGACCAATCGGCCGGTGGCAAGCTACGTGATCTAAGTGCGGAACAATCATGGGCTCTCCTAGAGGATCTTGCTCTTTATGACAACGAAAGTTGGAGTGATCCCCGTGATTTGAATAAAACGGTCAAGGCAATATCTTTGCCTTCGAACAATTCAAGCACTTCTGACCGTAGGATCATAGAACTTGAAGACCAAGTCAAGTTTCTAATGAAATCCTACGAGGCTCCTAAACCTTCAAGCCAAGTGAACAAAATCACTTCTTCATGTGAATTATGTAGTGGTCCCCACGACACTCGTGATTGCATGGAACTCCCCGAACAAGCTTTTGTGGACTACGCATCCTCGCGTACCGACGGAGCGGGAGACAAGTGGTACACTTTCAAACCCGAGCCAAACCATTACGGTGATTCATACAACCCCTCATGGAAAAATCACCCGAACCTTAGGTGGAAACAAAACCAAAACTCACAACAAACCAATTCTTCCAACCCACCTAATCGTTTCCAATCAAGCGGTTCCAACTCGAACCGTACTTTCAACAACAATCCTTCCGGCAATGGTAGTACCAATAACTTTGAAGGATTGATGTCTCAATTTATGGCATCTCAAGAAGCTCGGATAGCTAGATTCGAATCCGAATTCAATCAACAACAAACAGAGATGACCAACAAAATCGACAATTTGTTGAAAGCCCTCAATAACCACGTGCTATCACCTCCACATAAGGACGCTAGGAACACAAATAGCGGACCCCAAGTAAAAGACCCCTCTTCATCCAAACACGTCCACTTTGTCAACATTGTCACTATTAAACCAATTGATAGGAATGAGGATAATAGTGAACCTAAGGATGAGGATAAGAAAGTCGAGGTTGATAAGGAAGTTAGGACAAGTGAGATTGAAGAAGTAGATGATGATGAGGACTACTTCAATAGGCTACCCACTAAGGAAGAGCGCGCATATCATACAAACTTATTCGATGACCTCGAGACACCATACTTCCTAGGTAGACCAATCATTGAAATAGGCGACCCTTCTAATCTCAACATACCATGCAACATCGGACATCTACATGTGTGGAAAGCTTACATCGACCTTAAATCACCCATAAACATCATGACTAGAGCCCACTACAACTTGATAATGAAGAATCAACTTGGGTATAGGATGTTCCCTGACAAGGGTTGGATGAGTAACTTCACGGGAAGAGTTAAGGGATTACCGGTTTATGTAGGAAACTTCACCTATGTCACCGACTTTGTAATTGTTGAAGATATCCGCCCAATAGTCGATGCATCCTTAACTCAAGTGGTTTTTGGAAAACCATTTGTTGAGGTCTCTGGAATGACTTATGAACCTTCCTTAGGGATAGTTAGATTTAAGGATGAGACCGATGAAGTAAGCTACCAAATGCCATATAAGATAGAACAATTCCAACACTTGTCAAATGTTGAGAAGGAGCTCAAGCAAGCGGTCTACTATAGGAATGATGAGGATAGAAGTAAAGGAGTAGACTATGTTATGAAAAGGATATTCGGTTTCTACAAGGATTGTTTGAAATTAGGACCGGAATATAAAACCGGGAAGGAGAATGGCCTAGGAACCGTGACCGATGATGGAATCACGTAATGTACGTGACTTTGAGTCTAGCTACAAGACTCGTTAATAAAGAAAAGCGCTTCTTGGGAGGCAACCCAAGCTTTATTTGCTTTATTTGCTTTGTGTGTTTATTTATTTGTTTGTTTGTTTTTATTTGTTTCCGTATGTGTGTTTAATTTTTATTCTTATTGATTCATGTTAAAAAAAAAGTAATTTGTGAAAATGCTTTATGTTGTTTTTAACTTCGTCTTAACTACATATAAAGGTATTTTGCAAAAGATAAGTGTAAGGGAAATCTAAATCGGTTTATTAGAACACAAATTAACATGAATCGTAATAATAATAAATTAGCATACATATTCGTAGTTGTTTGAGTCAAATGCTTGTATCGAGTCATAATGATGTTTTGCAGGAATTCCAGGAAGTAAGGTAAAGGTTTTTCCAGAAATTTTCCGGAAACTTAAAATAAAATTTTTTGTCAGGTCATTTCTGACGGCGTCAGGGGTTATAACCTGACGGCGTCAGATTTAATTTCCAGAAATTTTTGAAAGTTTTGTTTTCATAAAAAGTTTTTATTAAAATCTCCAACTTATAATCTCCAGGAATCTGCAAAATTATCATTCCACAAGCATTATATCCTTATATATAGATTTTTTCCCGCCGATGTTATGCAGGTTTTCGTGTTTGTTTTCTCAGGTTTAACAGGTTATTTTGGACAAGGAGATGTTTATGGAATCAAGCTTATGGCGATGCATTAGTCATGGAGCTTCAACATTACCTTGGAGGAAGATCTAACCGTGTAATTTCATTATCCACCGAGCGAATCAGGGGAGTATTTGATTTCATTCTTTTACTTTATGCTTTTACATCTTGTTATTTGAACATTGGGGACAATGTTCATCTTAAGTGTAAGGGGAGGGTAAAAGTACGATTTTAGAGAATACAATTACGCTTGATTTTTGTTTGTTTAATAATAGATGTGTAATAAAACTGAGAGAAATACTTGTTAAGGTAATTTTATTGCCAAATTTAAAATTTTTTACAACATATAGGAGTGAAACTTTGATCTTAATGAGCGTCTCACGGATAGGAGTTATATGACTAGCACAAAAACCGTACCACTAAAAAATTTTCCACCCCAAATATGTGAGGTTCGCCCCTAGAATTGGTAGGAAAAGCATTTATGCTATGATGTGTGTACCGGTAGCACTTAGATTCTAGAACTTGCGTTAGGACCATTCCAAGGCCACAAGTGAGACTACATTCGTGTAGTTAGATTTACTACATGATAAGAGGCATTAGGATTAACCCATTGTTTTACACCTGTGTTTTTGTTATAATTACTTTGGCTACATTGGTCAAGTAATTCTCCCACACCCTTTGCGTTGTACTCATTTTTAGTACACGATACCCCTAGTACACCCCTCAGAGCCTATCTTTTCGTTTCGACCTTTAAGCATTTTACTTAAAGGAAGAATTTGTTACACCCCACTTAAATGTACACCCAAATCGCCTTAGCCTACCTTGTATGCACTCATCTTTAGTGCATTATTGTTACAACATTTGTTTAAACCCAAGTTAATTATCTAGTTGATTACATGGTTGCTAAGTCGAGTCATATCCTTGTACATATTGTTTTGGGACGATTGGGACTCATGGGTAAAGTACTAGTGTAATAGAGTAATGGGGAAGAACATCATTTATTACCCCCATATGTGCTAAATATTTTAAAAGTACTCCAAGTTTTTCAGTTATCTTAATTCGAGTCATTAGATTAGTAATTGTAAAGTTATGTAAAAATTCAAGTGTAAGAGGAATGCAATGCCCCTATGATGTATTATTTTGGATGGTAGGGCAAAAGTGTATGCAAAAAAAAAAAAAAAAAAAAAAAAAAAAAAAAAAAAAATCGAAAAATCAAGAAAAATACAAAAAAAATGAGAAAATGAAAAATAGAAAAAACATACGGACTACCATCCCGTTTTATTTTATGTTTGTTTTATGTTTTTGTTATTTTGTTATTTCGTTTCTAGCTTAAGATCGAGTCTAGTCTTGGCTTAGCAACATTGTATAGTACATGTAATTGACCAAGATTTTTAACTCGCCACCAGTAAAATATCCTTTATCCAACCAAACCGTGTTTTCCTTTTCCCTACACCTAACATTACAACCCATTTAAAAGCCCTCTTTGATAGTTTATCTTTGGTGCTTACGCCTAGTGGAGGAGGTTTTCGATCCTTTCCCAAGCCTATGGTAATCTATTTGCTATGACAGGTAGTGAGAGATATTTTCCGTTTTCATTTATGAGATTTATTTTGATGACACTTGAGAGATGTGAGTATCTAAACACTACTTGTGAGGTGCTAGTATGTAATCTCCGTGCTTATTATGATTGAAGTGGAACGATTATTTGTTGTAATTACTTTTATGTTAGTATTAAATGACCCCTAACTTGTATTTTGATTAGAATAAAAGCGCATTTGCTTGAGGACAAGCAAATCTCAAGTGTAAGGGTATTTGATGAAGCGAAAAGTGTACCGCTTTTAAGGGGTCATTTAAGCCCGAAATCGTATTTATTTGATCAAATATCGCCCTAAATCGGTCCTTTTGTCATTTTAGGTACTTTTGAGGAGAAATCTGGAAAAGGAGGCATTTTGGACGTTTTTGGAGCATCAAAGTGAAGAAAACGGCAAAGTCTCAAAATCGGCTGAAATTTACCTTTGACGGCGTCAGAATCATCTCTTGACGGCGTCATACCTTGGCAAGAAAAGTGGGATGTGAAATTTACTCATGACGGGCCAGTGAGTTAGCATGTGAATTCTGACGGCGTCACGCTTTAACTAAATCAAGGGCGTCACGGCTTAATTCATAAGGGGACGGCGTCATCGTTCAAGAGGTGAGGGCGTCAAGCCTTGATAGGCCAGAACGGATTTTGGAGAATTAAAGAGGGACGGCGTCAAGATGGTCATCCGAGAACCCTAAAAGCGGCGAGGTGACGGCGTCACAATCCATAAGGTGACGCCGTCAGATGCAAAAGTCTATATATAGTTTTCTAATTTTTTGTCATTGAAGGGAGAGCTTAGTGTGTGGAATTTTGGGATAAAACCCTAAGACGATTTTAGCTACTTTTTCAGGGCTTTTAGCCTTGAGATCTTCCATGTTTCATTGAAAGATAAGTTATCAATTAATCATTCAATATGTCTATGTGTTGTTTGATTCTATCTTATGCTTGTCTTTTGTTTAACATGTTAGGCTAATTTTATCTTGTGTTTGCTTAGATCTAATGAAACCTAGCTATTGATTATTGGTTGTTAGTGTGTTGTTAGTTGTATTGGATGATTGTTTATCTATGTTAGGCTTAAGAAAACTGGCTAACTTCCTATTCGGTAACTTGCTTGAACGTCTTAAGAAACATGAACCAAACGCGTACTAAAGGTTTTTATGGTTGTATTTAATGCACAAGCGAATTCTAGTGATCCCATGTTAGGAGCTTCCTAGCCGGCTCGACATAGGAGTGAAGTAGGAGCTTGTAGAGTTTGGGGAAGTAAGTACGCCACCCCACGAATGGTATTAAGGAATACACCCGTCATCCACGCAACTAATACACACTAATTAACCGGTAAAAGATAGTTAGGGAGTAAGGAAATCTAAGTAAACACATTTCTCTACACATAAGTTTCTCACCACTTTTCATTTTTGTTATTTTATTTTATTTGCATTTGTAGTAATTTGGGTTAGTTGACTAGCAACTAATTCCGCCCACTCCTTCAAAACCGAGATTTTACTTGCTTTCATAAAAATTATAAAAACATAAAAAGAGTCTTCCTCAATCCTTAGACCTAATTAGAGTAGCCTTTCATACCTAACGAACACTATTCCCTGTGGAGAACGATCAATCCCCCGTACTTACCACTACACTATACTACATCGGTCAGGTACACTGCCTGGTGGGGTTGTAAGCCTCTTGAGATCCCTCGAGAGGTAAAACCTGTTGTAAGGTTACAAAACCACGCATCAAGGCCATAAACGTATGCGCGTGATGTTTGTCCTAATATAAACTAAAAGACCTCCCATATATAGGTGAGATTGTACACTGTGTTCGGGTGTTGAAATAGAAGCTGAAGTGGGTGTAGTTGGGGACTGAAATTGGTAGGTTTGGGTGATGAAATAAGACAGAAATGGATGTATTTGGGGGCTGAAGTCAGGGCTACAATGGGTCAGTTTAGGGACTAAAATGGGTGTGGAACACACAAACTAACAGTTACCGGCTACACCCGGTTTCCACGTAAAACTCATTTAACCCACTCCTATAAATATCCATGTCCCCCCATAATAGTCATCCATTTTCTCGAAACACTCTGCTTGCCACGTCATCTTCAATCCATTGTACGTTAGTTATCAATCATTTATACGATCATCCGATCATGATATATTGATTATCATTATTGCTATTGATATTTCATTTATTGTGAAATAATTTGAGATATAAAGTGTTGCATGTGATTTTGGAATTTGTTCTGTTAATATTTTATTAGTTTTATATTAGTGTTTTGGATAAGTATTGGTTTGTTCATCAATTTGTTGTTGACCTTATGTGTACCTAATAGTTGTGTAACTTATGTTCAGGTTTTTTCCCTATGATAGCGTTACTATAGTTTTAGATTGTTTAACTGGTTCGTTTCGTCACTACGAGTACGTTTAGTAAATGAGATGTATTATTTGATTAAGAATACTTTGTGTGTTGTTGTGCCAAATGAAAGGCTATAGCTATCCTCATATACGGGGCTTATGACTTTTAGGTATCCGTTAGGATTTATAGGTCTGTTAATTAGAATTATTTATATAACGGCCATTGTACTTAATTGAATAGCTATAAGAAGGCTATTAGAACTTTATGCCGTGTTCAAGAAGGAATTTTTAAGTGCTCGAATGATGTAAGAACGTCATATTCTTTTTTCTTTTTGAACGGCAACTATTATATGTACAACACAAATCTATCTCATATGTCATTAGCAGGACTTAAGCACACAACCATTTGGTTAGGGAGTTTCTCACACTACCTCTGGTACCATTGGGAGATTCAAATGGTGGTTGTTATGCATTTACGACATTTATATTGTCTGAAAGTGTTAAGTTTGAAACTATTTTGATTAGGAAATTAGAAGTTTGTTATTGTAGCCACTATCATTAGCGCCTTAATTAGCGGTAAATCTTATGGAATTCTTTTATGTTGTATAGCATGCTCTATGGTTTTTGTGAACTTTATGATTTTGTTGCTTCATCATTTTTATAAAGAAGCTGAATGCGATGTTGGATGCACGATTTCAGGAACATATTTGTGACAGATGGCAGATAAAGAGGAGGGACAGGGTACTACCCCTCGGGGAGCTGACTGGGAAGTGGTATAACTCACTGCATCAGCATACGCTGCTGCACCAGGTGGGACTATCCCAGAGTTCAAACATGGAGAAAAGGGCGATGTAGTTGACAAAGATAAAGTTGAAACTTCAAATGGTTATTCACGTCTGGTCATTTTGTTGTGCCACCTAACAAGCACGAGAACGTGCTATCAGAATCTGAAAACGCAGAGGTCTATGATCATCGGGTAGGAAAAGATGATGCTTCTGAATCTGTTCATGGTTTAGGTGGAAAACTCGATACTAAGGAAGAAGAAAATTGGGCCTTTAAAAAGTTGACTGAGACTGACTTTGCTGAGAACACCACCTTGCCAGGTATAAACTTATCAAAAAGAGCAGAGTGTTTATGGTTCTTCTACACTTCATTCATTACACAGTGAAGCAACCATTGGCGTGTTAAACCTAGATGATGAAACAAGTGTGCTAGATGAGTTTGTACAGTCTTCTCATTCAGCATCAGGTCCAAACAGTCTTCCTATAGCTATTCAATTACAATGTATGGAAGATCCAAACAGTCTGTTAGGATTTATAGATATGCTTAGTCATCTTATATCTCACGCATACAAGTATCTACTTTAACCAATTGTAAATATTTGAATAACTCTCTTTTCTTTGTTTTGTCATAAAATTGTGTACTATTAAGATACACTAAATAACTTATCAATGTTGTCAACTATTACGCCACACACTATCCGAACATTTCAAATAACTAATTAAAACTGATTATTTATTTGTTTCGTTTATCAAAAACGGGTTGTTACACTAACCGATTGTGTTCTTTGGTAACTTTTTGCTTCTCTACACGATTATACCAATCAGCAAACTATGAAATCGTGGTAAACCGACTGTTTGGTGCAATAACTAAAGACCATACAACCATAACTCCATCTTTTAGTTATAGGAAGACTGTTAGGATTTATAGGTCTGTTAATTAGAATTATTTATATAACAGACATTGTACTTAATTGAATAGCTATAGGAAGGCTATTAGAACTTTATGCTGTGTTCATGAGACACACCAACCTTTTAGTACAATAACTAAAGACCATACAACCATAACTCCAATGGCAACTTTCACAAATTCAGAAACATACTTCAAGTTTGTTGGCGTGCTCAAATTGTAATACTATTAGCTACTTTCTTTATATACATGAATGTGTGTTTGATTTGTGAATTGTTTACTGCCAAAACATCTTGCAACTGCAAATTTGAAATTCGCCTAACATGTGGTGGAAACAATAAGCATGGTATCTCTTTTGTTGTGAGTATTCTTTGGTTGTTATAGAATGTAGTCATTTTTTTTTATGAGAGGATGATTGGTATATGTATTTTCCTAATCTACTCTATTATAATATTGGCAAAACTTAGGTGTTTACTTAATACTGCCCGTGTTTAACATGGGTTATGAGCTAATGTAGTATGTATTTGGTAGATTGCGATCAACTACCTTAAATAAAATGATTTTACAATGTCTCATATATGCGATCTTGCGATCTTGCATCTGTACATTTTTGTTTTATGCATAATACTGTTAGCCGTTTGAAACTATGCTATTTTATGTCGTTTTAGATTTGGGCTACCGAATCGCTATATTCTTTGATAAACAACATTATAAACAAAATACAACGAAAAAAAACCCCGCCATTGTTTACGTATTGATTTAATTGACAAAGACCATACTATTCAATATCGGGCCTCACTTTTAGTGTACTTACCATAAGGTTCTACCTATTTTCTTTCGCCACGAACTATCAAGTCCTTCTCATGATTTAGTTTTAAAAGTACAATGAATGAGCTAAATAAGGTACACGGTCCACGTTTCAATAAACTCTTATAGTGTACTTAACATAAGGAGGAGCATTATAGCTTATTGTATATTACATGGGTGTTTGGCTACTATTACTATTTTATATGTAAATCTAATTTCTATCTTAAGGGATGTTTGCTGTATATTTAAATGAGTGTTTGGCTAATATTACTACTTTATATGTAAATCTAATTTCTATATCAAAGGGATGTTTGCCTGAGCTTATGGGAGTGTAATAGACTAATCGCTTATTACCAGCTCTAATGTAAGAAGATATGTTTTGACGTAAACAAAGTTGATTTGAGACTATAGATAAAGGTTATGTCTTCATTGTATACATAAAATTATATCGGGTATGACTATATATTTTATTTGAAGGCCAAATGATCCCTGCAGCAATCTCCAAGTTGGGTTGTGTAGAAGGCCCCTTCACCTCAAATGTCTTTGAAGTGTTTTTCCAACCTTTTTCTTTGCATTCATACACAAATAATAAACACGACATCTTATTTTTATTTATTATTATCCAACACGAGAATGTGTACATGTTTAATGTATTTTGTTTTTGCTAAAATCTTTCATATATTAGATTCACATTTGAGTATTCTTAATTCAATCATCATATGTTGGTATTCTTTATGATTATTTACTTGGTATTTTTATCATTATCAACTAAACTCAAATGAATAACAACAAATATGGTATTCTTTAATAACATATTTGCCGTTATTCATTATTTATTTACGTGCATATGATCTGCCGTTATTCATTATTTATTTAATGCAGTCAATAAATAATTTGGCATGTTTATAACTTATTTTCGGTAACTTAAGTTTTTCAACGACATTCATAAGGCTCGCACGCCTATCGGGCGGGCTATGCTTTGATACTTTGTTCTTTCGTTAACTTATTATATTACACCTATAAATATTGCAAACACTCTAAATATTTATAATGTATTTGACATATCTATTGTTTGTAAAAAAATACACTAAATATTGGAACAAAATTAACACGTATATAGTTATATATGTCCATGAAAAAAACCATAAAAACTATTATGCAAAACTATAAAATATGCCTACAATTATTTACCACCCTTCTTTTGTTATAGAAAAATATGCCTACGATATTCATAAGTCATGCCCGCCCATCGAACGGGCTATGCTTTGATACTTTGTTCTTGCGTACCACTTCGAATCTTTTTTTCCCTCATATTCGATAACCGTTTATTTCTTTTCGTTCTTAATTCATTCAATAAAAAACTTGGTACGTTTATGTCTTATTTTTCGTTAACTTATTTTTTCAACGATAATCATACGTCATGCCCGCCCATCGGGCGGGCTTTGAAGTCTAGTATGTATATATATATATATATATATATATATATATATATATATATATATATATATATATATATATATATATATATATATATATATATATATATATATAGTATTCGTGGAGTTGGGTCCGGTCTTTACCCACTGTCAGCTCACTCTACAGCCCACACGGGGCATTTAGACTTGTAGTATATATACCCCTTCCCACACATGGGAAAGGTTGGAACTTCTCACAATTCAAGCTAATACATATTAATTTCTCTCACTAGAAGTTTCCTCCTTCTTTCTCTCTCTAAAGTGCACGGCTAATCTTGTGTTCTTGATTGTGTTATGTGTTTTAATATGTTACAAAAACCGATTACACTATAATTTCTAAAATTTTATCCTCTTTAATTTGGTATAAATTTTGTTCAAAATTTCGATTTTTTTTTTTTTTTTTACATATCAAATGAGTGTTAATTTTCTTGATTTTTTGAGCATTTTTTGCCCTATTTTTTACCCTCATAAATGTCGATTCGTAAAAAACTTAAAACATGAAAGTTATAGATTTTGGTTCACTTTGAATCACTCAAATCCGATGTAATAGAGTAAGATATCACCCGTTAAAGATGATATTTTACTCATATTTGTTGCACACATGGTGTTTGATGAAATGTCTAACTTAGATTTTTTTGTTAAAATTGCGTTAAATGCCCTAATTTCTGTACCACAATGAATTATTAATCATTTATTAATGTAAGATTCAAAAAGTGATGTTTTTTAATCATTATTTTTTTTTTAAAAAAATATACGTTTTGTTCATCAGATAGTCTTTGTTCTTCAGTTAATACTATTCGTCAGTTAGTATTGTTCATTAATTAGTCTTTTTTCATTAATAATCTTGTTCAAAACTGATGAGGTGATGAATAATATTAACTGATGAACAAGACATACTTCTGTTCATCAAAACGAGATTTTGTTCATCAGTTAGTATTAACTGATGAACAATATTTGATGATTAAAACATGATGGATAATAACTGACACTAATTGATGAACAAAAACAATAATTGATGAACAAAAATATGTTGAAAAACAACCGACACTAACTGATGAACAAAAAAATGTTGAAAAACAACCGACACTAACTGATGAATAAAACACCCTAATAATGAATAATAAATGATGAACGATAACTGATAAACATACTTTTTGCTGAACAAAAAACATGTTGAAAAACAACCGACACTAACTGATGAACAAAAACATGTTGAAAAACAACCGACACTAACTGATGAACAAAAACATGTTGAAAAACAACCGACACTAACTGATGAACAAAACCAACACTAACTGATGAACAAAAACTGTTGAAAAACAACCGACACTAACTGATGAACAAAACCAACACTAACTGATGAACAAAAACATGTTGAAAAACAATCGGCACTAACTGATGAACAAAACAACCTAATAATGAATAAAAACTGATGAATGATAACTGATGAACAGACTTTTTGCTAAACAAAAAACATGATGAACAATAACCGACATTAAGTGATGAAAAATAAAAAGAACACAACTTTTTGAATCTTACATTAATAAAATAATTAATGGTGCGTTTGTTGTACAAAAAATTAGTGCATTTAATTCAATTTTAACACTAAAAATATAAGCTAGACATTTTATCAAACACTTTGTATGCACTAAATAAGACTAAGACGTCATCTTTAATATGCGATATCTCACTCATATCTTATCGGATTTGAGTGATTCAAATTTCTAGGTAAAAAATGGCAAAAAAGCAACAACTTTCGTGTTTTAAGTTTTGCATAATTCGGCCTTTAAACTAGAAAAAATTAGATCTGAAAATGCCAAAAATTTTAATAAAATCAACACCCACTTAAAAAGTTGAAAAAAAAAATTGCGATTCATATATCAAAATGCATACCAAATTAAAGAGAATTAAATTTTAAAAATTATGGTGAAATCGGTTTTTCGTAAAAGTTTGTCATTTGAAAGTTATTTGAATTTGAAGTTTGAGGTGGAATTTAAAAAAGAGCCAAATGACTAAAATACCCTCTAATCGAAATTATTTAGGGTATGTTTGGCAAAACTAGCTGTAAGCTGTATTCTGTAAACTGTAAACTGTAGGCTGTAAGCTGTAAGCTTCAAAGCTGTTAACATGAGCTACAAACTGTATCTTTTTTTTAATAAAAGTGTTTGGTAAGTTAGCTGTTAAATGTAATTATAAGATGTAAAATGACATAAAAGGACATATCTATAATTGTAAACAAATGTTTGGAGGGTATATCAGTAATTTAATATTTTAACAGCTCAAAGATATTTAAAAGCTTCATCAATCAGCTTTTCATTTAGGAGCTATTTGTTTGAAATAAAAGCTTGAAGTTAGTGTATCCAAACGGAGCTACTTAGTTTAGATGAGATTATTTTGTAACAAAAAGCTAACAGCTCCCCAAAAAAGCCCCTGCCAAACAGGCCCTTAAAAAAAAATAGTGGGGACACTTGACTAGCTTATTAGCTTTGTAGATTTTTTAAAGTCTTTCACATTCAAAGGGATCGTAATCCCTTAACTCTAGTGCAAATTTTAAATTCCATTTACATAACTTCAACCAGATCGTAGCCAAAACGTACATATGCAAAAGGAGCTTAAAACAGACAATGTTCTTCGATTTACAAGATATTTAACAAATAATTGCAAAATTTGTATTGTCTGCAACTGATACAAACAAGATGATGCTTTCACGAGGATAAAGATGTGGCCTACTAATTTTATTTTTATTAGTGAATAGTTTATATGTGACATGACATGTATTGTGTGGTTAGCGAAATTACCAATATATGCTTCTTGGGTAGAGTTATATAAACGGGCCCTATAATTTTATTCGAACGGTGGCTATTTTGACTATTTGTGTCAGTTTTTGTCGTTTTTTTTTTTTTTTTTTTAATAGAAATATATAATAATGTATTGTATATGTATAATGTTTTGTATATTTGTGTTTAATAATGTTTTGTATATGTATAATGTTTTGTATAATTATTTTTTTGTATAATAGCACGTTAAATATTGCTACATTAAATAACTACAACAACAGCTGTTATTATTAAATTGAACGACAACGTCAACACATTATTTAAAAACAACAACATCTACGACATATGAAGATTATTCATTTCATTTAAAAGATCATGAAGCCTTGCACTCGACTGACAAGCGTGATCCTCAGGATTCCTTGCCAATTCTAACTCCATCTCCAGCGTCTTTATTCTTGTCATCAACAGCTTGTTTCTTGCTTCAAGCTGGTCAATCTTATTCGCTTTAGCAACGCAGTCTGAGCACTGCGTTGAAGAAGAGGCTTGATTAAAGTGCCTCCTTTGAAACTCATCCTTCCACATAAAGTACCGACAACCATAGTCATCTGTTCCTGGCTGTTACATGTTAAGAAAATAATAAGAAATGTATTATTAACAAACAAATAATTTACATAACTAAGCAAACATATGATTACTTACCACTGAAAGAGGACATGCGTAATACGGTTGACCATAACTACGTTCTTTACGGGATATCCTCTCTTTAATGAATCCGTTCTTACAGCGACACATGTAAGGATTATTTTGTTCCACCTGGCCAAATAATTAATTCAAATGATACAAACAGTTATTTTCAACATAAACATAAATAAGTAATGTATTATTAATTTAAACAATACAAGTAAGTAATGTATTGTTAATTTAAACAATACAAGAATATAGTCAACCACAGAGGAAAACGAATAATCGGATAGGAAGACTAAGCTTGTTATATATATACATCAAAAGATAGGGTGTTCACAAAATTACAAGCTCGTCAATAGTTAGTTCTAAGATACTACAATGATTTATTTAGTCAATCGTAATATAATGTTTCCCATTGGGATGCATCTCGGGTTCTGTGCCTCCTCCATTGTGGGTGGAGATGCGGAAGTGGAGAATCTCCGTCTAGCGTCAGACAAATGTAGTGACTGTTGGGTCTGAAATGCTGCTGATTGGAGAATTATAACTCTGCCGAATAGTTATGTAACTCTGCTGATTAGCACAAGAACTCTGCTGTTTTGATAACTCTGCTGTTTTGGTATAATAGGCACATTGTAACTCTACTGCTAGCTCACGAAGACTCTGCTGCTAGAAGGATTACTCTGCTGTTTATTAATTATGTAAAGTATGTTAAGATAAGTATAGAAAAGATACGTATGAATATTTTACTTGTATAGGAAGTCTTGTAAACCGACTAGGACTCCTTACGCTATAAAAGGAGGTTCTAGGGTTAGAGTTAGAAATCGATTGATTAATCATCTTAGCATACGTATTATTGTTTTCACTTCAAGGTTTCTTGTAACCCTATTGCTATTCAGAGCAATCGTTATTAATATAATTGAAGTGTTGTTGGATAATTCGTTTGTGTTTTCTTCTTAAGATCAAATATTAGTTTCCGCATAATATTTGATATACAGTTTCTATACCTATTACTTTAGGTTTATCTAAGGTAATTAACAAGATCGTGAAGCTCAACTGGGATCAACAAGTGGTATCAGAGCTTGTGATCTAGAAACTGGTACCAAGAAGAATTTACGTTTACAAGATCTGCTAATCATCAAAGTAAGCAATGGAGTCCGATTCATCACACATGATTACTGCATCAAGAGTCCCAATGCTCAAGCCTGGAGAATATGAGATCTGGAAGATGAGAATTCAACAATTCATGAGAATGGTTGATTATGCTCTTTGGGATGTTGTTGTAGATGGCAACAGTCAGCCAACTACGACTGCTGCTGGATCTGTCTTGACTCTCAAGACAAGTGAGGAAAAAGCACAGCGAAAATTGGAGGTTAAGGCTCACAGTATTCTCATGATGGGAATACCAAATGATTATCAACTCAGCTTTAATCATATTGATTCTGCTAAGGAATTGTGGGAGGCTATTAAGCTTCGATTTGGAGGGAATGAAGCAACCAAGAAGTCAAGGAAAAATCTGCTGAAGCATCAATTTGAGACGTTTACTGCTATGAGTTCTGAGAACATTGAAGGAACTTATGATCGTCTTCATAAGTTAACCAGTCAGATGGCTCTTTTGAAGATTGAACCTTCTCAAGAAGATGTCAATTTAAAGTTTCTGAGAAGTCTATCTGCTGAATGGAACACTCATACAGTGGTTTGGAGGCACAAGGATGATTTTGATACTATGACATTGGATGATCTGTACAACAACTTGAAGGTTTATGAATCTGAAGTCAAGGGATTGTCAGGGTCATCTTCTACCTCAAACAATCTTGCTTTTGTGTCATCAAGCAACAAACATTCTGGTAGTCATCAAGATCATCACTCTGCTGGTTCTTTCATTCCTGCTGGTGGCTTACATGTCTCTGCTGCTGACTCTACCAATCCTAACACCATCAGTGATGCTGCTATTTGTGCTTATTTGGCTGAACTTACTACTAGTACTTCAGTCATGCCTCAAGATCTGGATGAACTTGATCCTGATGATGTTGAAGAAATGGATATGCATTGGCAGTATGCAATGCTAACTATGAGGGCAAGGAGGTTTCTTAAGAGAACTGGTAAAGAGATGAAGTTCAGAAGAAACAGGAATGTGGGATTTGACAAGTCAAAGGCTGAATGTTTCAACTGTCGTAAGAAGGGACACTTTGCAAGGGAATGCAAAGCACCCAAAAGAAACATTGAAGATACCAAGAAGACTGCTGAAGAGTCAAATTCTGATGTTGCTGTAGCTGCTATGGTGTCATGTGATGGATTTGGAGAGTTTGATTGGAGTGAGCATGCTGAAGATGGTCCTAATTATGCACTGGTAGCTGAAGAAGTATCTCAAGTTCAACACTTTGCACTTATGGGCTACTCTTCTTCTGGATCAGACTCTGAGGTATCTAATGAATCATCATGTTCTTTTAAATCTTGTTCTGATAAAATTGATGAACTTAAGTCTAGTAATGGAAACCTGAAGATGGAAAATGACATACTTAGGTTAGACAATCTCAGTTATGCACATGGTTTAAAGAACTTAGAAGAGAGGCTAGAGTTTTATAAAAATACTGAAATTGAATATCTTGATCAAATCACTATTCTTCAGAAAGAACTTATTAAGAAAGATGATGAGATTAAGATACTTTTGGGAAAAGTAGAGGAGGCTGAACAGGCTAGGGACTCAGCTAAGAGTGAAACTGAAAAACACATTCTTAGGGTAGAAAAACAACAATTTGCTACTGACATACTCCGTAAACCATTAGGAAGACATTTTAATGGTCTGGGATATAATACTGTTGAACACCCTAAGAAGCTTAGTGCCAATGCACCTCCCACTAGAACATTGTCTTTCATATCTGAGTCTGGGGTTAAACCTGTAGGTGAATCTAGTAACTCTGTTGTTGAAACAAATGAAAAAGAAATAGAGTCACCTAAGGTTGAGGTTAAGAAGTATGATGATGCACCCCTAATTGAAGATTGGGTGTCTGACAGTGATGATGATGATGTAGAATCTGATTCAACTACTAAGAACCAAAAGGAAGAAATTCCTACTGTTGTTGCATCAAAAGCACCTAGGGCTAAAAAGGTTGATTTTGTTAAGCCTAGGTTTGGTAAAGGTATCTCTAGGAAGATGGCTGAGTATGATAACACACCTAGAGTTTATCCTAAAAGAACAAATAACTTGTCTAGAGGAAACCAAAGAAATTGGAACAACCTAGTTTCCCACAAATTAGGTACTGATTTTCAATTACTAAAGAAGGCATGTTATTGTTGTGGTAGCTTTGAACATTTGCAGGATGAGTGCTATAAGAAACCAGCGTGGAACCAGTACAATAGGGTGAACCATAGAAACTTTGGTAGAAAGACTCACCCACATCCTAAAAGAAATATGGTTCCTAGGGAAGTTCTGATGAGAGATGGTACTTCTAGAGTTATCTCTCCTATTGCCCCAAATGTGCCCATAAAGAAGAATATAGATGACTCTGCTGTTCAGTCAAACCCTGCTGTTAAGACAAACTCTGCTGGTCAGGCAGACTCTGCTGTTTTGCCTAAAGTTGTGACTGATACTGTTGTGGGCAACCATTTTTATGCTGTTAAAGCCTCAGCTTGCTGGGTCTGGAAACCAAAAGTTAAAGTTTTAGATCATGTTCTCAGACACAGCAGTGCACCAATGCAGTTGAAGAAATTTGACTACTTTGATGCACAAGGTAGATCCAAGTCAGTAATGGCTTGGGTCCCCAAGAGAAACTAACTCTCTTACTTTTTGTGCAGGGCAATCTACAAAAGGAGCTAAAGGACAAATGCATTTTTGATAGTGGATGCTCTTCACATATGACTGGAGACCAAAGCAACTTGGAGAATTTTGAAGCTTTGGATGGTGGTTATGTGGCTTTTGGGAATGATCCAAAAGGAGGAAAAATAGTTGGTCAAGGCATCATTAGAACTGGAAAGTTGGATTTTGAGAAAGTGTATTTGGTGAATGGTCTCAAGTTTAATCTTTTTAGTGTCTCACAAATGTGTGACAGGAAGAATTTTGTTCTTTTTACCGATACTGAATGTCTTGTTTTGTCTCCTGACTATAAGATTCCTGATGATAAATTGGTGCTTCTTAAAGTCCCTAGACATGACAATATATACAGTGTGGATATAAAGAATATTATTCCCAAAAGAGATTTAACTTGTCTGTTTGCCAAAGCCACTGTTGATGAATCCAAACTATGGCACAGAAGGCTTGGACATTTGAACTACAAAGCTATGAACAAGTTGGTGAAAGGGAACTTGGTCAGAGGATTGCCTTCAAAGGTCTTTGAGAATCCTGAAGTTTGTGTTGCTTGCCAGATGGGAAAGCAACATAGAGCTTCCTGTAAGTCCAAATTGGTGAATTCTATAACTGAACCTTTGTTTATGTTACACATGGACTTATTTGGACCTACATATGTGAATAGTTTAAATAAAAAGATGTATGGTTTAGTGGTCACTGATGACTATAGTAGGTTCACTTGGGTATTCTTTTTAGCTACTAAGGATGAGACTGCAGGCATTCTTAAGGCTTTTATTACCAGGATAGAAAACCTGTTTAATCATAAGGTCAAAGTCATCAGATGTGATAATGGAACTGAATTTAAGAACAAGGTGATGAATCAGTTCTGTGAGGAAAAGGGTATAACTAGACAATTTAGTGTAGCTAGAACTCCTCAGCAAAATGGTGTGGCTGAGAGAAGGAATAGGACATTAATTGAAGCTGCCAGAACTATGTTGTCAGAGTCTAAGTTACCTACTATCTTTTGGGCTGAAGCAGTCAACACTGCTTGTTATGTGCAAAATAGGACTAAGATAGTTAAGCCTCATAACAAGACCCCCTATGAGTTGTTGCATGGTAGAAAACCTATGATAGGTTTCTTAAGACCATTTGGGTGTCCTGTTACTATTTTGAACACCATTGACCACTTGGGAAAGTTTAGTGAGAAAGCAGACATAGGTTTCTTTGTTGGTTACTCTACTGAAAGTAAGGCTTTTAGAGTTTTTAATCAAAGAACTGGATATGTAGTGGAAAATTTGCATGTGACAATTAGAGAATCCACACCTAATGTTGATGGAAAAGGACCTGACTGGATGTTTGATATTGATTCTTTAACCAAAAGTATGAATTATCAACCAGTTGTTGCAGGTACTACTAACATGTCTGCAGATACACAAACTAACCCTAATGCAGGTACACAAGCAACGAAGGATGGATCTGCAGAGGAATTTGTGTTGATTGAAAAGTGGAAATATGATCAGTACTTCACTCCCAAAGAAGGAAAAAGTTCAGATGATGCTGCTGTTCACAAAGATGTTGATGTGGAAGGAGTTGATGAACCTTCTCATGATGATAAGGAAAGAAGTATAGAGTCACAAGTTGATGGAATTCAAGGGAATACACCAAGCAGCAGTTCTCTTAACTCTGCTGCCAAGTCTAAACACTCTGCTGTTAAGCCAAAGCACTCTGCTGCTAAGGCAAAACACTCTGCTGTTCAGCTTGGTAACTCTGCTGCTGAACTTAAAGACTCTACTGATCAAAATGGTGATTCTTATGATGATTCTTCTGATGATATGCCCGAATTGGAAGAAGTGTATGTGGATACTGATGATGAAGTTGTTGATGTTTTTGGTGCTGAAGCTGATATATCCAACTTGGAGACTGACATACCTGTTAGTCCCACACCAACAACAAGAATTCACAAGATTCATCCAAAGGAGCAGATTATTGGTGATGTTCACTCTGCTGTACAGACAAGAAGTAAATCAAAAGGGTTGAGTGATTTGCTTGATCAGGGATTATTTGCTCAGACACTTAAGAGAAGAAATAGCCACAAGGATCTACAAAATTGCATGTTTGCCTGTTTCTTATCTCAGGAAGAACCCAAGACCATTCACAAGGCTATGAAGGATGAAAGTTGGGTTGAAGCTATGCAAGAGGAGTTGCTGCAGTTCAAGCTTCAGGAGGTCTGGACATTGGTTGATTTGCCAAATGGAAAAAGGGCAATTGGTACAAAATGGGTGTTCAGATGCAAGAGAGATGAAAGAGGGATTGTTGTCAGAAACAAGGCTAGATTGGTGGCTCAGGGATACACTCAGGAAGAAGGTATAGACTATGATGAGGTATTTGCTCCAGTTGCAAGATTGGAGGCTATCAGACTTTTCTTGGCATATGCCTCATACAAGCATTTTCCTGTGTATCAAATGGATGTGAAAAGTGCTTTCTTGTATGGAAAGATACCTGAAGAAGTTTATGTGATGCAACCACCTGGGTTTGAAGATCCTAAGTATCCTGACAGGGTCTACAAGGTGAAGAAAGCACTGTATGGATTACATCAAGCTCCTAGAGCTTGGTATGACACCTTATCCAAATATTTGTTGAATAATGGTTTTAGCAGGGGAACCATTGATAAAACATTGTTCATTAAGAAAGACAAAAAGGATATCTTACTTGTTCAAGTTTATGTAGATGATATCATTTTTGGGTCTACAAATAAGGTGTTGTGTGAAGGATTTGAGAAGCTAATGCACAGCAGGTTTGAGATGAGTTCTATGGGAGAACTGACTTTCTTTCTAGGGCTTCAAGTTAAGCAGAAGTCAGATGGAATTTTTATTAGCCAAGACAAGTATGTGGCTGATATATTGAAGAAATTTGGATTTCAGGATGTGAAGGCAGCCAAGACACCTATGGATAAGAATAAACCTTTGCTCAAGGATGAAGATGGGGTAGAGGTTGATGTGCATCTGTACAGGTCAATGATTGGCTCATTGATGTATCTGACTGCTTCAAGGCCAGATATCATGTTTTCTGTGTGTGCCTGTGCTAGATTCCAAGTGTCTCCAAAAGTTTCACACTTGGAAGTAGTCAAAAGAATTTTTAGGTACCTAAAGGGTCAACCAAAATTGGGTCTTTGGTATCCTAATAATTCACCATTTGACTTGATAGCATACTCAGATAGTGACTATGCTGGAGCTACTCTGGACAGAAAATCTACTACTGGAGGCTGTCAGTATCTTGGTCATAGGCTGATCTCTTGGCAATGTAAGAAACAAACAGTGGTGGCTAATTCGACTACTGAAGCAGAATATGTTGCTGCTTCTAGCTGCTGTGGACAAGTGCTCTGGATTCAGAACCAATTGCTGGATTATGGGTACAATTTCATGAACACAAAAATTTTCATTGACAACAACAGCACAATGTGTATTATCAAAAATCCTGTTTTTCATTCTAAAACAAAACACATAGAGATAAGACATCATTTTATTAGAGATTGTTATGAGAAAAAGTTAATTCAAGTGGTTAAAATTCATACTGACAACAATGTTGCTGATTTACTTACAAAATGTTTTGACATAAGTAGATTTCAGTTTCTAGTTGCTAGTATTGGCATGATCAATCTTTAAATCATTCAACATCTTATCTTTATATGTTTTTGTAAAATTTTGTAAGGATTTGTGCTGTTGATTTGTCATTATCTAGTGTTTTGTCAAAAGTCTGCTGTTTAGTTGATTTGTTGCTATGCTACTCTGCTGCTATTATGGAATATTCTTGTTTGTGGTTGTTGTTTGCTACTAATCTTTTGCAGATAGATAAACATACACAATCAAGTAAAACATTAACAGAGGGAATTCATTGATCATAAAGGCTTCAGTACATAAAGTTTCAAAACATTCAAGCTATTCAAAAGAGAGGTTCAAAAGACATCAAGCTACAAAGTTCACAATCTATATCTTCGCAAAATCAGGCATGACTTTGCTTTGTGGTCCCCTTGTGCCCATGGCCTCAAAAACCTTTGGGCAGGGGAGTGCAATGACTACTGAACGAGAAGGTGGAGTTTGTTGCTGACTGGTGGATGGAGCTGCTTTCTTCGGCTGGGTCTGCTTCTTTGGAACAGAGGGCTTCTTCTCAACAGAGGGTTTCTTCTCCACAGGACTTGGATTTGGCTGAGGAATGCGGACACTCCTTGCAAAAGAAGCTGCAGCTTTCTCCATTTGTCTCTGAAGTTCCGCAGTTATTGGATGTTTCGAAGGGATGGTCTCCCAAGCTCCCTGGTAGTACGTCATGTGTTTTGGCCAACCTTCTTGTTTCCCTGGCCAATTAGCTGTTTCGTCATCACTTGATTCTTCAAATGACGATGGTGTCGATGGAAGTGGATCGGAGTATGACTCTTCTTTGATTGCTTTTCCTTTGTTTTGTGAGGTGGATGCGTTCTTTGGAAAGTAATTTGCCCAACCACTTGAGTCATCAGATGATGAATCCGACGAAATTTCGATGATAGGCATTTTTGAGGAACTCATTTTGGATTGTTGTTGATTTAGGGTTTGGAATTGGGGATTTGTTTTTGTGATTAAGGATTTATGAAGTTAATTGTGGGGTTGGTATGGTATTTAAGGAGGTGATTTTTCAAGATTTTGGGAATGTTGACTTTCGGTCAACACTTTCATAACTCTGTTGATGAGTTTGAAAGTTGAAGGGTCAAACTGAAATATTTTGGCGCGGTCTTAACCCTAATTGAATCAAAAAGGTAACTTTTACCCAATTGATCTCATTACACTCTAATTGCTCCAAACTTACACTCAATTCTCACTCAAACACCACAATTCATATCATTTCACCCCAAAACCCACAAATTAAATGGCTCGAAGAACATTTCCGGAAGAACACAATGAGATAGCGTTTCTAAGTAAGGTCACTGCAGCGGATGGATTTTACGAGGTAATGGATTTTCTGAGTTCGTCTAAGTTGAGGTATGCATTAACAGTTGCCCCTACAATTTACAAATCTCATATGCGACAATTTTGGTCAACTGTTAGATTGGATGTCTTAGATGGTGAGGAACGACTAATAGGTAGTGTGGATGGGGAGGACATTGTAGTTAGTGAAACCACAATTAAGAGAAGTTTGAAATTGTCAGGTACTCCAACACCCCCTTCTATAACCCCAGAAGTTGTGATGGCTGAACTTGAGTCTTTTGGTTATGAGAGACCTGAGAATAGTGGGACATTTTTGAAAAGTCGTATGTGTCCCCATTGGAAGTTTTTACTGCATACTCTACAACACTGCATGTTTCCTAAGATAGGTGGGTGGAGTGAGTTTAATGCATCTCAGGCAATGGCTTTTGTATGTTTAGCTACAGGGCAACCCTATGATTTTTCTGTCATGATATTTGAAGGGATGAAGAAATTTGTTAAGAAGAAGTTTTACTTATACCCTAGGTTTCTCCAACTTATAATAAACAAACAGCTAAGGGAACCTTTGAGGCATTCACAAATTGAGCCCTGTAGTAGAATGGCCATCAAGATGTTTGCATTTTTGAAGAAGGATGGGAAAGGATTTTCTGGTATTATTACTCCCCTAACTGAGCATATTTTGAGTGTAGTGGATGAAGTACATGAGGATGAAGAGGCTGGAACACCAACAGCTTCCCATCACACATCCTCATCAACAAGTTTAAGTGAATCATCTTCTACTGAACCACAACCTATCCAATCACCTAGGAATTCACAAAATGAGAACATTGTGCACCCTCAGGCCAATGTTAGTATGGTAGCAGATGAGGCTGGTACAGGTGGTGGTGGTACCATGATGGAAGAGGCTGGCACTACTGTTTCCAACTTAGTAGTTGAACAGGACAGTGCTAACATACTTAAGACCTCAACCATGGCAACATCATTTGCAGAAGGTTCTCAGGAACCTGACACAACTGGTGGTAACCCCAGCCAAATGGATTTTATGGGGGGCTCAGATGTTCATCCTAGGGATGAGACTGAGTTTATGTCCAAAGATTCACCTCTCAGAGAAGGTAACACATCTCGAAGTGATGAGGACAGAGATGAACATATTGAATTGATGGACACTTATGTACAAATGGACATTGCAGATGATACACCTCTCGGACCAGGTCACACAGGTCGAAGTGTTGATGCTAGAATTGAACTTGAAACTGATGATTTGACGGCTAACATACCTGTACAAAATGACAATTCCAATGATCAACCTCTCGGGTCAGGTTACACAGACCGAAGTTGTGAGGATATCATGAAACAATTGAAAGAATTGACGGAAAAGTGTACAAATTTGTCAAAGGAGGTGCTTGATCTGAGAAAAGAGTTAAAGACAGTCAGAGCTACTCAAGGTGCTGAAATTAGGAGGCTTAAACTACGGGTTACACACCTTGAGGGGAGGCTTAAGAAGAAGTCCAAACCAGGTTTGGGAGAGAATGCTTCCAAACAGGGGAGGAATGATCAAGAGGCTGTTGTAAATGATCAGGAGGTTGTGATGAATGATGCTGAACAAGAGGATGTGATAGGTTCAGGGGAGGTAGAAAAGGAAGTTGTAAAAGATTTTGTTGATGGTGAAAAGGATGACTCTGCTGGTGCAGAACACTCTGCTTATGGGTTGAAGGTTTCTGCTGAAAAGACTGAGCAGAGTGCAGGTGTAAAAGACTCTGCTGGAGTAACTGATTCTGCTGATTCAGATGATGATCAGGTGACCTTAGCTCAAGTATTGCTAAATATGCACAAAGGAACTACAACATCCACACCATCACAAAAACAACAACCTGTTGCTGAATCTGCTGATAAGTCTAAAAGAAAACAAAAGTTGACTAATGAACAAGATCAAATTGCTCAGGATGAAGATTATGCTAGAAGAGTTGCAGCTGAAGAAGCAAGAGATCAGCTTGAACTTATGGAAAGTTTTTCATTTAAAAAGGTTAATCAAGAAGAGTTTGATGCACAACTACAGTATTTTGTTGACTCTGATATGATTGTTAGAGGAGAAGCTTTCTGTATATCACATGATGAGCAGTTGGATAGCAATGAAAAGACAAAAGAGCTTGCTGAGTTTATTCTCAAGAAGAATGGATTAGCTAAATGGGAAGAGCTAATTAAGAGGATAACAGAAGCACAGAAGCATGGTTACAAGGGAAAGTCAACTTCAAGAAGTGCATTGGTGAATGACATGAAATATTATTTGAAGAATGCTAGAGGCTATCAGATGAAGGATTTCAAAGGGAAGTCAGGTCATTTCATTGAAAAGGAATTTTATGAAACATATGCTAGGCTTAATCCTAGAAAGGTTTCTGAAAAGAAGAGTAAGCCAGAAGATGGAGGATCTGACAGTATGAAAGCATCTGGAAGTGAATGTATTTTGGAGAATCAAGATGATAAGCAAACTATGGGGGTTGAAAGGAAAGAAGTTAAGAAGGTTATTGGTTATAAGAGGACAGGTAAGAGAATAAAGCAGATGGCTAGAAAGAAGAGGAAGACTGAGTCATTGGTAAAGAGTGATTCTGAAAAAGAAGAAAGTAATGAGCATCATTTTGAGGAAGTAACTGCTGAGGATATGAAAAGAACAATGGATATCACAGTTCATGTACCACAAGAGGAACCAGAGATAGTCAATGCAGTTCCTTTAGATACAAAATATTCAATCATCTCTTATGCACATACAGTCAGGGATGGAAGTGAAGCTTACTGGGAGTTTAAGAGGTCTAATAATATGTATTATGGATTTGTTAGATTTTCTCAGATGCTACATTTTATGGATAGAGATGATGTGATGCAGACATGGAGATTATATAAAGAAAAGTATGGTGATACTAGACCCGAAGTGATGTATGAAAGAATTCACTATTACTTTTTAAAGAACATGTTTGAACCTGATGAGAGAGATATTGAATGGAGAGATTTGTTGAACTCCAGAGTTGATAGGTGGTATTTGTATCAATCTTGTGGAGTACATGAATTAGTTTGTAAGGGTGTCAAGGTCTACATGCTTGTGGAGAAGGATTACCCTTTGAATAACAATACAGCAGTGATTACTCAGATGTTAAAGCCTGGTATGTTGACATTGCAGAATAATTACTTCTCAGATACTCAAGCTTATAAACTAATAACAAAATATGAGAAGATTCTTGAGTCAAAGACATCAAAACAGTAAGGTGTTTGGAAGCATCCTCCTGGTGGTTATCTGGGATTAAGGAAACTTGATGATTTTTGGAGAAAAATATCAAGTTTAGGGGAGGATTGTTGGGTCTGAAATGCTGCTGATTGGAGAATTATAACTCTGCCGAATAGTTATGTAACTCTGCTGATTAGCACAAGAACTCTGCTGTTTTGATAACTCTGCTGTTTTGGTATAATAGGCACATTGTAACTCTACTGCTAGCTCACGAAGACTCTGCTGCTAGAAGGATTACTCTGCTGTTTATTAATTATGTAAAGTATGTTAAGATAAGTATAGAAAAGATACGTATGAATATTTTACTTGTATAGGAAGTCTTGTAAACCGACTAGGACTCCTTACGCTATAAAAGGAGGTTCTAGGGTTAGAGTTAGAAATCGATTGATTAATCATCTTAGCATACGTATTATTGTTTTCACTTCAAGGTTTCTTGTAACCCTATTGCTATTCAGAGCAATCGTTATTAATATAATTGAAGTGTTGTTGGATAATTCGTTTGTGTTTTCTTCTTAAGATCAAATATTAGTTTCCGCATAATATTTGATATACAGTTTCTATACCTATTACTTTAGGTTTATCTAAGGTAATTAACAAGATCGTGAAGCTCAACTGGGATCAACAGTGACCACATTCGTCTGACCCCACACGGGCTATCACAAGGGGGTCAGTTCTTTGTGAGAAGTTTGGACCCAAAAAAAGCGGAAAACACGTATTCCAACCCTGCCAAGATATAAATACAACAGGTCGGTTAATCAGTGATGCAATAACCAACCCCGTGCAACGAATCTGACATAATCATATAGCGATCTTCAGGCGCAGCTCCATTTCCGAACCAGTTTAATCGCATTGCATATGCCACACCATGCAACGACTCTAGCATATCATGATTATGCCTATCATCCTTCACCCTCAAAATCCAATAATTTTGTGTTCGATGATATTTCGCATCTAATCTGAATGGACAATTGGTTTTACATGTTTTGGTTTTCCGTTTTCCACTACCGTGAGGTTCATAGTTCCCACCCTTTGTACACCTATAATTGACTTCGCACATCTGACCATTTTCTGATTTGGTTCTATGTTTAACAATGACAAAACCGAGCTCCCGAGCTATATTTTGCACCCACTCAGTTACTTCCTCTAAAGAACCGAAAACCTGACAATACATAACAAATTTTATAACATATATTTTTTTAACTAATACTTTTATAACTTTTTAACATTTACATTTTTACATTTTTTTTATAACTTTTTTAACATTTACATATTTAACATTTACACTTTTTAACATTTACATCTTTAACATTTACACTTTTATAACTTTTTAACATTTACTTTTTTAACATTTACATCTTTTATAACAATTAAAAAAAAAAAAAAAAGGATAAATACGAAAAAAACGCGTTTTCCCACCGGGGTATAAAACATTTTCTCTCTCTTTTTCTCACACATGTGTGTGTGAAACGCGTTTGTTGCGTTTATCTTTCTCTCTTTTCTCTCTCTTTATTAGATCTAAAAAAGATTTAGATATGTTTTTGTTGTGATGGATTTGTTGTGATGGATTTGTGATATGTGATATTCTGTTTCTGATCTAAACAAGCGTTTTATCTCTCTCTTTTCTCTATGTTTTCTTTAGTTTTTTGGATTTGTGATATGTGATATTCTCCGGTGGGTGATTATGTGATACGTTGGTGGGTGATTATGTGATATGTGATTCTTCGTGATGGTTTCTTGTTAGATCTGTGATTTTTAGGGTTTCTAAAAAATTAGGGTTTCTAAAAAAATTTGGGGTTTTCTTAAAATCGTTTGATTTATTACGATTAAACATACTTAATTGTAAGATACGTGCTCTAATTGAGCAGATCTATAAGTTTTTTTGGAAACGCCTAATTTTTAAAAATTAGGGTTTGGGTTGGGTGGTTCTGTGGTGGGTGATTATGTGATTCTGTGGTGGGTTATTATGTGATATGTGATACTTTGTGATGGTTTCTTGATAGATCTGTGATTTTTAGGGTTTCTATAAAATTTGGGGTTTTCCTAAAATTGTTTGATTTATTACAATTAAACACTCTTAATTGGAAGATACGTGTTCTAATTGAGCAGATCTATAAGTTTTTTTTGAAACGCCTAATTTGTTAAAAATTAGGGTTTGGGTTGGTGGATCTGTGGTGGGTGATTATGTGATATGTGATACTTTGTGATGGTTTCTTGATAGTTCTGTGATATGTGATATGTTGTGATGTTGGTGTTTCTGTGGTGGGTGATTATGTGATATGTGATATGTTGTGATGTTGTGGGTGGTTCTGTGGTGATTATGTGGGTAGGTTAACACCTTGATCTGCCACTTTGAGTGGTATGAATACCTGCTCTGGCCTACCCCATTCCCCACAGGCTTGTGATGAAATGTGATACTTTGTGATGGTTTCTTGATAGTTCTGTGATATGTGATATGTTGTGATGTTGGTGTTTCTGTGGTGGGTGATTATGTGATATGTGATATGTTGTGATGTTGTGGGTGGTTCTGTGGTGATTATGTGGGTAGGTTAACACCTTGATCTGCCACTTTGAGTGGTATGAATACCTGCTCTGGCCTACCCCATTCCCCACAGGCTTGTGATGAAACTGTTTTTATTTTAAAAAACTTGATTTTGGCAATGGCAATGATGATTTTATAAAAAAAACTTGATTTTGGCGTGGCATTTCCGAATGGACGGCAAAACAAAAAAATGATTTTGCAACCTTTGATGTTGCAGCCAAATATGAAAGCAGTTTTGTTATAAATCTGAGCCTTTACCTGATTTGTGTAAAATTGTGAATTCGACATTTGTTGATGGTTCTGTGGTTGTTGATATGGTTGTATCAACGGGCCCTATTTTTATATATAGACGGTGGCTATTTGTGGCTATTTGTACTTTTTGTACTTCTTGATGGTGGATTATGGTTGGTGGTTCTGTTGTGGGTGAATATTTGATGGTGGATTATGGTTGGTGGTTCTGTGTTGGGTGATTATTTGATGGTGGATTATGGTTGGTGGTTCTGTGTTGGGTGATTATTTGATGGTGGATTATGGTTGGTGGTTCTGTGGTGGGTGATTATGTGATGGTGGATTATGGTTGGTGGTTCTGTGGTGGTTGATTATGTGTTGGTGGATTCTAGTTGGTGGTTCTGTGGTTGTTGTTGATATGGTTGTAGTGTTTGTGGTTCTGTGGTTGTTTTTGATATGGTTGATATGGTTGTAGTGTTTGTTGTGAGCTTTGCTTGTGATTGAGCTTTGTTTATAATCGAGCAAAGCTGCAGTTTGGGAATCTTACTGTTGGGCTTGTTTGTTTTTTACGGGCATGCAGTTTGGGAATCTTACTGTTTTGCGACATGCTTGTATCAATTTGTGATTGTTTCTGCTTTTGTGGATTGTGTTAACAATCTGTGATATCCAGGCCCCCCCTATTTGGATATAACCCTTGTGTGCAATTGTGTGGAATCTGCACTTGGACAATGGTTTTAACTTTGTGTTTCACTTTTGGTTATAAGGCGATGACGAAAACCGAATGGCATGGCAAAGTGATATTTTTATCACTTTGCAACCTTCAAAACCGAATGGCATGGCAAAGTGATATTTTATCACTTTGCAACCTTCGAATCCGAGCCTTACTAAAAATCTACATTTTTTTCTATTACGTTTTCAAATCTGAGCCTATAAGGCGATGACGAAATCTGCACTTTGTGTTGTGTGGAATCTGCACTTTTAACTTTGTGTTTCACTTTTGGTTTAGACTTTGTGTTTCACTTTTGTGTTTGTGTGGAATCTGCACTTTGTGTGTGGATTGTGGAATCTGCAGTTGGACCTGGACAAAAAAATACAAAGAGAAAAAAAAAAAAAAAAAAAAAAAAAAAACATAGGACAAAAAAACAGAAAAAAACAGAAAAAAAAAACAAAAAACTGCAAAAAACTAACAAAAAGAAGAAGCTATTGGACGGGGTCAAACTAGACCCCGTTTATATAGTGGGGTGGGCGGAATTATTGAAAGGTTGCCTAGAAAAACAAAAGATTGAAGATAAATGATGTTGAAGATGATGGTATTCTCGTCATTTAACCCTTCTAAACATGTTTTTAACTGTCAAACTAACTGAAATTCTGGTCAAAGGACCAAACCCGTTATGGGTCGCAAACACAGAGAGAGGATTCGTTAAAAGAAAATTTTAGGGACTATTTCTGTTAAACCCGATATAACACAGGGACCATTTATGAAATTAACTTTTTTTTTTTTTTTTTTTTTTTTTTTTTTTTTTTTCGCTAAAATACCACTCCACTATTACAAATGAGTTTAACGAATCCGGCGTCCCGCGCGATGCGACGGGGTGATTGACATCAGTTTTTTTGCAACCATGTTGGCCAAAACATTTTAGCAATACAGAGTAGTATAAGCACAATATTTATGTGTTATTCTACTACCACGCATTGCGTCAAATTTTTTGCATTCATTTTTTTAATCCCGGTGCGATCCGTAATTCAAAAGGTGATTGATGAACTCAAATAAGTACATTTTATTACTATCATTTATCCTATTAATTTGACTTGTTTTATTATATTATGTATGAGGATTGATACTTAATCGTTTACTTTTGTAATTCTCAGTTGAAAACAAGCATTTGGTGAAACTTGGCGATTTTGGACTAATTATGGGGCAAAACATGCAAGAAGTTAAGAGTCTACTGAAATGTACAAGATCAAGACTAATCTGCTCCAGATGCGCCGCATCTTGCTTATCACATATGGCGCATCGCTATCAAGATCTCACCAGATACGATCCAAGATACAAGAGGACATGCGCCGCATCCAAAGATGAATATACGCCACATCTTCTGGCGGTGTACGAATATTCCTGAATATTATAATCTTGGACCCCACGCGAAGTTAAGTAAATGCGCCGCATCTACTTACTAGATGCGCCGCATCTTACCCTCAGACAGAAACTATAAATACCCCAAAGACCAGACGAATTAAGAGTTCCGAAGTTTTAACAGAAGACCGAAGACCAGGAACCTAGGACGAATTCAGTCAAGGCAGCAGCACAAGACACACCCAAATCAAAGATACAAGAGCTGTAAGAAGGTGCTGCATGTGTTTAATTCATTAAGTAGTTTTGTTTTATTGTGTTAGTAAACTTTAATTCATCAAGATTGGTGGCTTGTGTAATGTGACAACGGAAAGATTGCACTCCCTTAAAACTGCTTTCTCATTAATTAAAGTTTATATGTTGATGTCATTGGTGACTTTTATTAGTGCATTGATAACCTCTGTGGCTAGCTGAGCGTTGATCGGGTCGCCATGCCTCTGCCCTCGCCTATTTATTAGATCGCCTATGCATTCTATGGTCTGTAGAAAAGTAGGAGAAAGATAAATAGGATAGTCATAAGTAATCATTAAGGGTTTACTCGCCGATAAGATTAGAACCAACGAGAAAGGACTTAATCTCGGTGCGTTGCATCGAACTATACACTTCATATAACATTAGCAATAAAACAAGTGACAAACTACTTATCATAAGGACAACCCTCTTATTGTCTCGAGTATTTATCTGTGTACGTGTGTGCTACTTGCTGATTCGTGCCTATTGGTTTAGTTTATTATTTAATTGCAACCAAATCGTGCCAGTCTCTCAGGCTGAACCCCCTTGCGTTAGATTAGATTGTATAGCTAACTTAATATATTAAAATACTGATTAGAATAACTAGATAATACGTTCCACTCTTAGTGATCGACACTCTATTTACCATTATATTCATACTGACCGGGTACACTGATCGTTAAGTGTGTGTGTTATTGATAAGTCGGCTAAATATAAATTTAAAACTTGAGTAGACATTAAAACTGCTAAACCGCAACGACACACCATACGCATCAAGTTTTTTGGCGCCGCTGCCGGGGAGTGAATTGTTATTATCTGTTAATTTGATTAGTATTTTAATTAGGTTTTTAATTTTTTTTTCTAACCGCTAATTTTGTTGTGTATTAGTTTAATTTGCATTCATTGTATTATTTTGCATATTTTCTATTTTTGTGTGTTATTTGTTTGCTTTTATTTGTGTTTATTTTCGTGTGTTTTATTTGTTTTTAATTTTTCGTATTTTTCCTGTTCCGCTATCGTTGCACTGAGCTAAATCGAACGATACGGCGCATCTGATTTCTCAGATACAGCGTATTGCGTTTAATTTTTATAAAATACAACGCGTTTAATTAATTCGATACGACGCATCTTTTCCCCAAGATACGGCGTATCTGTTTTTGATAAAAAAAAAATTTCTAAACGTTAACGATATACGACGCATCTGCTTTAGCAGATGCGGCGTATCTATTATTTTAATTAAAAACAGTTTTCGAATTATTAAACAGATACGGCGTATCGATTTTTATCGATACGGCGCATCTTCTGAATCAGAAATCTTATATTTTGAAACGTAACGAAAATACGGCGCATTAACTTTTGTTAATACGACGCATTTAATTTTAAATAAATATCGATTTTTGATTATTAAAATTGATACGGCGCATTCTAATTTCTAAGCGGCGTATCTATTTTCTGAATAAAGTCTGATTTAATTTTAACGATTATAAGATACGGCGTATCCAACTTTTTGGATACGGCGCATCGTCTGCAGATATCAGCTATTTGTATTCTTATATCCGTTTCTATATTCATTAATTTCTCTTCTAGCGAACAAATCCTACTGATGATTTTACCTTTGATGACAGATTTTGCTATGGAAGACATGTCAGTTAACGGATATCTTGCTAAGGAATTCATGCGTTTATGAAATATTGACAAAGGGGTATTCTCTTATGATGTATTTGTGAGGTACACTGGAGATGAATTGTCGCTCTTATGGCCTATCATTGAATCCAAAGGATTGAACTGGACTACTATCGAAGAAGATGATGGGAAATTCTATCTTGCATACATGGACTCAAGCAACAAAAGCTGTGGTGGAGGCAATACCCAAATCTCTTACATGCCTTATTCCGAACAGTACTGGGGATTAAATGAGAACTATCTGGACGATGAAAGAATTTATGCTGTGGCGGAATTACTATTTCATGGCAAGTTGGTAAGATTGATGGACCTCTCCCTCAATGATTGGCTTGAACTTAAATATGGTAGTCCGGAATTCGCCCCTGCAAATGAAGTCAAGCAGATTATGACTTCATGGTTGACACGTAGTTTTAAGAAGCAATTTAACGAGCTCATGGAGATAAGGAGGAATATGATTGGAAAAGCTTGCTTTGACGTTGACCATGATCCTAACGATGTTGATTTTTCAGAATGGTTGGCTAGTAAGTTTAATAACCATAAGAGTATGGATCGAGCTACTAAGGATGCGTTATGGGTATATTGGATGAGAGGAGAAGACGAAGAAGTAGAAAGCGACTATGGGTCGTCGCTCCATGATTCAACAGTCAATGAGGGCATTGAAGAATTATTCAGAATAGACATTGACGTGTTCGATTATGAGACACCTTTGTGCAAGCAATTCAAGGAATTCAATTACCTTCTTAGAGTCGACGATGATGTGCTAACTGGAGATTTACCAGGATTTAAGACTTATGATGATTTTAAAAACACCTGGTGTAACAATTCGCATTTCAGGATAACTTCTATTTCCGAAATTTTTACTATTCATTTTACTATTCATTTTTACTATTCACTGGCACTATTCATTTCCGAAATTTTTATTTCATATCGAAATTTTTATTTCATATTCTCGTGAGATAAATTATTTCTATGACAAAATAAAAGTTTGACGCTTGTCGGGTCATTTTCGCAAAAGTTATTAAGGAATTACACGTTTGGTTTAAACGTCGTTTAAACACCCTGCGCATAACGAAAACCAACTGCGACAATTTTCCTCGCATCAAACTAATGTTTGGTACACTCACAATTAATTGCGGAATTTTTAAAGAATAAAAATTTTAAATTAAAATGTCACCAAATAAGCCTCGTGTCTTACAAAACCAGAAATTGCATTTTAAGCACTTTTACTTATCCGCAACCTAGCCGTCACCTGCACCACATTTTCTATGACATTTAGAAGCTTTTATATTATTGAAAAAGTCAACATAATTTCCCTCCCCCATTGACCCAAAAATCATTCTTTGATTTTATAAATCATTCCTTGATTTTTAGGCTTCCGGTTTTAGGTCTAAAAGATGTTTAACACCAACCGACACGAAGACTGAGCCCAGTCTAGACATTATAGGCTATTCTAATTCATTATCGTCATATTAGAAAAGTTACATTTTACTTTTCTCAAATTTGCGCAACTTTCGTACGTTTTACGTATTTCGCGTTTTCGACCCGCGTTTTCAGTTTTAATAGGGTTTGAGCAACCCGATGGAACTTATCACTCATTTTATATTTTATTATGGAGTATAATGATAAGTTAAATCATTCCTGCAAGTTTCGTATTTTTACGATACCCGATTTTACGTTTCGTGACTTAACAACTTACAGTTAGCAATTACCGGGACAAAACTGACTCCGTAAAAGCAAGATAATGCATGAAACTTATCAAGCTTCTCATGAAAGCTTCATGAAGCTTGTCAAGGAAGCCTCCAAGGGCACTTGGCTTGATCCTAGCCATTGATTCCTAAGATGTTTACATGTGTTAAAACTTATTTACAAAACTATCCTAATTCTTTCCTATAAATACTAGCCTAAAACTTCATTCATACTTGCACCCTCCTTTCTTATAACCTAAAGTCCTAAACCCTAAAGGCACTTCTTATAGATTTTGAAATAAAAATCTAGTGTTCTTGAAAGAAAACTAGGCTTTGATCCTCTTTTCTTCAAGTTTTCAAGTGAAGTCGTTATAATCTTCGATTAGCTTCAGATTTCCAACAAGACGTCGTTATAATCTTCGAATAGCTTCGGGTTTCCAAAAAGACGTCGTTATAATCTTCATTTGGTTCCGGGTTTGTAAGGAGTTCAAAGGAGGAATTATTCTAGTTCTTGTTCTTAGATCCTTTGTTTCCTTTCTTAAGTGAAAGCCGAAAGTTGTAAGAGAACCCTAACACATCTTCTTGTTCAATATCATTATCATGCTTTTTATGCTTCATTCATGCTATATATGTTCTTTGTGTTATGTTCATGATGTAAATAAACACTTAAAACAAGTTAAAAACATTATATGTTAACATATGTTAATTTGTCAAGGAAACTAGTGACTTATATGGTAAAATTCGTCCAAAATGGTATAAACATGATATTAGACAATTGCATACTGTTATATAGGACTTTAAAAGGAAAACGTAGCAATTTGAATCATCGAAAACGAGTACACGAGTCAAAAGATATGGCCAATAAAAGTTAGCGAAACCAAAACCCACAAACTGCCCAATAACCTACTGTCCCCGAACTGAAGTAAAATTTAGAGGCCCTTCTGGTCCGTTTCATCAAAAAGTTAAAACACAAAAGTTGTCCGGAACGACGTTTTCTTCAAACAAGCTTTAGACCTCGAGTCATGAAAATGCTTTACGAATGAGATAATTTTCCAAAATCTTAACAGCCCCTATGTATTACTCAAGTGATCATGTAATAAGTCACAACCAAGTAGAACCATGAGGTCTAATGACCTTAAGCCGAGACCACAGCCACGGCTAAAGCCAAGGACGAGTCTCAAGACCATGTAACCATAACCAAAGCCACGGCAAAGCCACGGCTAAAGACCTTAAGGCTTTATAAGCCGAACACATGTAACTTTTAAATATCAAAAACATATATTTTCTATCAAATACTACAATAGTAGGGAGCTTTGTGTGAGGGGTTCATTTGGGTAAACGGATCGACGAGTTGTGGATTTACGAGTTAAAGTGTCCTGGCTCCTCAAACGTTTACTACATGACCTCTGAATTACGATGGCCCGAACGGTAGTACAAGATATACAAACTATACATGTTCCATAAACCGTTTTCATACAACAACCTACATACAAAGTAACTACATCATGAACAATATGCAAGACATATATATGCACATTTTGTATTCTTAGACATTATTCCAACCTAAGTCGCAACGTCGTATTATAGGTTGCACTTAGAGGTTTCCCGATTTATCCATCGAATTCGTTAAGGCACTAAGACACCATCAAACTCACGGTGAGTTCGTAGCCCTACTTTATATTGTTTAACTATTTTACACACCCGTAGGGGGAATACATGCTACTATTTTTCTACTCGAACACAATGCTTTCTACTGTATGCTACCCGACTATGTTTTATTGTCACTAAGTAACAATTGCCATGTTCGAAGTCCCTATATCATGAACCATTAGTCACTTGCGAGTGAGCGCGAATATTGTGAGTAGGCCTATTGGGATTGACGAATCCCGTTTGTGTTGAACAACCACGAGTTCAAACAAACGCACTATATTTGAGATCTAGGGGTATAATGGCAAATTACCTTGGTAGGGCTTCTATGTTACAAATATACCAATATTGTTGGTTCGATGTTAATGTTTTGGTTATCATGAGCTTAGTGAAATAATAACCGTTTTGTTTTCCAACCATGAGTGTGAATTTATAACTCACACTACTAACATATTGTGTTCAAACGATTTAACTAAACCTACGAATTCCACTCAACCTTTGTGTTGACAGTTTTCATGCATGTATTTCAGGTGCATAATGATCAAGGATGGCACGGAGGGGCACAGACTAAATTAAGAAGGCTATAATGTACTTTATCATTCAAAAAGACATCAAACGACTTTATATTGATGTATTTTGTAACCATGGAACCTTTTGGGACCTATTTTGTAAACTCTGATATTATAATTTGAATGATAATTCCTTTTTAAAACGACTCAGTTAGAGATCGTTTTCTATTATTATGACTGTTGTGCCATCAAGTAACACCCAGTTTGAATTCCGCTGCGTATCACGAAATTGGGGGTGTTACAGATTGGTACCAGAGCCATGGTTGTAGAGAAACGGGTCTAAGTGAGACCTAAACTATAACCATTTTTACAAGCAAAACATTGTTATAGCCTTCCGCTCTTCGTGCCTTCCATCCTCTAGACGATTATGTACCTTTCAAGCATTTTATACTACGCAAACATGTTAGCATATTGATATATGTACCCTTAGCACATTTGAGCATTTTCCATAAACTTTAGATTTATTCTAACATCATAATCCCTATTGTAGACATCATGTGCCCACCCACTTCTCCTAGTTATATTCTTACTCTACCTAATCACTTCCCCGTTCTACCACTCTCACCCGAGCCTGGGTTTGACTTCATAAATGCTGTCATTTCTGATAATGAGGAGGAACCTTATGAAGAAGAAGAAGAGGAATATTTCGAAGATTTAACAGATGAAGAAGAGGAGGAACCACTACCGGCTAATGTTGTACCACCTTCCCCCGAGTATTTTGTATCTGATTGGGTTGAGCCACGCTCTGAAGAGGATGATGGATATGATAGTGCATATGATGTAGCGCCATTATCACCACCTCCCAACTCAAGAACCTATCCTAATTCTGACTAAAAATCACCGTAGACCCATATAGTAGTAGTTCCTTTGTAATCACTAAACTGAGTAGATTCAGTTAGTAAACTTTGTAAAATCCATGCAATAGCTAGCAGTTGTAAAACGTTGTAATCTCTAAACTGAAAGTATCAGTTAGAAAATTTTGAAGAAGCTTGTAATAAGTTTCGATTTTGTAAATCAATCAACGTTATATGAATAAAAACGCTTGCTTTGTATTATCATGTGTTATAACCTAAACCTTCAACATAATTATTCTATCATTTCCATCAAAAATCATGCTCATTCTACCAACTCTATACTTACGACACACCTTTTATATAATAGGATCATGGCACCAAAGAAGAGTACACCACCAACAATGACCCAAACCGCCATCAACAAACTGGTTAGAGATAGTGTGAAAGCCGCACTTGAAGCTGAACGCGCAGCCGTAGCTGCAAGAACTGAGGCAGCCGCTGAAGCTGCTAGAGCCGCTGAAGCTGCTAGAGCTGCTGAAGCTGCAGCAGCTGCTGAGGCAGCCTTAAATAACACATCTAACCCTAACACTGAAGGACCAAACCCAAATGCGAATTCAGTACCTAGGGCCTGCACATTCAAGGACTACTTAAACTGCAGACCCACTAATTTCAAAGGTACTGAAGGAGCCATAGGTTTGACCCGCTGGTTTGAAAAATGCGAGTCAGTATTTTCAATCAGCAAATGTGTCGGGGAGGACAAGGTTAAATTTGCCACCAGTACACTAATGGATGAGGCATTATCATGGTGGAACTCGGTATCTCAACCAATAGGCATCGAAACTGCTTATAAGATTTCTTGGGATAATTTGAAGAATATGATGATCAAAGAGTACTGCCCCCGTAGTGAAATTCAGAAGTTAGAAGTAGAATTCTGGAATCTTGTTGTGAAAGGAAATGACATCCTAACTTACAACCGTCGATTCCAAGAGCTAAGGATACTATGCCCAGGAATGGTTTCAACAACTGAGAAGCTGTTGGAAAGATATATATGGGGACTCCCACCAAGCATACAAGGGAACGTAACTGCATCCGCTCCCAAGGCACTTGATGAAGCTATGCGATTGGCTCGCAATCTCACGGATCAAGTGGTGCGAACGGAAACTACCCAAAGGCAAAACCTCAACAACACCACTACCACCAACAACTCCAACTCCCATAACAACAATAAACGACAATGGGAAAGTAACCATGGAGGTAACAATAACAACAACAACAACCCAACTCGAAACAACAATCATCATAACCAGCAAAATAAAAGACAAGAAGCCACAACAGCTTATGTTGCTGCACCAGCTGGAGGCACAGAATATAATGGAAATGCCCCACTATGCAATAAGTGTAAATTCCATCACTCTGGTCCTTGCCCGGCTAAGTGCCGCAACTGTCAAAACACTGGACACCTTGCCAGGGATTGTAGAGACAAGACTGTAGCTACGGGTAGCAACACACAACCAATAACTGTCTGTTTTGGGTGTGGAGAAAAAGGGCACTTCAGGAACAATTGTCCTCAAAACCATGATCAACAAGGCGGAGGTGCTCGTGGTAGAGCCTATGTCATGGGCAACGGAGAACCTCAACAAGACCCGAACGTGGTCAATGGTACGTTCTTACTCAAAAGCATTCCTGTTAAAGTCTTATTCGATTCTGGTGCCAATATGAGTTTTGTATCTAATGCAATATCATCTTTACTTAGTATCACATCAATCACTCTAAACACTAGTTATTGTATTAAGCTAGCCAATGATAATTTAGTAAACACTAATACCATAATCCAAGATTGTACCCTTAATCTCCTAGACCACCATATTATACACTACTACTCTCACTAGCTAGCCTATAAACACAACACCATTATCAAAAACCCTCTATCCATGTCTTCATTTCCAACTAAATCTCAGAAAACCAAAATGAAGAACCCAAACCTTCTTAAACCTTCTCACAATCATCATCTTCACAACCCATAATCCCACAAGCTCGTTAATAGATCTTGATGCACTTTTAAAAAACTCAAATCATCTTTAGTTACACCACAGAAACCCTCATCAGCTTTACAAGATTGAGAACCAAAAAACTCACATTGCTTATTTTCAGGTGTCACTTGTGACCAAAACCTTCGCGTAACTAGCTTAACCATTTCCAACATACCTTTATGTAGAACTATACCACCTGAAATAGGTATATTAAACAAGTTGGTAAATCCTACACTTGTGTCAAACCAACTCAGTGGTGAACTACCTATGCAGATGAGTAAATTGACATCTATCAGGTTTATAAACCTTTCTACTCATACAAATTCCTAAATCAACCACTCAGCATCAACCTCATAACCAATGAACTTGGAGGTTTCGATCAGCATGATATGGTCACCACAAATTCCAAGTAATGCCATTCGGTTTGACTAACGCACCGGCGGTATTCATAGATCTCATGAATCGAGTGTGTAAGCCATACCTAGACAAATTCGTGATTGTATTCATCGACGATATTCTCATCTACACCTAAAGCAAAGTGATCTCCGGGACGGAGCTCTCTTAAGGGGTGGAGACTGTAACAATTCGCATTTCAGGATAACTTCTATTTCCGAAATTTTTACTATTCATTTTACTATTCATTTTTACTATTCACTGGCACTATTCATTTCCGAAATTTTTATTTCATATCGAAATTTTTATTTCATATTCTCGTGAGATAAATTATTTCTATGACAAAATAAAAGTTTGACGCTTGTCGGGTCATTTTCGCAAAAGTTATTAAGGAATTACACGTTTGGTTTAAACGTCGTTTAAACACCCTGCGCATAACGAAAACCAACTGCGACAATTTTCCTCGCATCAGACTAATGTTTGGTACACTCACAATTAATTGCGGAATTTTTAAAGAATAAAAATTTTAAATTAAAATGTCACCAAATAAGCCTCGTGTCTTACAAAACCAGAAATTGCATTTTAAGCACTTTTACTTATCCGCAACCTAGCCGTCACCTGCACCACATTTTTTATGACATTTAGAAGCTTTTATATTATTGAAAAAGTCAACATAATTTCCCTCCCCCATTGACCCAAAAATCATTCTTTGATTTTATAAATCATTCCTTGATTTTTAGGCTTCCGGTTTTAGGTCTAAAAGATGTTTAACACCAACCGACACCAAGACTGAGCCCAGTCTAGACATTATAGGCTATTCTAATTCATTATCGTCATATTAGAAAAGTTACATTTTACTTTTCTCAAATTTGCGCAACTTTCGTACGTTTTATGTATTTCGCGTTTTCGACCCGCGTTTTCAGTTTTAATAGGGTTTGAGCAACCCGATGGAACTTATCACTCATTTTATATTTTATTATGGAGTATAATGATAAGTTAAATCATTCCTGCAAGTTTCGTATTTTTACGATACCCGATTTTACGTTTCGTGACTTAACAACTTACAGTTAGCAATTACCGGGACAAAACTGACTCCGTAAAAGCAAGATAATGCATGAAACTTATCAAGCTTCTCATGAAAGCTTCATGAAGCTTGTCAAGGAAGCCTCCAAGGGCACTTGGCTTGATCCTAGCCATTGATTCCTAAGATGTTTACATGTGTTAAAACTTATTTACAAAACTATCCTAATTCTTTCCTATAAATACTAGCCTAAAACTTCATTCATACTTGCACCCTCCTTTCTTATAACCTAAAGTCCTAAACCCTAAAGGCACTTCTTATAGATTTTGAAATAAAAATCTAGTGTTCTTGAAAGAAAACTAGGCTTTGATCCTCTTTTCTTCAAGTTTTCAAGTGAAGTCGTTATAATCTTCGATTAGCTTCAGATTTCCAACAAGACGTCGTTATAATCTTCGAATAGCTTCGGGTTTCCAAAAAGACGTCGTTATAATCTTCATTTGGTTCCGGGTTTGTAAGGAGTTCAAAGGAGGAATTATTCTAGTTCTTGTTCTTAGATCCTTTGTTTCCTTTCTTAAGTGAAAGCCGAAAGTTGTAAGAGAACCCTAACACATCTTCTTGTTCAATATCATTATCATGCTTTTTATGCTTCATTCATGCTATATATGTTCTTTGTGTTATGTTCATGATGTAAATAAACACTTAAAACAAGTTAAAAACATTATATGTTAACATATGTTAATTTGTCAAGGAAACTAGTGACTTATATGGTAAAATTCGTCCAAAATGGTATAAACATGATATTAGACAATTGCATACTGTTATATAGGACTTTAAAAGGAAAACGTAGCAATTTGAATCATCGAAAACGAGTACACGAGTCAAAAGATATGGCCAATAAAAGTTAGCGAAACCAAAACCCACAAACTGCCCAATAACCTACTGTCCCCGAACTGAAGTAAAATTTAGAGGCCCTTCTGGTCCGTTTCATCAAAAAGTTAAAACACAAAAGTTGTCCGGAACGACGTTTTCTTCAAACAAGCTTTAGACCTCGAGTCATGAAAATGCTTTACGAATGAGATAATTTTCCAAAATCTTAACAGCCCCTATGTATTACTCAAGTGATCATGTAATAAGTCACAACCAAGTAGAACCATGAGGTCTAATGACCTTAAGCCGAGACCACAGCCACGGCTAAAGCCAAGGACGAGTCTCAAGACCATGTAACCATAACCAAAGCCACGGCAAAGCCACGGCTAAAGACCTTAAGGCTTTATAAGCCGAACACATGTAACTTTTAAATATCAAAAACATATATTTTCTATCAAATACTACAATAGTAGGGAGCTTTGTGTGAGGGGTTCATTTGGGTAAACGGATCGACGAGTTGTGGATTTACGAGTTAAAGTGTCCTGGCTCCTCAAACGTTTACTACATGACCTCTGAATTACGATGTCCCGAACGGTAGTACAAGATATACAAACTATACATGTTCCATAAACCGTTTTCATACAACAACCTACATACAAAGTAACTACATCATGAACAATATGCAAGACATATATATGCACATTTTGTATTCTTAGACATTATTCCAACCTAAGTCGCAACGTCGTATTATAGGTTGCACTTAGAGGTTTCCCGATTTATCCATCGAATTCGTTAAGGCACTAAGACACCATCAAACTCACGGTGAGTTCGTAGCCCTACTTTATATTGTTTAACTATTTTACACACCCGTAGGGGGAATACATGCTACTATTTTTCTACTCGAACACAATGCTTTCTACTGTATGCTACCCGACTATGTTTTATTGTCACTAAGTAACAATTGCCATGTTCGAAGTCCCTATATCATGAACCATTAGTCACTTGCGAGTGAGCGCGAATATTGTGAGTAGGCCTATTGGGATTGACGAATCCCGTTTGTGTTGAACAACCACGAGTTCAAACAAACGCACTATATTTGAGATCTAGGGGTATAATGGCAAATTACCTTGGTAGGGCTTCTATGTTACAAATATACCAATATTGTTGGTTCGATGTTAATGTTTTGGTTATCATGAGCTTAGTGAAATAATAACCGTTTTGTTTTCCAACCATGAGTGTGAATTTATAACTCACACTACTAACATATTGTGTTCAAACGATTTAACTAAACCTACGAATTCCACTCAACCTTTGTGTTGACAGTTTTCATGCATGTATTTCAGGTGCATAATGATCAAGGATGGCACGGAGGGGCACAGACTAAATTAAGAAGGCTATAATGTACTTTATCATTCAAAAAGACATCAAACGACTTTATATTGATGTATTTTGTAACCATGGAACCTTTTGGGACCTATTTTGTAAACTCTGATATTATAATTTGAATGATAATTCCTTTTTAAAACGACTCAGTTAGAGATCGTTTTCTATTATTATGACTGTTGTGCCATCAAGTAACACCCAGTTTGAATTCCGCTGCGTATCACGAAATTGGGGGTGTTACACCTGGTACTATGAATGGAATGACCAAGTACCATGGGTTTGGGATAAACCATGGGAATTTGAGCACATTAATCACAATTGTACACCCTTCGTTTTCAAGAACGGGAGTAGTGTTTGGCCGACCTGTGATTATAAAAGTGACGGAACCTGTAATGGGGGAAGTATAATTGGGATGAAACGGGTTGGAAACGATGTAACCTTTGAAGATTATGAGTGGTACGATAATGTTGAAGACTGCCCACAAAAAGCGGAGGCTTTGCAAGAAAAGGGCAGAATTGAACGCTTGAAAGGACTTAAGGGGACATCGGATACTACTTTCTGGGAATGGGTGCATAAACAATTTGATGATTTCACGAAGCTTAGTCGACGGTTACAATATGATTTGGAAAGAGAGTGGGAGGCAATTCAAGATGATAGAAATGAGTCATTAATTGATGAACTTGATGACTATTTGATTAAGGATCCTTATTTTAAGTTTGTTGATAAAGACGAGGAAGCATTCACCAAAAGAAAGTGTCAACTACTTGGGAGTCCCTTATAATGAGCCACCCGTGATTATTTCTGAAAAATTTAAAATCATCAAATATTCTATGGGTCCAGATGAAGAGTATGCTGCGACGAAGACAAAGAGTTATACTAGATTAAGTCGAACGGAAGAAAACGTCGCAATGATATACGGGAACATCTTTCGGATGAAGGAAGAAGGATGGACCGTAACAAGGACTAAATGAAGAGCTGAACGTGAGTCTAACTTGAAGACTCTGGAATAAAGACAAGTGCTTACCGGGAGACAACCCGGATTTATCTTTTTATTATTCTGTTTATATGTCGAGTCAGTCAGGCCGCAGAGGATACGGCGCATCTCCATCCTGAGATGCGACGCATCTCCTGCAATGGTCATATCTTTATTTATTTATTTTTCTGCATTTTTTTTTTTATTTTCCGACTTTAAAACTTTTTATCAGTTTATTTTAATGCGGCGCATCCCTGGTTAAGGATGCGGCGCATCTTTTATTCTGATCCGTATTTATTCCAGGCTCGATACGGCGTATCTTCTTCCATAAGATACGCCGTATCTTCCGCATCGACTGACCTGATGATTTTCATTTTTAATTTTTATGTTTTATTTTTACCTAACTACTAATGTATTATGCAAGTTTGAACCTTTCTTAATATTAGGTGTGTTTTAAAGCCTTGGTGGTATTATAGATTCCTGCATTTCCTATGGATACATCGAATATGAAGCTTAAACGTTCTAATCCACAAGAAAGATGATTTTTGCTCTATACAAATGGAGGATCATACCGAGCAAATCTCAGGGGAGTTTTTCTGTTCTAATTCTTTTATTTTCCAGTTTTTAACCTTTATTACAAACAACGAGGACGTTGTTTAACTTAAGTGGGGGGATTAGAGAATTAGAACACTTAACATTTACTTGTCCTAAACTTTTCAAAATATGCTTAAAATGTGCTTAATATATCAAAATTTGAAATTTTTAGCATGTTTTTGTTTAAAGTCTAAGTTGCATAGCTGCACACATGACGTTATTTTCAAAAATTGTGATTTTTCAAAATTCACAAATCTATGAGTGTGCCGGTGACTTGTAAACTTTAGAACTTGGCTTGTATACTATTCGAGACCACCATAATAAGTATTATTTTATATAATTGGAATGACTTGTCTAAATTGGTAAATTTCTAGGATTACACCCAAATAGCCTATTATATGTTATGTGTTATTAGCTAACTACACTGGTTAGTTAACCCCCGTAAAAACCCTTTTGTTACTCTCACTTTTAGAGTAAGATACCCCTAGAAAAACCCTCAGAGCCATTCCTTTCGTTTCTTACACCTTTGTTAAAATGTTTCGTTACACCCTTACACCTTAGCCTACCCTGTAGATTAAAATCCGTGGTTGGTTAATTGCTATAGGCAAAGTGAGTTTCCTTACATTACCTGTGTTCGCGTGCGTAATTCATTATCTATGGTTAGGTCGGGAAATTGCACAATGCAATTGGAGTGAAAGTAAATATTGTATATTTTTGAGTTTATTTTTCGTGTGTTTACTACTTTCACTATTACCATTATTTCTGAAGTTATGAAAAATATGGAAAAATTATCCAGAATTATCATTATAGTGATGTGGTAAAATTTTACACATCTATGTTTATGTTATAAAAAAAAAAAAAAAAAAAAAAAAAAAAAAAAAAAAAAAAAAAGAAAAGAAAAAGAAAAAGAAGAGTTGGATGTTTGATTAAACCAACTTATGTAAAGTTTTGTATTAAGTGGTCGATATCACCACTAATTGTTGTACTATATATTTATAGATTGAAATGGGAGTTGGCAGTTATGGGAACGTCAACTAAGGTTTATTCTTTGATTAAGATCTTGTTGAGTATAATTCGTGTCTACCTAAAGCGTGTGTTTCAAGTGTTAAAGCGTGAGTTATTCTATGATATGAGTCTTATTCATGGGATGGTTGGGATAGTGATTAACCACACTTAGGATTTTAATTTATTTGTTTTGTTTATTTTTCATTTTACACCAATTTATATCCCAATAATTTATCCATACCCTGTATTATTCTTTATCCAACCAAACCTTTGATTTATTGAGATTAGGGATTTGAGCAATCTTAAGTATCGTAGTCGTGGATTCGGCTATGTATTTATGATTTTGTCGCCCTTTTTGATATATTATTATTGGTGAAGTTTGGACCTATCTTTAGCCTATTCGAGTTAAGGATTTGAGCAATTGCAAGTATCGTGTTCGTGGATTCGATCATGTATTTGTGATTTTGTCGCCTTTTCTGGAATTTGAGATCGATAGAGATTAAGAATAATTAACCCTTAAACCTTAAAACCCTTGTTACCGCTTTAGACTTGTTATTCCTTAGCTTTAGTGGTGGAGATGTATATACTTGCCAAGCTTATGATAGAATATTCGTCGCGACTGGACAGTTAAACGATTAGATTTGCTTTTATCAAATTATTTTACTTTACTTCTAATTCGTTAAGTGTTTAGTTGTGTGATTATGACAAAAATGAATACATGCTTAAATATAAAAATAAATCCTAATATCTTTTAGGATACATTTTCATAAGAATAATTCTAAGGTTTACTTGGGGACAAGTAAAGTTCAAGTGGGGGGATATTTGATGAACTCAAATAAGTACATTTTATTACTATCATTTATCCTATTAATTTGACTTGTTTTATTATATTATGTATGAGGATTGATACTTAATCGTTTACTTTTGTAATTCTCAGTTGAAAACAAGCATTTGGTGAAACTTGGCGATTTTGGACTAATTATGGGGCAAAACATGCAAGAAGTTAAGAGTCTACTGAAATGTACAAGATCAAGACTAATCTGCTTCAGATGCGCCGCATCTTGCTTATCACATACGGCGCATCGCTATCAAGATCTCACCAGATACGATCCAAGATACAAGAGGACATGCGCCGCATCCAAAGATGAAGATACGCCGCATCTTCTGGCGGTGTACGAATATTCCTGAATATTATAATCTTGGACCCCACGCGAAGTTAAGTAAATGCGCCGCATCTACTTACTAGATGCGCCGCATCTTACCCTCAGACAGAAACTATAAATACCCCAAAGTCCAGACGAATTAAGAGTTCCGAAGTTTTAACAGAAGACCGAAGACCAGGAACCTAGGACGAATTCAGTCAAGGCAGCAGCACAAGACACACCCAAATCAAAGATACAAGAGCTGTAAGAAGGTGCTGCATGTGTTTAATTCATTAAGTAGTTTTGTTTTATTGTGTTAGTAAACTTTAATTCATCAAGATTGGTGGCTTGTGTAATGTGACAACGGAAAGATTGCACTCCCTTAAAACTGCTTTCTCATTAATTAAAGTTTATATGTTGATGTCATTGGTGACTTTTATTAGTGCATTGATAACCTCTGTGGCTAGCTGAGCGTTGATCGGGTCGCCATGCCTCTGCCCTCGCCTATTTATTAGATCGCCTATGCATTCTATGGTCTGTAGAAAAGTAGGAGAAAGATAAATAGGATAGTCATAAGTAATCATTAAGGGTTTACTCGCCGATAAGATTAGAACCAACGAGAAAGGACTTAATCTCGGTGCGTTGCATCGAACTATACACTTCATATAACACTAGCAATAAAACAAGTGACAAACTACTTATCATAAGGACAACCCTCTTATTGTCTCGAGTATTTATCTGTGTACGTGTGTGCTACTTGCTGATTCGTGCCTATTGGTTTAGTTTATTATTTAATTGCAACCAAATCGTGCCAGTCTCTCAGGCTGAACCCCCTTGCGTTAGATTAGATTGTATAGCTAACTTAATATATTAAAATACTGATTAGAATAACTAGATAATACGTTCCACTCTTAGTGATCGACACTCTACTTACCATTATATTCATACTGACCGGGTACACTGCTCATTAAGTGTGTGTGTTATTGATAAGTCGGCTAAATATAAATTTAAAACTTGAGTAGGCATTAAAACTGCTAAACCGCAACGACACACCATACGCATAAAAACAGACAAAACCGTAAGAAAATTAGAAAAAACGATAAAAAATGGACAAAAACGTATGAAACGTAAGAAAAACGGGCGAAAACGGACGAAAACGTATGAAACGTAAGAAAAACGGACGAAAACGTAAAAAAAAGGGTCAAAACCGTATGAAACGTAAGAAAAACAGACGAAAACGTAAAAAAAAAAGGACAAAACCGTATGAAACGTAAGAAAAATGGACGAAAACGTAAAAAAAAATGGACAAAACCGTATGAAAACGTAAGAAGAACGGATGAAAACGAGTAAAAACGGACAAAAATGTATAAAGGACTAACGTTGCAAATAATCGTTGGCTAAATGGACTAACGTTGTCACATAATAACTAACGGAACTAACGGCCGTTAGCTCAGGGACGAATGGTGCAAATAAAATATAACTTTTTGTTGATATCGGAACAATATTTGCAAAGTTCGTTGGCTTAAATGTTGATAAAAAAGTACGTGTTTATTCTCGGTAAAATGAAGAAAGTAAGTTGTTATTTTATGGTCTTTACCCTTTTCATTATTTAAAGCACCATTGAAATTCAGCAATCTTAACAACTTACCTTGAGGAAGAGCTAATCGAAATCCAGTTCACGTCACTTGTATAAATTCGCAAGAATTATTCATGTTATATACATAAAACTTTTTGAAAAAGGACTCTTTTTTGTGAAAAAAGACTTCTTCTGCAAAGAGGCCACGACTTTAGGAGTATTTTGTGTCATTTTCCCAAACTTTCGAAATAGAATTTTTGGAAAAGGACTCCTTTTGCAAAGAGTCGTCGACTTCAGAGGCACTTTTTGCCAATTTTCCAAACATTCGAAACAGACTTTTTGGAAAAGGACTTCTTTTGCAAAGGGTCGTCAACTTCAGGGGTATTTTCTGCCAATTTTCCAAACTTCAAAACGACGTCGTTTGGATGGTCACTGTAGAAATAACTGCGGACCACTGTAGCACATGGGTACTGTAGCACTGTAGATCAATTTATTTTTTGGGCTTAAAATGTGGACGTTTCCCACCTCAAATAATAATATATATAATAACAATCATATATCATTTGAAAAAACAAAAACAGAAAAACAGGAGAAGAATTTCAAGATGTAAGGAAAATATAAGAACTTCAAATATCAGATCTGAGAGAGGGGATCCATATCTGGAAGATTGATGTTGAATGTGATGATTAAGGTCGGCGACAAAAAAGGCAACGGCGGTTTGCATGGTGGTGATGAGTACCGACACCGTAAAATTTGGCGTTGGGTGGTGGTAGTTGTCTTGGTAAAGAGATATACTTGTTGTGATGGTTGTGAAATTTTGTAAAGAAAAGTTGTAAAGTTAGATAATGTGTTCGAGTGATTGAGATATCAATGGCTGTCAACTTTTGTTTATGAAAAAGAAATAAAAGAAAAAGGAATTCAATTATTGCTAAGCTATGGGAGGAATTCAATTATTGACTAATATAATAATTGCTAATTCGTATGAGTTTACTTAGTTGAATATTTAGAAGCACCCGATGTAACGGATGTGTTATACATACCCTCCCTATGTTATCACACACTACTAGAAAAAGGGCTATCCTTGACTCGCTTTTTATGACCCACGCTAAAAGATGACGCGCAAAGAGCAAAGTCATAAAATAAGAGTCATTTTGAGTAAATTTTCTATTGGGGATGACTCGTTTTCAGAAGCGTCATAACATATGGGTCATAATTATCTATTTCCACCTAATAAACACACACACCCAACCAACACACACACCAAAAAACTCTCTGCAACCCCTCCTGCTCTCTATCCAAACCCGCCGCCCTCTCTATCCATCTTCGGTACAAATACAATCGCCGCCTCCTTTTCCGGCCACCAACACCATCGGTGCCACCATCTGAGGTAGTTATTCCCTACTATCTTTATATTTCTTGATTTTTTTCTTTTAATTTTATTTATTTTTGTTTTTCAGATTTGGGGTTTTCATCACCGGCCACCAACACCATCGGTGCCTCCTTCTCCGGCCACCAACACCATCGGTGCCACCATCTCATATTTATTTTCCCTACTATCTTTATATTTCGTGATTTGTTTTTCTATTATTATTATTTTTTCTTCAGATCTGGGTTTTTCATCACCGGCCACCAACATCATCGGCGCCACCATCTGAGGTAGTTATTCCCTACTATCTTTATATTTCTTGATTTCTTTCTTTTAATTTTATTATTATTTGTCTATGTTTGTCATGTCTTAGATAGATGATGACATTTAAGTATTTTGTTATTCAAGATGCTTGTTCAGAAAAAAAATAAAAAAATAATACTCCGTAATAAAAATTTGAAGATGCTGAAATTGTTATTTTGGGTTATATATTTATTGATTTGTAATTGTTGTCATTAATATTAATTGTATTGCATCTCTTGTTTGGGAATTTGATTGACCCTTCAAAAGTAACTACAGTATTTATTTTTTTGCTGAAAAGGGCAAAAAATTGGTACAATGATATTATTATTTTTAATAGTGGAAAAAGCAAATTTGACATTGTGTTCCTAAAAAAGAAGAAAGAAAAAAGAACTTAAAAAATGAAAGCTATGGTAAATCTGCTTGTGTAATTCGGATTGGATTTAACATGAAAAACAATAACATGTATATAGTTTTAACCATCTTAAAGTTAACATCTTTTTGAAGAATGAGTATATTATGGCATTGAATATGGTAGTAGATGATTGTATGCCAAGGACCCTTATGTTTTGTTAGGAAATATTCTGATTTTACTAATGACTTAATGAAAGTCAATGTATCTGGATTATAAACATGAACCGTGACTTGATTACTTTGCTAATTACGGAATCTTGATATTAGTTTAAAGATTTTGTGACCGTTGTTGGTTATTTGTCAACAAAAGGTTATTAATACTATGTTAAGTTCTTGTAGCAGACGTTGTCTATTGGATATTAGAAATAACATCAAACGCCATTTGAAACTGTAGGTAGGAACTGCTGTGGTTACCCGTGATGATGGAAGGTTGGCTGTTGGCCGACTTGGAGCTATTTTTGAACAGGTATTTTCGACGGATTTGACTTTTACTCAACACATACACGTGCATAAATTTCAAATGTAGTAACGGTCACAATTAGTCAACCCACTAATAATAGCGTCACGGCGTTTGGTAATGAGTTAAAAGGGTCATATCACCAGTTTTCTTGCTATATTTTTAGTTTATTCGTTGACCTGCTATCACTAAATGCAACGTGAAGTTCATGTTTCTTATAGACGTGTTGAAAACCTGAAATTGTTATCTTTAATATCAATATTGCTGTAAGTTTGCTTGATGAGTACTCTGAAATTTCGATCCAATCTTATTTAGTTGGTTTAGGTAATGGATTGTGTGTTTGTTTGGTGCATGGGCATCCAGTGCTAATAAAATGTTAATAAGTTTAATGGAAATGCCTTGATTGTATCTAGTATCTGTTGTTTTTCTTCTTGTGCACAATGCCACAATGGTTGTATACATATATAGGCATATGCCTGAACTATTTAAGGTAGTTAAAATTATTAAGGACATAGTATGTACACTCATGGTTTATTGGCTGTTTGCTAGTGTCTGTGTTCCATGTTACTATTGTTGCTGTTATTTTTAAGCTTGTGTAGATTCCCGTTAAAACAATTCGTTTAAGATGCATCTTATTTGTTACAGAAAATGGTAAATGGAGGGAGAGTCGCTAGCTGGATTTGCATAAATTTTGCCCACAATGTACAAGATAATACTGCTCGAACTTTCTGCCATGAGCTCGCCCAAATGTGTAATATTTCTGGCATGGTACGTCAAGATCCCTCCTTGTTTTATCTTTAATACATGCCGTTTAGTTGAATGTGCCATTTTTTGAAGTTTGAGGGTATTCGTTAATGCAGGCATTCAATCCAGAACCTGTGCTTCCAGCATTAAGTGGTCGTCCTGATCAGCCAAGACTTTACACATTATCTAGTTTTTATTCGAAGATTTGGATTGTGATGGTATTGTAATTGTTTTGCCATCACACTTGTGAAAACAATTGTTTCATGATGGATTATGAGTTTAGATTTTATGTATCTGTTTTGGTACTTTACTTTGGTATATATATATATATATGAAATGCGTTATTTTGATATTTGTGTTATTAATTTTGTATTATCAGGTTTTTAATTTTCATTTAATAGAAAATTAGGAACTGAAAAAAATTATTTAAAAAAAAAAAAATTAGGTTATGACACGCAAAAAGGAGAGTCATAAAACGTGGGTTATAAGTGCGCGTCATAGAGGGATGACGCACATATGCGAGTCATGAAGATTTATGACTGGTCCATCCTTGACGGGCATTTGCGCGTCATAAGACCCCTTTATGACGCGCATTTGGAGTCAAGAATAGCTGTTTTTCTAGTAGTGACATCAGAGAGAGTTTGGTCAAACCATACAACTCGCGATACATACCGTATAAGCCATTGATGTATCCAGTGATTAGATACCCTCCCTATAGGAGGGTGTAGATAAACTCACCCTATTTTAAATAGTGAAACCTCGTATATTGAATTATTGATGTCATATATATAGAAGACAGAAATAGAGAAACCATACGATCCAAGCTAATTAGTGACGGGGTCAGGATTTTTCGATCTGATGAGGCAAAAAAAAAAAAATATAATAAAAATAAAAATCCTACATAAGTGAAATCAAATAAGAAATAACAACTAAATAACTCAAGGATGCATGTATATTAGCATGGCATGATTTCGTGAGTTATTTTTAGTTAGACACCATATTTAATCCCTAGTGTTAATTTGGATTAGAATATTTTTTCAGTTTCGTCCAAAAACAATTGGTTGGCAAGGGTATGGTTTTTTCACCATACACCTCAGCGCCACGTCAGCTTTCTCTCTCTTCTCACTTTCCTTCACCTCACTTCACTATTTAGTGGTCAAGTCAACACCATCTTCACCTTTCATTAAAATACCCACTTTATACAAATATATCCCACTAAATACCCCATACACACTCACACACAAAATAAAAAATAAAAAACATCCGGTAATACTTAATGGTGAAACTTTCACCTCTATTTGTCTTGGGAGCTGCAAATGGTGAAGAAATTATGGTGGGAGGCATGGTGATCATGCGTGAACTTTGGCAAAGGTGATGGCTTGACCATCCCTTGCCATCCGGTCTAATAACCAATTCAACTTTTGGGCGGGCCATGACTCATCCCACCTCAAAAGTAGCTTCGGCACTCCAAGTAATCACTATCTAATATGCAAAGAATGAAAAATAAAACATACATTTGAGGTACATTTTGTGCTTGCAGATTACCAAATACCTTTTATATATGTTCGCACATTTTGCACATGCCGTGTTCCTTAACGTTTTTAGTAAATTCCAATCTTCAAAATGTAACTCTAAAAACCCCAAGTATTAAACACCATAGTAATTAAGGTTTTTTATAGTGTATCAAATATAGGTGATCATGAACAAATTCTTCTTGAAATATCCCAAAATATATCCATCAATAATCACAACAAATACTAATAAATGTCACTTCTTCACACTGGATGGGCATTTAATACCCCATTTAGTGGTTACTACTGATTGAGCGTATAAATGTATGTCATTAAACATATATCTTACTATATTATAAAGCATTAAGGCCTATTAATAATGGAAACTCTTAAAATTAAGTAATTCATGTTATAAAGCTAAAAGTACAAGCAACTAAAACACATTTTCTAACATTTATAAGTTCTTAAGCTCAAAGTACAACTAATTAAAATAGAAATACTAACATTAAATACACTAAATAAATCATTATGTACATTAAATACAATTAATTAACTGGTCAATAAATACAATTAATACAGTTATTAAAACACCCCTTATATAAGAAATACAAATTATCAAGCATATTGTACAACCAACTTAAACACAATTCCTGCATTAAATGTCACTAATACAAATAATAAAGCACATTATACAAATATTCAAGCCCGAATGGGCAACGGGCCAAATGGGCTCGAGTCCGAACGGGCACGGGCCAAACGGGCTCGAGCCCGAACGGACCCGAGCCAACGGGCACGGGTAAAACGAAATTCTTGATATCCGTAAAATTTATTTCAAGGGAAAATTTTATTTCAGGGTACCCGCCGCCGCAACGCGCGGGTACCCTGCTAGTATACTTGTAAAACACCGTTCTGTGAGTCATTGGCTATTCAGATTTCGGAAGTCTAAGTTATATTAAACACGAGGTCTCAAGTTTAAATTCTTGCTACGTGCAAACAATTTTTGAAATGATCACGCCAGGCTCCTGAAAAAAGAGGGTTTTATGTGGTTTGAGTATGTGTAGCGATGAGTTCAAATTCCGTTGATTAGTCGGCAAAAGGAGTATGAAACCATAGCTAACCAAAAAAAAATGACAAAACAAATAACCTTCGATTTAAACAAATGAAATCAAAGAAGGTATACAAAAAGTACAATATACAAAACTTTTGATTTTGATAAAAAAAAGGTTATGATGCATATTTATAAACTTTGACAAAGAATCAAATTAAGTATACAAAAGTCAACAAGAGCACGAAAAGTCACAATAGTGATCGAGGATCGGATATCAACTTTCAACATATAAATCATGCTAAAGCTGGTAATTACAAGCATGCATGTAACATCCTACTAAAAGTAAATATGTAAATTATAGCGAAAATTACTGTTAAGGCCACTGTCCAAAACAGTTGCCTCGCAGAGGGTTAGTTTTTTCTCAATTCCAAAAAAGGCCATCAATTTCGCTGCAAACGTGCAGCGAAATACGAACCATACACGTGTCACGCTATGGTTAATCCAAAAAAAAAAAAAAAAAAAAAAAATGTAATTCACATATAAATTGCAGCGAATTACATAAAAAAAAAAAAAAAAAAAAAAAACATAAATCACATAACCATTGCAGCGAAATGGTTCAAACCGGGACCCACTTTCAAATAATACACATATTTCACATATGTGTTGCAGCGAAATACAAATCCAAGGGACCCACCACACAACTCCAAGTTACCTTTTCAACCCTAAACTTTTTAATATTTACAACTTTTTTATATAACAACTTTATTCGTCAAATATATAGCAAATATATAGCGAATTCGTTAATAAAAAAAATACCGTTGCGAAGAGCTCTAAATTACGAACAAAACGAGCCCAATATTGATATGCTTTTGACGTACGTACGATTATATACAAAATATTGAAGTTTAAAATAGAAAAATAAACTTACAAAAATTACCTTAAAATTACTAATATTTATAATTTTTTTATATAACAAACTTTATTCGTTAAATATTTAGTAAATATTTGGTAAATATTTGACGAATAAAGTTTGTTATATAAAAAAGTTAAGATAGTACGTATGGCACTGTCATTTTACTTCAGCCACGAACGCACGATAAAAAAAATGTATTTCTATGCTGCATTGCAGCAAAATACAAGTTTCAAAAAAAGAATGTATGTAATTCTTCCATAAATTTATCCGATACACGAGATGTTTAACGAACGAGCCGAGATGTTATGGTTACACACGAGATGTTTAACGAACGAGCCGAGATGTTATGGTTACACACGAGATGTTTAACGAACGAGCCGAGATGTTATGGTTCCCACCAAACCCGCCAAAATTTTACCACCAAAACTTTCCCACCAAAACTTCCCACCAAAACTTTCCACCAAAACTTCCCACCAAACCCGCCAAAATTTTACCATATATAACAGTTAGCTGATCTGCTCTTAACCACACAAACACATTATACACTCTCAAGTCCTCACAACCACAAACACACACTGTTATCATGGTGAAGATGGCGGAATTTGAAGCTTTTGCTTGTCCTTGTGGACGAGGAGACGTAATTTTGCGACAATCGCATCGACCTCACTCCCGTGGTCAACAATACTATGCGTGTCCTTTATCCAAGGTGAACAATTACATACTTTTTTTGTGTGTTATTTAAATAATTTGGTTAGTTGTTAAAAATAATAGTTTTTACTCTTTAACAGGGTGGGACAAAGGAGTATGGATGCGATTTTTTTTTATGGAAGGAGGAACGACTAGCCAAAATGACCGCTTCTGTTGGAGCTTCAACGCCTCCAACTCATTTTGCAAGATCATCCATAACTCCAACTCATTACACTGCAGGACCTTCAACATCAAGTCCTGAAAATACAGAGTGCTCAAACTGCATCAAACTGAATCACCAGATAATGGTACTCAATAAAATGTTAGAAGTGTATATGCATCCAAACAAACACACAACTGATTCAGCTGCCTTATTTCACGACCTATATGATGACATGGTAGGTGGTATGGGAAATCTTCGTATGTAGGTTGTTGTTGTTGTTTGTTGTGTTATTGTTGTTGTTTAATAAAATGTTGTTGTTGTTGTTGTTGTGAAAACTGATGTCGAACGTACTTTATACTGTTTGGTTTATGCTGTTTGGTAAATTACTTCCAATGATGTTGTTGTTGTTGTGAAAACTTAAGTATCCATCAAGATTCAACCATAAGGGGCCGTTTGGTTTATGTTGTCCTAACCATGGGCCAAGTGTTAACCACAATGTCTCACCGGGCGTAAAGCAGTTTATTTTTTTTTACACGAATAAGCCGAGATGACTAAAGAGCTCTATACAATGCTTTGAATGTGTATTTTTTTTAAATAAAAGTACTTAAATTAAATATATATTTTTTTAATTTTATAAAAGTACTTAATTGTAAATATAAAGCTTTAAATTTTAATTATATAGTAGAAATTTTTTTAATTTTATAAAAATATTTAATTGTAAATATAAAGTTTTTAATTTTAATTATATAGTAGAAATTCTTCCATAAATTTTATAAAAATATTTAATTGTAAATATAAATTTTACAAAAAAAGAATGTATGTAATTCTTCCATAAATTTATCCGATACATTCTTTTTTTGAAACTTGTATTTTGCTGCAATGCAGCATAGAAATACATTTTTTTTTATCGTGCGTTCGTGGCTGAAGTAAAATGACAGTGCCATACGTACTATCTTAACTTTTTTATATAACAAACTTTATTCGTCAAATATTTACCAAATATTTACTAAATATTTAACGAATAAAGTTTGTTATATAAAAAAATTATAAATATTAGTAATTTTAAGGTAATTTTTGTAAGTTTATTTTTCTATTTTAAACTTCAATATTTTTTATATAATCGTACGTACGTCAAAAGAATATCAATATTGGGCTCGTTTTGTTCGTAATTTAGAGCTCTTCGCAACGGTATTTTTTTTATTAACGAATTCGCTATATATTTGCTATATATTTGACGAATAAAGTTGTTATATAAAAAAGTTGTAAATATTAAAAAGTTTAGGGTTGAAAAGGTAACTTGGAGTTGTGTGGTGGGTCCTTTGGATTTGTATTTCGCTGCAACACATATGTGAAATATGTGTATTATTTGAAAGTGGGTCCCGGTTTGAACCATTTCGCTGCAATGGTTATGTGATTTATGTTTTTTTTTTTTTTTTTTTTTTTTTATGTAATTCGCTGCAATTTATATGTGAATTACATTTTTTTTTTTTTTTTTTTTTTTTTGGATTAACCATAGCGTGACACGTGTATGGTTCGTATTTCGCTGCACGTTTGCAGCGAAATTGGTGGCCTTTTTTGGAATTGAGAAAAAACTAACCCTCTGCGAGGCAACTGTTTTGGACAGTGGCCTTAACAGTAATTTTCGCTAAATTATACGCAAGGAAATAACAACCAGCAGAAACTTCATATCAACTACTTAATTCCAAAATAAAATAAGTAATAATTTTGGTATGGAGAAAGATATACCTGACCAGGGGTTATAAGTTATTGATCCATCAGAATATTTTTTGATGAAGCATTTGAAGTTGGAGCATAGAGAACAAAGATAAACCTTAAAGGAAAGCGACGACTAAGACTGAGCTTGGAGTTGACTTAGTTATTTTTATCACAATGATTAAGTAAGATTGGAGTTATGTGATGCTTTTTTTTTTTTTTTTTTTTTTTTTTTATTTTATGGTGAACTAGTTACAAAATGGATATTATAATACTCCTATCTAATAGGAAAATGATTGGTCCGCCTAAAACTTGCATTACAAAAATAGAAGCACTTTGTGACGATAATCTCATCCCAAATGTGCAAAGGATGTCAACCCAAAGGCAGAATAGGACGACACCTCGTCCCATTCTGCTAGTACCTATTTTCTTGTCCCAAAAAAATTTGGGACGACATTTTTAGTGCAAAATGGGACGACATTTTTCTTGGGACCCACCACACATTCAACTCTTAAAACACATAATGGGTCGACATCTATTTGCAAATTTGGGACGAGATTCTCGTCCCAAATGTTTTTTCCTTTTTTTTTACTTTCTTTACAGCTTTCAATTAAATACGAAAATGTTTTTAAAAAACAAAATGGGACGACATTAAAAAACAAAATGGGACGAGATTCTCGTCCCAAATTGTTTATATTATTTAAAATTAGATCCAGTAGGACGGATGATGTGGCAGTCAAAACAAATGGGAAGACATTTCTTTTGAAATTTTGGGACGACATTGTCGTCCCATTCTGTCCTGTATGCCAAAAAATGCAGCAGAAACCTGCATTTCCAGATTTTTTTTCGGATTTTTTGGGGAAAAAATCTACCAAAACAAAACCTGTAATCAACCACAATCCGCAATACCAATTCGGCAATATGATACAATACCAAATTACACAAATCTACGATTGCATTCGACAAATACGATACAAATTAAACTAACAAATACGATACAAATTAAGCTAACAATTAAGTCACAAATTTACTAATTTATAAGTTAACACAATATATACCATTCCTCAAATCCACGATAGCATTCGACAATATATACCATTCCTCAAAGTTACTAACAATTCACAAAGTTAACACATATAATAATATCTTACATCATCCCTACGCGGCTACGCCTACTCCTAGTCCGACTCCTCGTAAGAACCCGCCTCCTCCCCCTCCTCCTCCGCCTCCTCCTCACCACTACTAGCATTATTATTCTCGGGAATGCGGCTCAAATGAGGATTATTTTGTAACGTGTATTTGTTAAGGTCGGGTGGCGGCATTGCATAATTAGCACTAGAACCCGGGTTAGGGTTGGGAAAAGGGAATAGGGCTGGGAAAAGGGGCGGGAAATGAAGGAGGTTGGGGAAATGAGGGAAAGGAAACGGGAAACAGATTACCTTGGCTGTTGTAGTGGCTGACAAACTGCCCCACGAAAGATTCGAAGGCGAATTGTCGAGCAAAAAGCTGGTCATTCTGTAGCCTATTTAATCTAGCCTCATTCTCGGACACTTGAGCCCGTTGTTGCGCCTCCAGCATTTGCCTCCTGAACAACTCTTTCTCTTCCGCCTCTCGCCTCAACACCTCCGACATATGCTGCCGAGTAACATATTCTTGTGCAACCGGCCGATGTGTGGACCTGGATGAGATGTTAAACGAATGAGTTGATATGATACCGTTATACATGAGATGTTAAACAAATGAATGAGTTGATATGATAACACAACAAACAACAACAACAAAATTTTATTAAACAACAACAATAACACAACAAACATCAACAACAACAACAACAACAACAACAACAACACCAACAACACTAACACAACAAACAACAAAAACAACAATAACACAACAAACAACAAAAATAACAACAACAACAACAACAAAAATAACAACAACACTACTACATATGAAGATTTTCCATGTCACCTAACAGCTCACGGAGTATTGCATCCGACTGACATGCGTGGTCATGTTCATCGGGGTTTCTTGCCATTTCAAGTCTTGCCTTCAGCATCCTTACTCTTGTCTCTAGCACCTGTTTTTGTGATTCCAGCATGTTTATCCTAAGATCTTTGGCATTACAGTTTGAGTACTCTGTTGGTGCAGATCCAGAACCTTGAGATGTTGAAGCAGAAGAGATTACTCGTAACCGGTCATCAAATTCACTCTTCCACATAAAATATCCACATCCATGATCATTTTCTCTTGGCTGTTACATAAATAAGGAAATGTTATGATTGTTTGTATATTTACATAAATAAGAAATGTATGATTGTTCACCTTCGAAAGAGGACATGCATAATATTCCCATCCAAATGTATCTTTTTTATGTGATTTTCTTAGTTTTATATTTCCTGTTCCACAAGAACACATAAAAGGATTATATCGCTGCATCTCAGGTTTTGAAATTGGTGTGAAGATAAGAGGTTGTGAGGTTGAGTGGTTTTGAGGATAAGAGTGTATATAATGTGTTTGTAAGGATAGAGCAGATATTTTATACAAACGTTTTGGTGGGAAATTTTGGCGCCAATATTTTGGTGGGAAGTATTTTGGCGGGAAGTGTTTGGTGGGAAGTTTGATGCATAATCCTGCGGATAGACTGAATGATGGGATTAATTTCGTTAATAATCTCTTGCTCATCCATTTCATCAATATTCAGATCTAAACCGTCTTCAAATACAGGTTTAGAACCGGATTCGAGCTCAGGAGATCCCGCTTCCATGTAATTATCCTCTAGTTCATAATAGTCGAGATCACCACCTTTACATAATTCTCAACACATTTAATGTACGAGAAGTCTTCTTCACGGCCATCGGTTGATACAACAAAAAAGCAACGACTTTCTTGGAACTTTGTTTTCTGAACTTTATATGGATGGTGATTGAAGACGTTATCAAGAATATAAGTTTGATCATCGGTGGACAAAGGATCGCCATCATTGTACCTTCAACAATTACTCCCTTTATCAGTAGTCTGTTCATTTGACCCTTCAGTCCCGTCTTGAGGTTTATTCTCATCTTTTTTCTTACCCCATGAATCACCCCAACCACCTTGCGATTCAGTTTTTTCTTCAACTTTTTTACTCCAATTTGAACCCTGTGGTTTATCAGATTCCACAAAACCCCATTATAATTAATATTTTTAACATCAAAAATATTTTTGATAAATAGCAACGTATTGATTTTGTAAATTTTTTAATTTATGTAATTTTTAAAATTAATTTTTACACTAACATATAATTTTAAAGCAAATAATTTTCTAAAATTAATTTTATATAAAGTATTTTTAAATAGATTATTGGATTAAAAATGCCATTTTAAATATTTAGAAAAAATGGGATGACATTGTCATCCCATTTTGTTTTTAAAAATGTTTTTATATTGATTTAAGAAATAAAAACCGATTTAAAAAGCTTTTAAATATAAAAAATATATACTTACAATATGGGACGACATTGTCGTCCCATTTTGTTTGGCGGGACTAAATATAATGGTGGGATGTTTTTTTTGCGAAATTTAATTTAAAAAGCTTTAAATGTCAAAAATCACACACACACACACATAATATATATATATATATATATATATATATATATATATATATATATATATATATATATATATATATATATATATATATATATATATATATATATATATATATATATATATATATATATACATATATATATATATATACACACACACACACACATATATATCTCTAAGAGCAATTATGATCTGGAAGTCGATCCAGGGCAAGTGTTCGGATCTATTATGACATAGCCATGAGGGGCTAAACGGACCTTTTGGATCTTCTAAAAACTTTTCTGGCTTTAGATTGATACAAAAACTACTTTTTGTGCAATCTAGTATTTTTCAGATCTCAATTAAAAGTTCTTAGATGGAGCTGCTTCATGTTTTTTAGATAGAGTTACTTTATTCCAAATCACGCGAGCAGGCATTAGCTATTACTAAGAATTTTTTATATATTCAGTGATTTGAAGTCTTTTTTATTAGTTTTAATAGTCTTTATATATATATATATATATATATATATATATATATATATATATATATATATATATATATATATATATATACACACATATATATCTCTACATTATATATAACAGGAGGCGTTACACGTAGATAATGCCACATAAGTCCACGTCATTGCCATGTAATTGTCATTAAAAGCCATGTCATCACATTTAGTCCACCTAAGCAACTATTAATTAACTAAAATTCGGATTAATTTAATATATATAACAGGATAGAATTCGCAATTAATTTTTTCAAAAATTCCAGTGTAGAGTTTCGAACCTTGGTGGTTTGTAACATTTACACAGTTGATAACCATTAGAGCGACATTTGTTTTTGGATTATATTTTGCAACACCATATCTATAAACCTATGCAATTAATGATTTCTGGTAATCCATGTTATGCACAATATAGCCCAATATAACCCGGTTCATTCACTCAGAACCTCTCTTTTTTTTTTTCTTTCTGAAAACCCTTATATGTTGAAGTTCACACAACTAACTAATAAGTTACGGTTTGTTACAAACATAATCAAAGCCACGTACTTCTCACTTAAACCTTAATAAACTTTTCCAAGCCACCACAATCACAGAAGTTAATGATCAAACTCATTAATATTATCATGTTTTGTTGTTTTTTTCTTTATTTTTTGCAGGTTGTTCAACTCAAAGTACGTGCACCTATGATCACAAAGCCACTAAATCTGTTCTAAATTGAAAGGTATTTTTCACTCCTCAACATTTGTTTTTATGAAAATAAATTATTAGATGATCAAACTCATTAGTTTTATCATGTTTTGTTGTTGTTTCTCGGGTTTAATATACAACGGTCAAATGTGTATACCTATCGGGAAGTCTTTGTTCTTTTTTGTATTAGCAAGCTTATAAAAAGGAGGCTTCGTATGTGTAGGGTATGTTTCGTTTATTGTCTACGTCACTAGTGTGTTGCTACTGTTTTGTAATACCAGTTTATATTGTCATGTATTAAATGTTAGGCTTTACTGCTATCATGTTTAAGCAATCCATAATTATTATACTATTGTTATATTTGCTACGTGACTTTACCATTTGTAGCATGCATGTTTACTGGAATTCTTTTTTGCGGTTCGGAGATGATCGACTTAAAAGAGTTGTCATTGGTCATTGGCAAAGCATCTGCAGATGCACATGACAAGAGGCTGATGTTAAAGTACATGAATCTGCAGATGCACATGACAGAGATGGTGACCAGAACAAGGGCATATCTATCATATTACCTTTGGAAGGAGTGAACACGTTAACTCTCAGTGGAAACGAAGGTCTATCCAATGGTCTGCAGATTCAAGAACAGAAGACAGAGGCAGCTCAAACTTATACTGTTAGGGTTGTTCACGAAAGTGAAGCAGATGCTCAGAATGCTGAAACATCTGGACTGGATTCAAATACCATGCAGGTAAAGAAGTCTCCCAAGATGTGTTTTAATTGATTTATTTTAATTTCCAATAACTAATGATGACGTGAAGTTTTATAAACATGTAGAGTGAGGATAAACAATCAAGAAAAAGGAAACGCAACATAATGAATCACATTCAAATAAGTATGATTGAACAGGTTATAGTGACCGAGCCTGAGATGCAGCGAAAAGCTGCCATGCTACAATCATGGGCAGAGAAACTTAGTCTTCATGATGGGAAGAACCAATCTTGCAAGCAATATATTCCATGTGAATTCAAACCTATGTGTGGAAAGGAATGCCTCTGTTTAGATAATGCTACTTGCTGTGAAAAATATTGTGGGTATGTGTACTTTAACACAAAAATGTTTATTTGTATAGATCATAGTCTACATTCATGTAGTGACTTCATTATTTATTATTCCACTTAGGAAAGATCTGAGGATCATGTGAGCTTTCACTGATGTTTGTACCTAACTTTTTAGGTGCTCGAAAAGCTGCAAGAACAGGTTTAGGGGATGTCACTTAAACTGGCTCCAGACAATTGGTACTAACCCTGAAGCAATGCTCTTCAAGCTTATACCAGTTACATCTATGCAGACATATTTTCTATCTAGGGCATCAAATTTCACTTCTTAAATCAATCCAATCCATTCCAACCCACAAAGGTAATAATAATATTTCTTCAATACTTTTCATTTTACTTATTTCCTTATCAGATCGACTCCTTGCAATTGTTTCATATAATATATATGACTCTGCAATGTTTTTCATCAAACAGGGCTCAAATTAATTCAATTATCTACATCTTAATAAAAGTTTTTGCACATTTTTTAGGTTTAATTTGCTAACTTTATAAAAATTTTGCTATTTTTGTTGATAACTTTTACCCTGTTAATGTGGTAGTTGAGATTCAACCTTCATAGGAGGTGTTTGTTTAAGCTTATTTAGCCTTTGGGCTTATTGAACTTTTAAAAAGCTGATAAGCTCAAACTTTTGGCTTATGAGCTTATCCCGATTATAGCTTATAAACTTGATACGCTCAGCTTAAATAGGAACCGCAATAAAGATATTGAGGATATTAGTTTAATGATTTGGAATCGTATGTGATATAAACGAGGTTGAGGCGTAGTTTTTGTAGTAGAGGGTAAACTGCGTTTGTGTGCAATATGGTTAAGGGTTGGAATGTTGATTTTATAAAGGCAAAATGTGTATTTTATTGGTGTTTCAAGATTGTGATAATAAGCGTTTTTAAGCTGGAATTTAGGCGAGGATAATATGTATTAGAACTAGGGATAGGTGAAATGAGGTCAGGGTGAAATCAGTTGTTTTCCGTTTGCGAATGTTTTGTCAAATTTTGTTAAAAGATAGCCGATATTATGGAACTAAGTTTAAAGTTATAAAGGGTCTTTAAGACATTGTATCGAGGAGTTTTTTCACTCATAAACACATTTAAATTCTTTTTTGATGTTAGACGAACTGAACCCAACTAGGTTGCAATGACGACTACGGGGCTGTTTGTGGGCAACGCTAGAAGTGAGTAAGTGCAGTAGTACTTGGGATAACGAGGTTAAGAGTTAATAGTTTGGTGTTGTTAGCAATGTGAACGACATTATCTTAATGGTAGTTTTTGTATTAGAGCGTAAAGTAGGTGTCTAAATGGTTAAGGGTCGGAATGATCTCCTATCAGCTTGAAACCATTATTTTACGACATCAAAGGCTGTTACAGTATATACGTGTTAGAGTGTCGCTTCTGAGTGCCTTTGAGAATATCCATGTTAGAATATGCCTCAATAAATGTTGTGAATGCTATCACGTTCTTACATCTTGCTATATGTTTACTGAAGTTTAAGTAAATCAGTTCCTTCTTCCTCTTTGTTAGTAGAGCACTATATGTTCTTCATGGCATGAAATATCAATTAAATAATGACAAATTAGTATTAAAAGTGGATCAAAATATGAACTACATAATAAGCAACTTTTTCCATGATTGGTTATGAAAACAGTATACACCTTTAAAACAAATTTAAGAAATAAGCAACTATTTGAGTGTTTAGAAGTTGTTATTTTAAGACTTGACAAGATAAATTTACGAGAATCGGATAAGCAGTTTTAATTAGCGTCTCTTAAACTGTTTATAGCCATAGTATTTATATCAGGTTTGGAATCATACTTATTTATAATTGTAAAATAAATGGGATTGACTTTAAAGTCAACTGAATGTATGATACTTATATTTCAAGCTGGAATTGTTTGGAAGGGTCTTTCAACACGAGAGTGGTTCACATGATTGCACGGTTGTTGGGTTTGATGAGTATATGAACGATTGGCTATACCTTCGAGAGGGTTCTAATATGTTTTACAACTCTCACCTGCTACCATTGGTTTAAACAAAGATTTGAGTCACTCGTGATGCAAATTTGTGCAGTGACTGCAAACTATTTATCCCTACTTGTTGTTGATATGCTACAAACATAAACTGTGGGATAGTGACATGTAATGGCTTGGTAACGGGTATGGTTGGGTGGACCTGAGTGTATGGTAAATGACTTTCTAGAAAATGAGGTAACATACTTCCAGTGCTATTCTAATAATGAAAATAACAATCACTAAAGCAAGTTCTTCAACAACGTTGACCGATTAAACCTGCAAACACATTTTATCAATTTCTAAACTATGATTTGAACCATGAGACTAAACTGTTTAACTTTATATCTCCTAAGTAGTTAAGTTTAAGTAAATATTTAAGCAAGCTATTTCCTTTATTACATTGAAATTGCTATTGTGATGTATTTTAAGTTGTTTTACAGGTGTTGCATTACTTACTAAATTCCCACAAGCTCACAAAAGAGGTACGTGTGCATAACTATGTTGTATTTCTCCACCCATTTATGCAACTCACCCCAATCGATAATTTTATTTATTTATTTATTTTATTTCATTTTCTGGTCTCATAGTAGGATACTTTAGAGAAAGGCAGATGATATATTTGGCTCAAAAAGCAAGAATCTTTATACTATATTTGAGGGGTTAATTAGCCATAATATTCATCTAAAAGTATTTATCTTTTGCTTGAATAATTTGTAATTTTACATGGCGGGCAATGAAGTCATAATGTGCATGACCAAACTTTTGATCTCAAAGTGTTAGAAAAGAGAAAATGATGGAGATAGTGATTGTTGCATTCATGACTGCTACAATTCTTTGTATTATAGTTCCAAAATATCATGAGTGAATGCTAATTAACTTTCGTTGTATTAAAAAAAAAAAAACACTACGGTAAATAAATTTGCAGATACATTTAGGTTACTATATACAACATATAGGTTGAGACCTATAACTATATATTTTATACAAAATGGAAGAACGGTCATTTAGTTAACGGTTGTGATGTTGGCAGGATTGTATTTGTGACCCAAGATGATATTCTGTTTCCTCATACAGTGAAAGAAACCATAACATATGCGGCTATTTTATGACTACCTAAGACATTAACAAAACAAGAGAAAGAAAAACAAGCAGTAGATATCATCCGTGAACTTGGTTTGGAGAGGTAATCGAGGCATATTTTCTACATACTAAAGGCATATAACTTCTTATAGTTATTTGCAGACCATGATATGTTAGGTGGTGGTAACTGAGGCCTAATATCCTCCCATGCAATTCCCACAGAAAAAGTTTTGTCCATCCCATTCCTATAGCTCCAAATCAATTCATCAAATTTATCCACGTCTAGATTTAGGATAGTAAGTTTAAAAATCATTGGGAACTTAACAACCTAATCATTGGGCCAATTCCAACCATTATTAGACACAACATCAGTAACCTTTGAGTGGACGACATGGGCGGTAGAATGCATGAGTCAGGCAACATGTGAAGAGCTAACGTCCAAAACCAGACATTGAACCACACAAATCATCTCTCCATCTAAATAAAGGGAAAAGTCCACTTTCAAACAGCATCTGACCAAAACTGAACCGCGATGTGACTGAACTAGACCTGACTGAGAAACTGAATGTTTTCATATTATGGATCGTGAACCAGACACGTACATAACCGGTCCCGGCAAAGGGTTTAACAAGAGTACAATTGACTGAAGAAGAAGAGAATGCGACGGGGAATGTTGGATGGAAAATTGTAACAAATGGCAATTTTCCATTTGTTAAAAACACTAATTAACGATCGGAATGCATGTATTTAAATTATTTTCTGACTTGTGAAAACGAGAGGTTATCTCGTAACGAATAGTTATTATTTAAAAATAACTCAAAAACAAATATGTGACAAAAACACGGAACGAAATTACACGCGAACCACAAAAATCTAATAACTCAACACAACACAAAATGGGCTCAACAAATTCAACCCAATTTTTAACTCACGCTTACTGATTCATTCGGCCCAACAGTAGCCAACATCATTTAAACCAAGAATCCAAATCAAGTGGGCTGAACACTATTCGAAGCCCAATATATACTTTCTTTTTCTGCCAAAGTTTACCTTTCATTTTATTTATTTCTTTGCTAATAACCGACCAAACGAGCTTTCCAAAAGGCCTTGATAAATCGCGATTTTTGCACACAACTCAGTCAACTCTTTTTGCCACTCGATTCACCACCTGGCCAGGTATTAGGATGTTGAGTATCACCCAGTATCATGGACGTTTGGTACGTGCCCCAAGGCCAAAGTGCTTGGCCAAATTCCACCTTATGCGATTTGACAATTTTTGTCAACACACTCGAACTAACCCGCGAGCATTCCTGGCCATATTCAACATTCGTCATACATCATATATGAGTTATTCTCACTTCCTAACTCAATCTTACACGTTAAAACAAATTGAATGGAAATTTTAGACATTTTTGGTATATATAAACGTGCATAAAAAAAAAAAAAAAAAAAAAAACTCATGTCGACAACTACAATTATTGCTACTATCACAACTTCTTTCCCTCAGTCAAACTTGTCAGCAATATTCACATGGTTTTCAGGAAACATGGCCATTAAAGCTTACCAACTCAATGCAAAATTTTTACCCCTAGTCAATATTAAAATCGAAACATATCTATCACCTTTTGTATTATTAAAACAAACTCTCAAGTCTCCATCATAGCAGCCCAATTATTTTCCATGGCATTAATATTTTATAAACTTAATGAAGGAATTATTGAACTAAACGATTTAAAAATCATTACTGACACTTGTATCTTGAAATGTCTTCTCAAAGTTTTTCACCAAAAGCCTTTTCCATCAATAAAACTACAGTAATGTGTACTCCCTACACTATGGAAACACATGGTGTGATTTGAAAATCCACATTATTTCACCCCATGCAATATTAAATCAACCCATGCATCCGTCCTTGATCCCCATTCCTTTCTTGGCACTATATGCATATTTCCCTTGTTATGTCACTCACAAGAACAGGCCACAAAGTCAGAAAACATGTGATGGTAGGAATCTCTTGTCTCACACTATCATTACACAAACACAACAAACTCTTTTCGGTTCATAAATATAATCCAACGAGACATAATCTCGTTCCCACCACTCTCACACTCACACCATACACTCCATAGTGCTATTACTCATTTTGACAAGTTCACAAAGGCCAGAAACTAATAAAGAAGATCGGGGTTCAAGTTTGTGTCGAACGAGCGATGTTGTGTTATTCGAGTCCATGTATTCCTGCCCGTTTCCCACATTCAACAACCCTTTCCCCGCCTTACAAAACTCAGTTGCTAAGATATAGAGGTCCAAAGAAGCTCAAGTTAACCGGGGAAACAAAGACGAGTCGAAGAGATGTATCCTAGTTTCATACGGTTTGTGTTGAGCGAGTTTCGCGTATTTCTGCTCGTTACTGCGTATCACCCATCCTCTCCACTCGTTGTAAGTTCTTTTAAACCTGTTTCCTATTCATGTGAACGTATAAAACAAACCATGCATACTTGTCATTTCAGATCGAACGTGTGCAGTTAGTATACGTAAATATGTACGTGTACAAAGTTAAATATTGGTTGCATAGGTATTAAAATACTTCAAGAAACTCGAAAACACCATGTCATATCAAATACATGCTCTAAATGAACAAATTCGAAATGTATATAAACCACAAAGTCAAACCGGGTTTCTTATTAACATAGAAAAGTTGTGCTAGGTTGGGTTTATATGTTGCTCGACTAGCCTTTTTCATGCCTCTATTCTTACGAAAACGTGAAAAGAACAGATGCATGTTTTTACTTATATCGAATCGCGACCCAGGTGACCTCAATTTTCATTCTTGGTGATACCACTCAAAACTTTTATAAGCTCGTAAAAAGCCATAAGCTGTAAGCCTATCGACTGGGTAAAAAGACTTGGCATTTTTTTGTGGTTGTCAGTGGTGAAAACGTATGACTAGCTCAACTCAAGGAATAAATACTCCCGATTTGTACATGTAGCATATATATATTTTTGCTCAGCTTGAATAACGTCCTAGCAAAGTACATTTTTCGTGTTTTGACTTTGACCACATTAGCCCTCAAACACACTCAAATAAATTACTTTTGGTCGACACACGTAAGTGTTTATTATCAGATTTCCAGAAAACTAATTTATAACTACAATCCGGTTTGGGCTAAACTAGAGCCCATTAAGTTTTTGCGATGGGACAGCCCAATGGGCCCATAAGATATATTTTTAGAATCACAAAAATGACCCAAGTTCAGGCCCAAAACAATATTCATGCCCTCGCCTCAAAAAAATTCTTAACGGGCCTTTAAATGCCACGTTAATGAGCCCATTAAGCTAAAAATAAGTTGTTTTATGGAAAAATCAATTGGAATAAGCTTTAATAAGCTTCTATAAGCTACGAGAATTTTGTAGAAATTTTCACCACATTTTAGTGTACTTTGGACTAAAAATGCAAAGATTTTCACCCCGAGGGGCCATTTCTGCCACCCGGCAAAACTAAAGATTAAAACCGTCAAAACAGAATGCTAAGGATGGAAAATGACAATATTTTAAAATGTAAGCTCAGTTTGTCTTTTGGGAAAATTTTAAGTTAAAAATGTAACTTTTATAAACCGAGGACTAACGGTGCAACGCAAACACCGTTAGGGTGTAAAGTGTAAAATCAGTAAAATTGAAGGGTCACACAGAAACATTATCACATCTCATTTCCAACCCTCATTTTTCACCACACACCCTCACAATTGTGTATTATTTCAATCCGAACACAAATACTAAACAATACGTTATAATTATATATAACGACTTATAAACAACGCAACTCATAATCTTATTGAGAATATTATTGAAATCTAAATATTTTAAGCATATCACACGCACATCACCGAACAAATCGTCATACGATTCCCCATATCGCATCCATTATTCGTGCTGAGACGAATTCTCAAACATTGTTGTTATTCAGGTTGTGTGAGAAGCTATTTCCAAAATCTCAATTGAATTTACATTTAAGTGAATCCACTTTGCCATTGTAGCTATCGCATCAGGTGAGTTCATAACCCCTACTTTTACAAATTTTCTAACTGTTTTGGGGGGAGAATACATGCTCGTTTTAAACATACTCAATAACTGTTTCTTTAAAATCTGTAAACTGTTTACTCAATATTTGACTATTGATCCATTATCTGAATTGGTTATTTGAAGGTATTATGTTATTGATTGATATGTAACCCCACTTTATTTGGACTTGTTTTACAACTGGGGTGAGAAACATGCAAAACTTTTATGGACCAAAATTTTTTTTTATGCTATTACGTAGATTAGCCTAAGCCCTGTTATGTCCCAAATTGCCCAACTCATGAACCGTTAATTCCTGCTGGAAGCGCGAATGTTATAAATAGATCTATTGGGAGTAACGTCCCCGTTCGGGTTGACCGGATAGGCAAACGAACGTATACCATGTCGAAACTGCAAGTGTCTGGGATACACACTTGCTGGGCCTTTAATATTTAACATGCTTCTAGATGCATGCACACTGTTATAGCTTCGGTTGCATGACTTAGTGCTTACGTAATAGACTATATTTTATATGACTTCGCATGGGTTGCGATGTTCATATACCAAACTCATGGTCCAACTACTAGCGTAATAAACTATTTTATTTGGGTTACATGCCCTACTCTTGGTACACAACTATAATCTTGCTATGAGGTAAACTATATTTTTATGGCATTGTGAGCGACACAATGGTCACAAAACTTTTATTGAACTCACAATATCTTTACTGCTTTTTCATAAACCTATGAACTCACCAACCTCGTGTTGACACTTTTTAGCATGTGTTTTCAGGTATAAAGTAATAGCACACTGCTCAAGGCTTTTGGTATGGCATGGCATGGTCATAGAAGACTCTGATATATTCGGGACCACTTGAAATCTTTTATGGGCTTATATTTCCACATAGTTTTTGAAATGTTGTAAACAAATCTCTTTTGAATATGAAATCTATTTTTAAATGGTTGAGATAATACCAATCTTTATACCTTGTGATGTGATATCAATTTAGTAACACCCAAACATGTATGCTTCCGCTAAACCAGATTTTGGGGGTGTTACAGATTGGTATCAGAGCTTAAGGTTATAGAGAACTAGGCAAACTTAAAACCTAGACTATAACCACTTTTTACAAAAACTTACCCTATGACCGCCAGTGCCAGCCTGCCTTGCCTACCACCTACTTGCTACTCTACAACAAGCTTAGCTTATGCTTTACATGCTACTCTTATAATATATATTTCATATTTCTTGTATACATGCACACACTTACCGATGTCTTGACTAAAGCTTCCTAGCTGTATACTAAAAATTTTAAGTAAATACTATATACTTACCCATGGATACTGCTTCTCACACATCAAAACGACTATGGGGTATCTAAATATTCTATACTACTCATCAATATAAGTATACACTCAATGTACTTTCAATCCTACTAGAACTAAGTACATCCGCAAATGCCTATCATAGGGCATTACGAGCACAAACACATTACAACAATCATAGGTTGGCAATGAACACACATGTTGCAAGTCTTGCATGGGCGGATTTACAATACGTTTGCCGTGGAAACTTGAATCATCATCTACAAAAGCCGAAGTTCAGCAACTTTCTCTACATTCATTGAGTTCCCTTACGAGACTCTCACTGTGAAGGACCTGCGATTCAAACCCAGTGTGGGCTATTCTTTCTTTTCCACGCATACGAATGTTTTGTCAGAAATTCTTAAGTAGGATGATTGACAACGTCTTTATTTAAATAAATTTGAACGCCTTTTTATTTAAATAAAGAAATTGTGAATCGCCGAACCATAAGTTTATACTTCCTTATTTACATCGTTTGGGACGCCTCTCCATGTAAATAATGAATTATAAATAAGTGGGCTTATTTGTATCTGTAATGACACGAGTATGAAACCGATGATCACGGAAATTCATCAAACACACAACATAACTCTCATGAGAAACCATAAATATTGATACATAATGATATGATTAGCAAAGGTAATGCTAATAATACGAATATCACTAAGAAAGGCATGACATCACCGAACAGTTGACCCGCTATGCCAATGAAAAACGTCACTACACCAACTAAAGCAAGAACCACGACTAAGTGCAACACCCTGAATATCCTGTACGACAAGAATACACAAGTTATTAACGCAATAAATCATTAATACATGGTGTTAGTATACGGATTCAAAGCAACACTTCTATCGAAATACTATCTCTACCCCATATTTCATCCGCGCTAACGGCAAAAAAAAAAAAAAAAAAAAAAAGTATGAGTGGTGAGGAGAGAAATCAGGATATACAGAGTGGTAGCTGTAGACTACTATTCTAGCCGTTTACTATTCATCGCCCAAAGACAAACCAACCTTCATCATTCCCTAGAATGCTGATAATTCAACAATTTTCTCCACATCCTTATCCAAGATTCTCTTTGCATCTGTATCAACAAAACTCTTTTGTGTAACGGGTAGGTTGCCCGCACAGATTTTTGGTAATCATAATATCTAAACATGATAGAATAATAAGTTCTCTTCCAAAGTTGTGTTCACGACGTAAACATTCAAACACCATATTATTCGAATAAACTTGACAGAAATACTTAAACATTACAAACGATACTGAATTAAAACATCACATTAACATAAAACTAGACTTCAAAGGTAGTCCGGATGATTCCAGGTCTGAGAATTGTTGGAATCATAACCATCATCATAAGGATCAAAGCTCGCCAACTTCTCTTCTTCCCATTGAGCTTCCAACCTGCTCAGTTCCCAATCCATGGCAGGAGTCCAACCACCATCACCAACTGCCACATTCTCCTCGAAACTTGGCTGGAAATGATCCAGATGAGGCAAATGTTGTTGTTGCACAACCACCCTTGGTGTAGATGAACTTGATGCGCCTTGTTGTAGTTGTGGTTGTTGTTGCAGTTGTAGTGGTGGTGAATTTTGTTGTTGTTGTTGTTGTTGTTGATGTTCAACCCTAGCAGCTTCAACATTCTCTTCTAAGCTCCAACGAACCTTGTTAGAAATCTGGTCATCTATTTGATGAACACAAGACCACAGCGATTCGATGACAGCGGCATCCTTACAAGATTCATCATACAAAAACTTATCGATCACATACTTCCTACCATCTGAAATGTCTGTGCACCTAGCATAGTTTTCCCTAAGTCGTCGTTTCAGTTGCTTCGTAGCCTCCAACTGCAAAATGACCTTCACAATAGCATTTTGATGATCCACGTCACTACCCTCAGTTTCTGCCTTGATGTACAGTTGAATCTGTTCAGCGGTATGTGGTAACTTACAAGCCATTGATTGTGTGTGTATGGGTAACCCAATCACGCCAATGGTATTTATAAGGGTTTGAAAAATATTTTTCAATTATTTTAAGAAATATAACCATTTGTATTCAAACGGTAAAACTTTCAAAATCTGTGTCTATTAAAACTAGCAACTAGCTCTGAGATACGTGGTAAATAAAATATTTACTTTGGTTTTCGCAATTCAACGCAAGAGGCAGGAACAAATCGCGTTAAATACGCCCCACCATAACTTAAAAATCCTGAACACGCCACAAACAAATAACACTTTCCATACGATTTGACTACTCATCCCCTAGGAAATGGTGAACCTCCTAACGTTCTCTCGAAACTCTTAGGTATTATACGAAATTTCGATGATCTCGAAAACTACCTCGTAACCATATATGTCATGGAACGTATATTCAACATTTCATATTCGCAAAATCAAACTTACCCTTGAAACGTTTGGGCCTCAGTCCATGGCCACCATAACCTAACGCACCATTGTTTTGACATTAGGCCTTAATCACAAACTTGAGCCAACAATATTCGGGCCCAGAACTTAAACTATAACTCAAATTCAACTAACTCGTGCTAAATTACTTTGGATCGTTTTCCGTGTTATGTTCCTAACAATCTATCAATATTTTCACACACCTCGATTAAGCCTTACCAAAGATCATGTGAGACAAACCTTTTCCCAATTACTCGATCATGTGGTAGCCAAGTTATCAACCGAAATCCTCATTATTAAAAATCTATTACTTACAAACTCTTTGTTTGACGGGTAGATTACCCCATTTATTTTTGATTTTCAAAAAGTTATGAACCACTTTATTTTCAAAACGCGACGAAATAACAATCTTCATACTAAAATGAGATTTCCTCAAGTCATGTTGACTATGGGAATAGTAATTTTCACATAAACCACAATAAATTCATCTCTTTCGAAATTTATATGGCTCAAACGCTTGAAATCTTTTGTTTATGCGTATCACGAAATTGGGGATGCTACAGATTTGTATCAATAGTATTCTACTCGTTTTCAATAGTATTCTTCTCGTTCTCAAGAGATTTTCTTTGCAAACGCATACTATAGCAAATGTATAGACAAATCTTCAGCCAAAGTCTTTGAGTACAATCTTCCCTTCTCTAAAAATTTGCAATTCCAAAAGTTCGGAACACTCTTGACATCAATAAGATTCTCCTATGCTGGAACATCTCAAGAAGAAATCCGAAATTGGATTTTTCACAAGCCAGAGGCGTTTATCGACTCGTAACACTCTTCCTTAAATAACACAACAAGGACGATAGACCTTCTAGTTCAAGGTCAACATTATTCAATACATGTTTAGGGACGATAAAATCTTCCATAAATATATTTTGGGGAAACATTACACTCATTTTCTCAAAGACTTTAACATTAGTTTGCGCGCTCTCTAAATCCGTGACGCTAATGTGTAAGAAATTAAATCCCTACTCTTAAGATTTTACTATCACGTATCACAAATTTATCTCCATTACAATCAAACCCGTGTACGAATCCGAGAATCACAAACACATATGGAAAACAGAAATTTTATTTAGACCAACCAAAATTCATACATAACGATATAATCAGCATCGGTAATACTACTATTACAAAAATCACTAGATAAGGTATAGAATCACCGATGGGCTGACCCGCCAAGACAACAAAAATCCCCGCTAAAATTACGAGGGCAAGAGCCAATGCGGGATCTAACCTCTTGAGCACACTGAAAGATGAAAACACACAGGTCTTAATACACATTCATTAGCAAAACAACAAATACTCATCCTAACATAATACTATTACCCCCAAGCCTTGTCCACGCAAAGGGCGAGAGCCACCAACGAAATGACAAACACTAAAATCCCAAACAAAAGTGCGAACTCTTCTTCCGGGGCGTAAGCTAAATAAATAGCCATCACCACAACAAAAACAACCCCAATGGTAGTAATGAAGTGCGGCATTTTAATGGTGAATGAAAGTTTTCGCCGGGGGTGGCCGAAATTTTTTGGCGACCGGATTTTCGTGGGGAAGATGGGACGGAAGGAGAGAGAGAGGGAGCAATAATGGAGGGCGTGTGTGTGTGTGTGTGTTTTTTTTAGGGATAAGATTCTCACCCTTTTATAGTGAGCGAGGGACTGAACATGGGCTTAATCAAAAATTGAAGGTTCATAGATAAGTATTGACCGAAAAGACTAAACATGCCAAATTGGCTGAACTTTTCAGAAAAACACTCCCAACGGATAACCTGAGCTGAATGTCGGGACGACATTCAAATAAGGCTGGGAGACTGTAACAAATGGCAATTTTCCATTTGTTAAAAACACTAATTAACGATCGGAATGCATGTATTTAAATTATTTTCTGACTTGTGAAAACGAGAGGTTATCTCGTAACGAATAGTTATTATTTAAAAATAACTCAAAAACAAATATGTGACAAAAACACGGAACGAAATTACACGCGAACCACAAAAATCTAATAACTCAACACAACACAAAATGGGCTCAACAAATTCAACCCAATTTTTAACTCACGCTTACTGATTCATTCGGCCCAACAGTAGCCAACATCATTTAAACCAAGAATCCAAATCAAGTGGGCTGAACACTATTCGAAGCCCAATATATACTTTCTTTTTCTGCCAAAGTTTACCTTTCATTTTATTTATTTCTTTGCTAATAACCGACCAAACGAGCTTTCCAAAAGGCCTTGATAAATCGCGATTTTTGCACACAACTCAGTCAACTCTTTTTGCCACTCGATTCACCACCTGGCCAGGTATTAGGATGTTGAGTATCACCCAGTATCATGGACGTTTGGTACGTGCCCCAAGGCCAAAGTGCTTGGCCAAATTCCACCTTATGCGATTTGACAATTTTTGTCAACACACTCGAACTAACCCGCGAGCATTCCTGGCCATATTCAACATTCGTCATACATCATATATGAGTTATTCTCACTTCCTAACTCAATCTTACACGTTAAAACAAATTGAATGGAAATTTTAGACATTTTTGGTATATATAAACGTGCATAAAAAAAAAAAAAAAAAAAAAAACTCATGTCGACAACTACAATTATTGCTACTATCACAACTTCTTTCCCTCAGTCAAACTTGTCAGCAATATTCACATGGTTTTCAGGAAACATGGCCATTAAAGCTTACCAACTCAATGCAAAATTTTTACCCCTAGTCAATATTAAAATCGAAACATATCTATCACCTTTTGTATTATTAAAACAAACTCTCAAGTCTCCATCATAGCAGCCCAATTATTTTCCATGGCATTAATATTTTATAAACTTAATGAAGGAATTATTGAACTAAACGATTTAAAAATCATTACTGACACTTGTATCTTGAAATGTCTTCTCAAAGTTTTTCACCAAAAGCCTTTTCCATCAATAAAACTACAGTAATGTGTACTCCCTACACTATGGAAACACATGGTGTGATTTGAAAATCCACATTATTTCACCCCATGCAATATTAAATCAACCCATGCATCCGTCCTTGATCCCCATTCCTTTCTTGGCACTATATGCATATTTCCCTTGTTATGTCACTCACAAGAACAGGCCACAAAGTCAGAAAACATGTGATGGTAGGAATCTCTTGTCTCACACTATCATTACACAAACACAACAAACTCTTTTCGGTTCATAAATATAATCCAACGAGACATAATCTCGTTCCCACCACTCTCACACTCACACCATACACTCCATAGTGCTATTACTCATTTTGACAAGTTCACAAAGGCCAGAAACTAATAAAGAAGATCGGGGTTCAAGTTTGTGTCGAACGAGCGATGTTGTGTTATTCGAGTCCATGTATTCCTGCCCGTTTCCCACATTCAACAACCCTTTCCCCGCCTTACAAAACTCAGTTGCTAAGATATAGAGGTCCAAAGAAGCTCAAGTTAACCGGGGAAACAAAGACGAGTCGAAGAGATGTATCCTAGTTTCATACGGTTTGTGTTGAGCGAGTTTCGCGTATTTCTGCTCGTTACTGCGTATCACCCATCCTCTCCACTCGTTGTAAGTTCTTTTAAACCTGTTTCCTATTCATGTGAACGTATAAAACAAACCATGCATACTTGTCATTTCAGATCGAACGTGTGCAGTTAGTATACGTAAATATGTACGTGTACAAAGTTAAATATTGGTTGCATAGGTATTAAAATACTTCAAGAAACTCGAAAACACCATGTCATATCAAATACATGCTCTAAATGAACAAATTCGAAATGTATATAAACCACAAAGTCAAACCGGGTTTCTTATTAACATAGAAAAGTTGTGCTAGGTTGGGTTTATATGTTGCTCGACTAGCCTTTTTCATGCCTCTATTCTTACGAAAACGTGAAAAGAACAGATGCATGTTTTTACTTATATCGAATCGCGACCCAGGTGACCTCAATTTTCATTCTTGGTGATACCACTCAAAACTTTTATAAGCTCGTAAAAAGCCATAAGCTGTAAGCCTATCGACTGGGTAAAAAGACTTGGCATTTTTTTGTGGTTGTCAGTGGTGAAAACGTATGACTAGCTCAACTCAAGGAATAAATACTCCCGATTTGTACATGTAGCATATATATATTTTTGCTCAGCTTGAATAACGTCCTAGCAAAGTACATTTTTCGTGTTTTGACTTTGACCACATTAGCCCTCAAACACACTCAAATAAATTACTTTTGGTCGACACACGTAAGTGTTTATTATCAGATTTCCAGAAAACTAATTTATAACTACAATCCGGTTTGGGCTAAACTAGAGCCCATTAAGTTTTTGCGATGGGACAGCCCAATGGGCCCATAAGATATATTTTTAGAATCACAAAAATGACCCAAGTTCAGGCCCAAAACAATATTCATGCCCTCGCCTCAAAAAAATTCTTAACGGGCCTTTAAATGCCACGTTAATGAGCCCATTAAGCTAAAAATAAGTTGTTTTATGGAAAAATCAATTGGAATAAGCTTTAATAAGCTTCTATAAGCTACGAGAATTTTGTAGAAATTTTCACCACATTTTAGTGTACTTTGGACTAAAAATGCAAAGATTTTCACCCCGAGGGGCCATTTCTGCCACCCGGCAAAACTAAAGATTAAAACCGTCAAAACAGAATGCTAAGGATGGAAAATGACAATATTTTAAAATGTAAGCTCAGTTTGTCTTTTGGGAAAATTTTAAGTTAAAAATGTAACTTTTATAAACCGAGGACTAACGGTGCAACGCAAACACCGTTAGGGTGTAAAGTGTAAAATCAGTAAAATTGAAGGGTCACACAGAAACATTATCACATCTCATTTCCAACCCTCATTTTTCACCACACACCCTCACAATTGTGTATTATTTCAATCCGAACACAAATACTAAACAATACGTTATAATTATATATAACGACTTATAAACAACGCAACTCATAATCTTATTGAGAATATTATTGAAATCTAAATATTTTAAGCATATCACACGCACATCACCGAACAAATCGTCATACGATTCCCCATATCGCATCCATTATTCGTGCTGAGACGAATTCTCAAACATTGTTGTTATTCAGGTTGTGTGAGAAGCTATTTCCAAAATCTCAATTGAATTTACATTTAAGTGAATCCACTTTGCCATTGTAGCTATCGCATCAGGTGAGTTCATAACCCTACTTTTACTGGTTTTCTAACTGTTTTGGGGGAGAATACATGCTCGTTTTAAACATACTCAATAACTGTTTCTTTAAAATCTGTAAACTGTTTACTCAATATTTGACTATTGATCCATTATCTGAATTGGTTATTTGAAGGTATTATGTTATTGATTGATATGTAACCCCACTTTATTTGGACTTGTTTTACAACTGGGGTGAGAAACATGCAAAACTTTTATGGACCAAAATTTTTTTTTATGCTATTACGTAGATTAGCCTAAGCCCTGTTATGTCCCAAATTGCCCAACTCATGAACCGTTAATTCCTGCTGGAAGCGCGAATGTTATAAATAGATCTATTGGGAGTAACGTCCCCGTTCGGGTTGACCGGATAGGCAAACGAACGTATACCATGTCGAAACTGCAAGTGTCTGGGATACACACTTGCTGGGCCTTTAATATTTAACATGCTTCTAGATGCATGCACACTGTTATAGCTTCGGTTGCATGACTTAGTGCTTACGTAATAGACTATATTTTATATGACTTCGCATGGGTTGCGATGTTCATATACCAAACTCATGGTCCAACTACTAGCGTAATAAACTATTTTATTTGGGTTACATGCCCTACTCTTGGTACACAACTATAATCTTGCTATGAGGTAAACTATATTTTTATGGCATTGTGAGCGACACAATGGTCACAAAACTTTTATTGAACTCACAATATCTTTACTGCTTTTTCATAAACCTATGAACTCACCAACCTCGTGTTGACACTTTTTAGCATGTGTTTTCAGGTATAAAGTAATAGCACACTGCTCAAGGCTTTTGGTATGGCATGGCATGGTCATAGAAGACTCTGATATATTCGGGACCACTTGAAATCTTTTATGGGCTTATATTTCCACATAGTTTTTGAAATGTTGTAAACAAATCTCTTTTGAATATGAAATCTATTTTTAAATGGTTGAGATAATACCAATCTTTATACCTTGTGATGTGATATCAATTTAGTAACACCCAAACATGTATGCTTCCGCTAAACCAGATTTTGGGGGTGTTACAAAAATGTTTGTAGATTATGACGTCATCTCATAAGGATTATGCTTTTTCGGTTTGACCATAACTCATATTGGTTTTACGGGTCTTCAGGCAGCAGTAAGTTATTGGCTTTACTGATTCGATTTTCAATGGTCCAATGGTCTTCTTTGACTGCAATCCAATTGGACGAATCCCGAAAAGGGTAAGAGTTCATTGACCTGAGTTAGTCTCCTATACACTTGCAACGTGTTTGCGAACAGTGTTATTTAGTTTAATTCAGCCCTCAATATTTAAGTGTTTACTTTATTTTGCATTTTAACTAAAAGCATATACTTTGTAATGACGGATAATTTAATAACTTTTATTTACTCTTATCAGATTACCATTCATTTCTTTTTGTTCTTTATTAACTGTAAAAATATTTTACGATGTTCGTACTTCATTAACCGTTGCTTAATTTATTCCTTTGTAACCTTTTCAGCTATTTTTTTCCCGCTTGCTTTCGCTATAGTCAAATATGTCAACAATATTCATAAGCTTACGACTCTTTCTTTCAACATGTACACTTTTCAACCATTTTTTACCACCCTTCTTTCCCTATAGGAAAATATGCCAACGATTTAATATGATTACATATTAATATAGAGTGAATAATGTACTCAGACATCACTTCTGAAAACATCACAGATGACCAGACTGCACAGTCAAAGCTGGAGCATATGAGCAAAAAGTATTCAGAAGATGGAAAAAGGATATGAAAGAAGACACTACATTTGCAGCTAAAGATCAGATTACAATCATAGAAAATCAAGATGAGACATTGATAAAGGCAATCTTGACTTAAGAGGTAAGCCAAAAATAGAACTTTACTCTCACTTACTTGATCGCCACATAATCCAAAACGGACTATTACATAACCGAAGTTATATGGATTGAACAGGCTAATGCGGAAAGCCAACAGAATTAAAGAATATACAAGTCTCTTCCACCATTGAAGGAGCCACCGAGGACATAAAAATTAAACATAATTTTGTGTTTGAGAAGAAAGAAAAGGACGGTGTACTCATATCTGAAGTACAAACTCCCAAAGCATCGTCCAAGGTGGAGATAAAGGGAGAACATCCAGAGGAAATGAGCGACACATGTGAAACACTTACAGGAGGAAAATCAAGCGAGAAGCTGCAATATCCTCACTTCAACTCGCTATAGGTATTTTTTACTCGATGTGATAGTAGAATACGCGGAGACTAACAAGCAGGCTGTCATGTTTGTCCCCTCAATTGAACTTGCTGATAAGTTATATGTCGCGATTAAAGAGTTTCAAAACTTCGACACGACAATAGCTCATGATGGTCTTGAACAAAAAGATAGAGAGATGCTGCTCGACCTATACTACAAGGGTTTTTTTTTTTTTTTTTTTTTTTTTTTTTCAGATTCTTATAACAACCGATGTTAAATATATTTATGAAGTGATCGATCCAATTAATGTTTTCTCTATTATACAAATGTACTCTTACCCATACCCAAACATAAACAGTATCTTACTTCTTTTTATTTATTTTGATTTGGATATGTATACATTGCTCACATGTTCAGGTTAATCTGATGGTTAATTTTGATCTGCCAGTAAAATCTGATTCTTCGGATGAGCTTGACATGGAAGTATACTTGGATCGCTCCTGCTCAAGGGGTAAGAATTCCTTGGTATTTTTTAGTATCTCCTGTTTTTCACTGCTGCAGACAAACATCATACATTTGGTAGTATATTTAAGCATACTTTAACTGATGTACTTATGTTTGGATATAATATTCAATTGAATTGTCAACCAAAAGAAGTCTTAACTAAAGATAGCAAACCATTTTACTTTTCGCTTTTGGTTAAGTAGCAATCCCAAACGTTCCATTAATATACAAGTATGTCGATTATGTTTGAAGTCAATTACTTCGTTAAAGTAAAATATGCCAAGGATATTCCTAAGTCATGCTTATTTGTTGTTTAAAGGCCATATCTTCATCTTTCTCATATTCAATTAACCGTTACTTAATTTATTCATTGGACATTTTTCCGGCCATTTTTTACCCGTCTTCTTTCGCTATAGTAAAATATGTCAACGATAATTATAAGTATGACTGTCTCTTCAGTGGCAAGTTTTCTTCCCTGACAAACAATATGCAACTATCTCAAACGTAAATAAAATAAACACATTGAAAATTGTTTTTTGTCAAATTATTTAATAATTAATAACGGTCAACTAATTTTTAAGTTTAACGCATTAACAAACAAGCCCTACTTAACTAATACCTTACAACGAACTTTATAAGTCATGTACAGATAAGAGTTGTAATTAAATCCATTCAATAAACTAATAACATCAAAATAATAATTAACCTCCTCGTCCTTAAATATGAATTTCAGTTGACTAATACTATCAAAAGAATAATTATAAGTCATGACTGTCTCTTTATTAATACATAAGTTATAACTATAAAAGATCAGTAATATCCGTACATAACTAAATTAAAATGTAAATTACAAGTCATGCCCGCCCATCGGGCGGGCTTTGAAAACTAGTATATATATATATATATATATATATATATATATATATATATATATATATATAGTGAGACTTTCTTGCGAGAACCATTTTATCTGCGAGAACTGAGAGAACTACCAAAAACATACATGCACGCCTTCAATAATTGTATTTTTGCACATATGTTCTAAAAACAACATATATGTTTTTAAAAAAACATAGTTGTTCTAAAGAATTTGATAAGAAATTGGAAATACAACATTTTTCTTTGAAGGTGTGCATGTATGTTCTTATAAGGCGTGCAACGACAATATTGCGGCCTTGTATAAGGTTTTTGTGAAAAAAGAGGATGAGTTCATGATGATATTGAAGAACATAGGTGGATACTTACGATTATTGATGATTTGCATGTATTTTTATTTTATTTTAAAAGGCCTGCATGTATGTTTTTTGTGGTTCTCTTAGTTCTCGCAGATAAAATGGTTCTCGTAAGAAAGTCCCCCTATATATATATATATATATATATATATATATATATATATATATATATATTCGTCCCATTTTGTTCAAGTGAAAGGCTCCTTTGACTGCCATTTTTTGTTGAAAAAAGTGTGGGCCATGGCCAAAATTTGGGACGAGAATGCCGAAGTGTTGTGCCTAAAATCATGCCTAACAATATGATTGCAACACATGTCAAATTGAAAGGTTAAAATAAAGAGAGAGAAAATGACCATTACATGTGTCAATCTTTATATGGATTAGACATGTTATTAGATATATGAGTTAGTCATCTCTATCATTGCTCTAAGAGCAATTGGTGTGGGATATATCATGCCTCTCTGTGCCTACGTGGATTCCTCGCCTTCGCTCGTCATGGTACCACCCTTCCTCTCCATGCCTCGCCATCAAGCATCTCCTCGTCTGCACGGCGAAGCAATTTCCCTGACATGTGCAACCGTTTTATAATATCAAACGTTTTTATTTCGGGTACTTGATCTTTCTCGACATGAACCTCTTGCTTATCAGTCTTGTTCTCTCTCCTTAGCTGCTCTGATTCCACGATTCTATTGTTTTTCTTGGTGATGAAAGTTTTTTAGATATGAAATGTGAGGCTGAGATTGAAAGTTTTTAGATATGAAAGTTTCTTGTTCTCTCTCCTTAGCTGCTAAGATTTATATGGAAGGCTGAGATTGAAAAGTTGAATGAGTCAGCAGTTGGAGAGGGTGATATATTTTGTAATGTATTTTTATTTGAATAAAAAAATAAAAATAGATAGTGGTGAGACTCAAATGAGTAAGTTGTGATATGTTATGAGAAAGGGGGGGGGTTGTAAAGGGAGGTATGTCATGGTGACGTGACACCCCATGGGGCCCGAATGAGGAGATTTAGCTCGCCATTACACCTATTGCTTTATAATATTTCAACAACAAATTTTTTTTTGAGATTAAATATTATAACAATTTATAAATCAATAATGGTTAACGTTCTTCTACAAAATTATATTAAAATTTTAATATTTATATAGTTATAATACTCGTGCAAGCACGAGTTTTTACATATTTTTTCTATTTTGTGTTAATATTTTTGTATAACCAAAGGGCTTGTCAATGATACCTTTTTTATGTGAGAAGCTCTTTAACCAAATGGTTGTGGGTTCAAGTCCTGTTTAGAACATATGAGATTGTTGTGGTTTATAATTTGTGAGATAGTTAGTTGCCGTTCTTAAAATAAAAAATAAAAAATAAAATAATAATTGTATAGATTTTTGTTGCACGAAGGATTTGACATTGTTTAACTGACATGATATTTAGGTTACTCTTATTTAAATTTAATTATTGATATCATGTTATAGACATTATGTTTGTTTAGTATCACATAATGACCCTTGAAAATATATGCGTCGTTGTTATATTTACAATCTCTTCTATTTATTTCCATCTCACTATAACCCGTGAGGTCGTGCCTTCATTTAGATATTTATATTGTTATTACTAAAATTTAAGCCGTATTTAATTTTAAATTCATGCGCGGGTCACACTTATAAAGAGGAATTACATGAGTCGTTATTGAATGCAGAGTATTAAAAAAGAATATTTTTACGGATATACTTACTTAATTTCACAAAGAGGAATAACATGAGTGATTCTTATATGTATAATCCCGTGTATTCATTCACATGTTACAGTAACTTGTGTTTTCCTTTTATATTTAGAGTAAATTGCATAAATCGTCCCTGTGGTTTGCTAAGAATCCTTGGGGTTAGCTAAATGCAGGCGGCCTCCCTGTGGCGAAAGTTTGGGATCGTTTTGGTCCCTGATTTTAATTGGCGTTAAATAATTCCGTTAAAAGTTACACGGTTAGCCCTTTTGGCCAATGATTGTTGCAGTGTCCATCCATTAAACTAACGACCGTTTATAATTTAAAATTTTCGGTTTATTTAATTTTTTTGATATTTAATATACATTTTTATAATAAAATATACATTTTTATACGCTTTTATACGCGTTTTTATATACATTTTGTTTATTTTTTTATACACATTCTTATATAAGTTTTTGTATACATTCTTTACATTATTATATACGTATTTATAAAACATATACGTTATTAGGTACCTTTTAATATACGTTATTATATACATTTATATGTTTTTATATACGTTTTTACATAAGTTTTTGTATATGTTTTATATACGTTTTTATACACGTTTTTATATACGTTTTTTTTATACATTCTTATATACTTTTTTTACTTTTAATAAATGTTCTTATGTACGGAGTATTTTTTATACGTTATTATAACAAAAGTATACAAAAAACGTGTATAAAAACCGTATATAAAACATATACAAAAACGTATATAAAAACATATAAAATGTATATAAGAACATATATAAAATGGTATATACTAACGTATATATTTTTATAAATACGTATATAATACTGTAAAGAATGTATACAAAAACGTATATAAGAACGTGTATAAAAAAGTATACAAAATGTATATAAAAACGTATATAAAAGCGTATATAAAACGTATATGTTATTATGAAAATGTATCAAAAAGATCGAAAATTTGTAAATAAACCGAATATTTTAAATTATAAGCGGTCGTTAGTTTAAAGGATAGATGATGCAACGGTAATGGGTCAAAATGGCTAAACGTGTAACTTTTAATAGAATTCATTTAACGCCAGTTAAAATCAGGGACCAAAACGATACCAAACTTCGTCACAGGGAGGCCGCCTGCAATTAGCTAACCCAAAGGAAGATATTTGCAATCTTGGCAAACCATAGGGACGATTTATGCAATTTACTCTTATATTTATAATTCTATGCAAATACATTAATTTAATATATCCTGATAATAATATTTATGAATAACAACAACATATATGTTGTATTTAAAAAAAAAATATATAAAGTAGGGCAAATGGCACAAAAAGGTATCAAACTTATGGTCCATTTCCAATCAAGGTACTTTTCTTTTTTTCTTGCATAAAAAGGTACCCAACAATTTTTTTTGGCGGATTTGGGTTTTTTACTAACGCTCGTTAACTCACTTCGTTAGTAAATTACATGTTTGGTCCTCGACTTTGTATAATCATTTCATGCAACATCCAAAAACAACTTCTAATTTTTTTTTACATGTTTAATCCCTTCTTCTAAAATAGAACACCAGTTCCTCTGAGTTTGGAGAAGGATAATGATCCTCGACTGTCAAAGTCGCCATTGAAGTTTCCTGGTAAACTGGCAGTTGATGTCTTCAACAAACGCCTCTTCATTTCAGACAGTAACCATAACCGAATAGTATGTTAACACTATGTCACTATCTTGAATTAAAGTAAATCACATCTTGATCCTTCACTTTCTATGGATCAATCTAATCGTAGTTTTGACTGTTTCAAGAGTAGCATCAACACTGGAAAGAATATTTTCAAGAGTTGATTGAAAAAACGAAGTTACAATATCATTTTCAGAACTACATACTACTGTGACTAGAGCTACCACCAAGAATATCTTGAAGTGTAATATATCCAATTTCCTTTCTGATTAATGATGCTTCAGCTTCCTTTAAAGTATCTTCAGACAATGTTGTTGTCACGGCTATGCATCTGCAATCATAATAAGCATTCAAGGTTATACCATCATATACATGAATTAGAGGTGTCATATGGACAAGTTGGACATCGGCTTGATTGACCACCACTATTAAATCTGCAAATGCCAAGTTAAAGATAGGAACATCACCAGATGCAGTCCATGTACAAACATATATTGATTGTATTAAAAAATGCAGGATACGCATACAATTATAACATGAAATACTTGATTCCATTAATACATTAAACCAGCATATGCAAACAATTTCTTGATTACACAAAACTTGATTTCATACTTCATATAACTGATTTCTTGATTAAAATACATAACATTCCAAATCTAACACTACTTCATTACAAAAACAAACCAAGCCAAAACAACAAATATAATGATTGATGACTTCCATAAAGAAGCTTTTTTTTTTTTTTTTTTTTCACTTTTGTTCAAATCATTCTTGAGCTGCTGGATTTTATCTTGAAGAAGCACAAGTTTTTGTTGGCTGCTACCACTAACAAACACCATCCCTACCACCAAACACCCACCACAGCCCACCACTACAAATACCATCCTCACCAAACACCCACCATAACCATTTCTCCCTCAACTAGCTTGACCACCATAACCAATCAATCAATTCATACTGGTTTTTCAAGCTATGAGCTTGAACTAAAACCTACTCTAGCTTCAACCCTCCCTGCTACCCAACCAAGACTATCCTATACTCATCATCCTCAGTCAACAATAACATCGAACTACAACAAAATCAAACCCATTACACATAAACTACAACAACTCATATCACCTCTTCACACCAACAACTCGAAAGAAAAATGAAAATAAAACATAATGGATCTCATTTCTATAATTCTATTTCATCTCGAATGAGTACTGTCACTAATAACTACCCACAAAGACCGCAGCTCAATGAAACAAATACAAACCCATTTTCTGTACAATTATAACAAATAAAATTTAATCAATAGATGGGAGAATGGAAAGTTTTAGCTTTCGGTACAATTATAACAAATACAAACCCATTTTCCATCTGAGTCATCAAGACCCGTCTTCTTTTTTTACCTTAAACACACCATCACTAACTCTTATACGATACCCCGCTGCAGTCGCCAGAGTGAGTGTTGGATTTGATGGTGACGCCGTTTTCTGTTTGATGATGGATCGAAGATGATTTTTGTAGTTTTAGTTTTGGATCTGTGAGTTTTGTTTGTGCGTGTCATTTTTTTTGTTGGATTTTGGGAGATAAAGATGAAGTATGAGTTTTATCAGATTGTGGGTTTTGTTTTGGATCGAAGATGATTTTTCGTGTGTGGGGGTTTTTTTTTTGGATCTGTGGTTTTGATGATGTTTTATCAGATTGTGGGTATTGATAAAGAAGAAGGGATTAAACATGTAACAAAAATTAGAAATTGTTTTTGGATGTTGCATGAAATGATTATACAAAGTCGAGGACCAAACATGTAATTTACTAACGAACTGAGTTAACGAACGTTAGTAAAAAACCCAAATCCGCCAAAAAAAATTGTTGGGCACCTTTTTATGCAAGAAAAAAAGAAAAGTACCTTGATTGGAAATGGACCCTAAGTTTGATACATTTTTGTGCCATTTGCCCTATAAAGTATGAGGGGTATAAAGTCTAGGGGGTATTATTAAAGTTATAAAGTTATTAAAAAATATTAGAACTGATAAGATAAGTATACGTGAGTGTATATGATTTCGAAAATCACATATAATTTGTAAAATCACAATTGATTTGTTATTATAAAAAGTCACATGTGATTTCATAAATCACACGTGAATTTTAAAATAACAAATCAATTGTGATTTTACAAATCACACTTAATTTTTAAAATAACAAATTACAGATGATTTGTATGCGTAAATTTTAACACTAATAGAAAAGCTCGATTTTTTTTCGAAAGTATATCGAAGTGCCCATTTACTAAAGAATAATAAAAGACTCGTCGCGATAATGTATTTTTTATCGCATAACGAATTACCGTTTGCAAAATATTTTAATTTCAGAAAAAAGTGAAAAGTGGTTTTTTTTTTCTAATGAAAAAATGAATGGCGAAGATTTGCTCATTTAATCTTTTGAGAATCTGTGATATATGTTATCTCACCTCATTTATGGTTACAAGTACACTTTCAATTGGCGTGAGTAGAAAACAGAAAAACCGAACCTAAACCGAAAAAAACCGAGAAACCGAAACCAAAAATCCGAAACCGATTGAAAAATCGATGGTTTGGTTTTTGAATTATGGTAAAACCGAAGTTTACGGTTCGGTTTGGTTTTAGCATGAAAACCAAACCAAAATAAAAACGAACCAAGAAAATAGATAGAATTTTAAAACATTCTTATCTAGATTGTGCTTTAAAGGAGTCATTTAGGACGCATAAACAATTATCTTCTAGTAATTTTTTTTGTAGTTATTAGTTTCTTATTATCATTGTTGTGCGTTTTTTAATTCTTGAAACTTTAAAGTGTTAATTTATGATGCATTATAATTCAACCTTGGAAAGACCAAACCTCGATAAATCAAATAGAAGCCGGAAAACCCAAAAAAAACCAATCTGAAAAGAAACATAAAACCGAAAAACCAAATCTACATAAAATAGAATTCGAATGGTTTTCAAAAAGCAAAAACCAAAAATTATCGGTTCGGATTCGGTTTTAGCCTAAAACCAAACCATGCTCACCCTACTTTCAAGTTTAAAAAAAAAAAAAAAATGTTGTCTTGTATTTTTATATTTAACCAATAAAGATTAGAAGTAATCTTTGTATCAATTTCATATAAGATGCATGATATATTGATCGTACTCGATCCATATAGCCATAATACTATCCGGTCTATAATTTCATATCGATCAATAATTGTTCTTCGATACAGATTAATGCAAATTAATATGTCGAAAATACATTTTGGAACCTCTATAGTTGGGTGAAATTGACAAATTTAATTGCAACAAACTCATGAATCCATTTACTAGGGTACTTTTACTTGCAAGTTAGTTTTGTTCCATGCACGAAATTTATATAAGGGTAAATTGCAAATTTAGTCCCTAAAGTAGCTCAAATGCGTAAGAAATACACCGAAACAGCCACCGAGAGCGACTTTTTGCTAACGCCCATTATTCTCCTCATTAAGTGTCTCGTCACTGAGGGTATTATCGTTATTTCGCTGTTTTAGTCTCTCCCGCCAATTATACTTCAAGGACAATATTTGCAAATTAAACTTAACTTCATTTGCAAATATATGACCCAATAGCTTTATCCTGCATTACTTCATGGTTTTTTAGGTGTATGTTGACTTGTAAAAGTCAAACTGGTCAAATCCAAACAACCCTTAAACTGCATATGCAAAATGCAGTATCAAAACAGAAGTAGATTGTGTTTAACAATTGCATGCCACAAATTAAAACAACCTTAATGTATTAAACATAAAACTCAATACTAAAGATGTGTTGCAACAGTTTGGTTAGTCATTCATTCATTTTTTGACTTGTAAAAGTCAAACTGGTCAAATCCAAACAACCCCTAAACTGCATATGCAGCTGCAAACATGCAATTGAAACCAAAACTGGTAACATCAAGATAAAAATTAGCAACTAAATTTGCTTCAATTCATAAGACAATTAATCGGAAAGGTATGACAAATGCAAATCATCGTAATAGAATGTTTCTAAACATTCATCTTCTAAACATTCATCAATTTTAGTATCTTTAGTTATATATATATTTTTTAATTTTCTAACTGCTGCCACCTCTTTCTAATGCTCCTTAGCCAATTCTGCATGCTTTTCTAACCTGACTTCCCTTTCTTGTTCCTCCTTCCAAGTTTTTTTTCAAAAAAAGCTTCTACTTCATAATAGAAGATTTTATCAGAAAGGCATATGGTTTTTCTTTTTATGCTCGACAGCTTCAACTTTGGGTTGGTTTTTTTGGTTAAATAGGGGGTTGTTTTGATGCTCGACAACATGTGCATCATCTCTTGCTCTTTTGTTTCCAGATGACATACTCAGATACAAATGTGATTGATGAACAAGGTTGATGATCTAAGATGGGTATGCAACAACATTGTTGATGCAAATAATGTTCTAAAAACGTTATTTATATCTTTCGATAACTTCACATTTTGATGATAACAAAATGTGAAAACACTTTACGTTAAAATTAACGCAAACAAGTTTTTAGTCTAAATATCCCGTTTCTACGTAAATCACTCTAGGTATGAACAAACAAATTTACAACTTGACAAATGATCAAAGAAGTGAATTTGTGTTTCAAACTTCACATTTTTAATGTGACAAAACATTTTTTCAAAAATATACCTTACAAGTTATTTTTGAATTATAAATAATTGTTTTATTGGAAAAATAAGTTTAAAAATCATAACAGCTATTCCCCCCCCCCCCCCCCCCCCCCCCCCCCCAAAAAAAAAAATCAGCTCCAAACTTCCCTAAATAAACTTTCACCACTAAAAGCAAAAATTGAAGCATCCTTGTCTGGCACGGTACCACGGTACCACTAAATTTAGTGGTACCGTGTCTTTATAACGGGCAAATTTCTTCTGCCTATAAATACCAGCCCTCCTCACAGTTTTTGGGCATCCTTTTTCACACACAACTTTCTGAGTTTAAAACTCTTATCACATCTTCTATCTTTTGATCATTTAGTTTAGTTTTCTTTTATTTAAAGAGTGATCCAATCATCCAACCAAGTGATCACCTTCATTCCTCTACTAGTTCAAGAGAAGAACACAAGGTATCAAAGAAGATACAAAGTGTTGTAGTTATAGTTAGTGCACTTGTAACACTTGTTACATACTTGTTGTATCCTAGCATACATCAAGTTCATTTTCTTTTGAGTAGTTTGTGAGAGTAGATCATTGTGATCTTGTCGAGATCTTGGAGATCTCTTGTAGCTTGTGGGCTTGCGTGTTGATCAAGTAGATCAAGGGTAGATCGAGTCAAGTGTGTTGATTGTGTGAATTAGTAAGGATTGTGTGGATCGTGGTAGATTGGTACTAGCTAAGATTAATACTTGACATTTAGCTTAGTGTCAGAAATAAGGATAAGCGACGTTGTACGGTTTTCTCCGCCTGAAGGGAGCTTTGTTGACATAGTGCTTAGAACTCTCAAGTTTGGTACTCGGGGAGTGGAGTAGGACAAAGAAGAGCTTCGTGAGCGAACCACTATAAATCTCTTTGTCCCGGTTTGATCTTCCATCTCATTTCTTTATATTTATTGTTTATATTAGATAGTATTGTTTAGTGTTCATATTGGTGTTGATTGATTTCACAAAATAATCGAATCAAAGTTTTTCACAAGTAAAGTTTTATAAAGTTTTAAAAACCGGTAAAACTATTCAACCCCCCTTCTAGTTTTTCACAATTGGTATCAGAGACAAGTTCAGTCAAGATTTTAAAATAAATTGTATTTTAAAACTTGAATCGATCAATGGATTTCGACAAATATCAAGAAGGGCAATCTATGCAAAGAACACCACTTTTTGAAACTGATTGTTTTATATATTGGAAAACAAGATTCGAAACGTAAGTGAAATCAAAAGACATTGATCTTAGGCATATTATTGCCGAGGGTGACTTTCAACCGATTGAAAAGAATTCAGAAACTAAAAGAGATGAAATAGTTCCTTACAATAAACACAGTGATAACCTTAAAAGAAAATTAGCCAAAAATGATGAGGCTAAATGATGATTTATAATGCTTTGCCGAAAAAGGAATTTGAAAGAATTTTTATGTGCAACACGGCAAAAGAAATTTGGAAAACTTTTTTAGTCACTCACCAAGGTAATAATCAAGTCAAAGAGAACAAGATAGATCTTCTTGTGCAACAATATGAACAATTTTCCATTCCGGAAGATGAATCTATTGATAATGCCTTTGCTAGATTTAATACTATTATTACTAGTCTTAAAGCTCTTGATGAAGGTTATTCTAGCAAGAACTATGTTAGGAAGTTTCTTAGGGATCTACATCCCAAATGGAGAGAAAAGGTCACCGCCATTGAAGAGTCAAAGAACTTGACGACATTATCACTTGATGAACTAATAGGAAACTTGAAAGTTCATGAAATGATAATCAAGAAAGACTCCGACATAGTCAAAGGCAAAAGTGAGAAAGTTAGATCTTTAGCATTGAAAGCCAAGAAGGAGTCTAGTGATGAGGAAAGTTTGGATTCCGATAGTAAAGACGAAGAATATGCACTAGCCGTTAGAGATTTTAAGAAGTTCTTTAGGAGAAGAGGTAGATTCGTTAGACAACCTCGTGATGAAAATAAGTCGTCACAAAAGAATCGATATGAGAAGAAAGGAAAGAGTGATAGAAAATGTTTTAGATGCGGAGATCCTAATCATCTCATAGGAGAATGTCCCAAACCACCGAGAACCAACAACCAAAGAGCTTTCGTAGGAGGCTCTTGGAATGATAGCGGTGAAGAAGAAGAGAAGAAGCCCAACGACGAAACATGTCTAATGGCTCAAGCTTCAAATGAGGTACATTCCAACTCTTCTTATTATAGTGATGATAATTCGTCAATAGATGATAATATACTATATGATGAATATAACAAACTATGTGAAGTAAGTTCTAAAATCATAAGTAGAAACAAAACACTAAAAGTAACATTGCATGAACTTGAAGTGCAAATTTTAGAACTAAAAGACCAAGTAAAAAGACTTGAGAAAAATATCTAAAGACCCGGCTATGGACCGGGCTGACAGTGGTTAAAGACCCGACCCGACTCCATGGTGAAACAATATCTAAACTAATATGATTAAACCTACGAGCTACTTAATGCTAATCCATAATCGGGGTGACCGAGTATTTCATGTGAATATTTATATTCCTAACAATCTCCCCTTAAGGGAGGTCACCCAAGAAATTACACTTTGAATTCTGGCATTCTATTACATAGATTAGAGTTCCTAGCTCGCAGTCTTTGATTTTTCTAAGTGTTTAATCTTTGTACATTTAGCAGTGAACTTTTGATGACTGTTCTTTTGTCTTGGATGATCTTTGAAGATTCTTTGAGGTCATCATCCAATGTACGTCTCCAAGTCATCCTTTTGCAGTATCATCTCCATGTGATATTGTGATCTTTGGACCGACATGCTCACACTTTTCTGGATCATGATTTTCAGCATCAGAGTTGCGAAAGTAGTGTTGAAGGCCTTTCAATTATCATGATTTCTTTGTTTATGATGGGGAAGTGTGAGCATGGGGTGATGGATTGGCATCTTTCGGCAATCAGCTGCAACCGCTAGAGATTCTTGCATACGACAGTTAGCAATAAAACATCCGGTACTTACAGGTTCAGACTTCGAGATTGTTAACAGCATGGTGAGAAAACTTTCTATAATCCTTACCAAGGCCGTTCCTGAATCGGATACCCCCGAGAGGGCTTACAAGATCTACCGAAGTACATCAACAATTAGGTGAGTCGCTGGAGTTCACTCCACGACTGTAGACCGTTTTGAAACTGCCACGACCACTAAGCGTAATTCACAAGGAATTACCGAAGTGACCTGCTTTCAGGGCTGTTTGATGTTGACCCTGGCAGGAATTTCCATTCAATCACTGAGAATTACACTTGTAAATTCCCTCATAAATATTCTAGCAGATTGCTAAGATTTGTGTATGACTCATAAGCTTACAACTGGTGTCCTTAATGTTGAACAACCAGTGTAGAAGTAACACGTGTTCCTTTCAGATCTTATGATGTATCTCGTGGCTCTAGACTCGATAAGTGCATTTTTGGTAGTCAGAGACTGGAGCGGTGTCTCCTGTTTCAATATCAACATAACTCGTAAAGAGCGGTCGATAGATTATGCAGGGTTCCTTGTGAGAATGAACAAGTCCTTTTAAGAGAACTTGAGTGGATAGAAGGTTTAGTGCAGTGCGTCACTGGGTCTATGACGTCTTGTCTTCAATACCGACGTCACCTTAGTAACAACCAGTAGCATATGAATTGAACACGGTTTCTGCCCTAAGGTTGAATAATTGGAGGGCTATTTCTTTTTACCCTTTCACATTACTTTTCTTTTTAATTCTTCAACCCCTTCTTTCTCCTTTCTCATATTACTCCTTTTTTCATAATCATACCTAAGGACTTTCTAATACTAATTATTCGGTATTGTCCTTGGGTAGATCCCTCTGGCTCTGGCGGATCATAGGACGGTTTTCCTAACCTTAGCCACCTTATAACTTCATGACTATCCTATGTTGCCGTTAACCAAATCCTTGAAAAATCTCTCAAAGTGTTTATGATTATGAAACACATTTTGCCAACACTTTAAGAATTTTATACTTTTCAAATTCTCCCCCTTAACATGTGCTTGGATGATTTTATTATAAATTTGCACATGTTGGGTGGATTTCGCATTTTTTGAATTGATCCACTTTCAGTGAACATGACCGATTCGAGACACGCTTACATCACTAGTTAGACTAGCTTGAAATTATTACCCGGCCTGGTCAAGTCCACAGAAAGTTTCTCGAAACAGTACACTCTACTCAGACACGTCCTCTTCGAGACACGCTTACATCACTGGTTAGACCAGCTTGAAATTATTACCTGGCCAGGACATGTCCTTTCGATTAATGACAGTTTTTGTTTCGTCAATTCATTGGTGAAGTCTGAGTCGCGCTCACATGAGATGCCACATCCTTTTTTGTGCATCGATATACGAAAGAGTTTAGCACATATGGGAGAGCTTACATTTAGGTAAAAAACATCACATTTTTATCAGATTGCATATTTAAATCACATTCTCTCCCCCGATCAGAAATTTCAAACCTTTTGAGATTTTGTGATCCCAATTGATTTAAATAAGTTTAGAAAATATGGGAGAAAATGTGGTCAGGTTTAATATGGGCTGATAATGGAACATACTGATGCTCCCCTCAAACCAAGAGGGAGAGTGTCGGATGACTACTGATGCTGCACAAAGTTTAAAAAGGTGTCAAAACTTTGAACAAATACTCTCCCCCTTAATTAATGACCCGTTTTCTATTTAAAGAGCTGTAGCCATTGAATTGAGCGTCAAGTAACTGTGAAAATTTAAGTCCGGTTACCACCTTGTGAAACACCAAAACTCTCCTGAAGAATCATAGACGAGAAAGAATTTGTGATGTAATGAAGACTTCTCTTCTTATACGAGAAATGATGCACTGAAACGTACATCAAATCGAAGATACATGGATATAAAGTAATCCATGCCCGGGTGAACTTCACCCAGTGGGAGGAACAACCGTCTTTTTGGCGACGAGCTTTCCCCAAAATGAGGAACAGGTTACAGTCTAAAGTAACTGCAAGCCTACGAGACATGTTTTAACCATTTAATTTAACTTCTGCTTGAGCTTCATTTAAAGACCTGTGTCATTATTGAATGACATTTCTAGGACCGTAAATGTTATCGATAAATAGAAGACACGCCTAGAGGAACTATTTTTGGTATTTTTGTGTTTTATGATTTTAATGGTTTTTATAGGTTTTATATTTTTCTATTTTCTTTTTGGTTTAAAATATATACAAGGATACATGAAGCAAATCCCTTACTCCTCATTTTCTTCTTGAAGACACTTGAGGGTTTCTGGCATCAAACTCTTCATGCCAAGTCGCGGGAGAATAAATTGGAACCATTCTCTCGGGAGTGCCTTAGTGAAGATATCAGCCAACTGAAACTCAGTCCTCACGAAGTAAAGTTCAACAACCCCTTTCTCAACCTGTTCCCTTACAAAGTGATGCCTGATATCGATGTGCTTTGATCGGGAGTGTTGGACATTGTTGCAGCAAAGAGCTATAGCACTTTTGTTATCATAATACAGAGGAATCATGTTGTATGCAAAGCCATAATCCGATAGTTGAGATCTCATCCATAGAATTTGAGCACAACATGCAGGCATGGCAATGTATTCAGCCTCTGTGGAAGATATAGATGTACTCATTTTCCTCTTAGATGACCAACTTACTAACTTTTCTCCTAGAAACTGAGCACCTCCTGACGTACTTCGACGAGTATCTTAACACCCCGCATGGTCTGCATTTGCATAGGCCGTGAGTGCCATGGTGGTGTCCTTAGGATACCAGAGACCCATGCGAATAGTCCCTTGAAGGTATTGAAAGACCCGCTTTACCACTTCCAGATGCTTTTTGGTGGGCTTAGACTGGTACCGAGCACACATGCATACTGCGAACAAGAGATCTGGCCTACTAGCGGTGAGATACATTAGGGATCCAATCATACTTCGAAACATGGTTTGATCAACAGGGATCCCAGAGAGGTCTTCGTCCAACTTCGATCTCTCAACCATAGGAGTGTCAACTGGATCACTTGAATCAAATCCAAATTTCTTCAATATTTCATTTACATATTTGGATTGATTAATGAAGATGCCTCCGGGACTTTGAGAGATTTGTGAACCTAAGAAGAACGACATTTGTCCCATCATGGACATTTGGAACTTAGAACTCATCTCGTTAGAAAATCGATCACATTCCATAGGATCAGAGGAGGCAAAAATAATGTCATCTACGTAGATCTGGACGTGAAGTAGATGTTTGCCCATTTTCCTAGTGAATAGTGTAGGATCAACAACACCTTTGGAGAATCTGTTTGCCAGAAGAAACTTAGACAAAGTGTCATACCACACCCTAGGTGCCTGCTTTAAGCCATAGAGGGCCTTCTTCAAGCGATAGACGTGAGTAGGATGATCAGGGTCCACAAATCCTTCAGGTTGACTTACATAGACTTCCTCTTTTAAATCACCATTTAAGAATGCTGTCTTTACATCCATTTGGTAGACTGTCATATTCTGACTGGCAGCATTAGCAAGAAAGATTCTGATAGTTTCAATTTGAGCAACTGGTGCAAATGATTCTTCAAAGTCTATGCCCTTTTCTTGACGATACCCCTTTGCAACAAGCTGTGGCTTATTTTCAGAACATCACCATGCTCATCGAGTTTCACTTTGAAGATCCACTTTAGAGCGATAATCATTGCACAATCTGGAGGATGCACTAATTCCCATACTTCAAGTCGATGAAACTAATAAATTTCTTCTTGCATTGCATTAAACCAGCAGTCTTTAGACAAAGCATCTTTGAAATCTTTGGGTTCGACTTTGGATAGTACGGAATTGAAGAAGCACCATAATGCATCAGTGGCAAGTTGCTTTCGTGTGGATACCGGACGAGAAGGATTTCCAATAATGTTGTCAATCGGATGATCTAACCCTAAATCGTTATTAGGGTTTTCTTTTATTTTCTTTACACTTATATAATTGCAAACCCTAACCCTAGCTCACCAATCATTGTGCAATCAAGTGGTAATGAAACTGCAATCAAACTGCTTTACTGGATATCAAGTGGCAGGTTGCTTTACTGAGCATGAGGGCTAAAAAGTTATGGCAGAGAACTGGGAAGCAGATTACCATAAATGGTAATGAAACTGCTGGGTTTGATAAGAAGAAAGTAGAGTGTTTCAACTGTCACAGGTTAGGACAATTTGCTAGAGAGTGTAGAAGCCCAAGAAAGAAGGATAATAGGAACACATGGTATAAGCAAGATAAGAAGAAGAAAGTCATAGTGGAAGAGCCAAAGGCTATGCTAGCCATTGATGGTGTTAGCTATGATTGGAGCTTCATGGGTGATGAATAAGAAGCACCAAAAGAAACTGCAATGGTGGCCACTGAGACTGTATTGATGGCCTTTTCTGTTTTAGAGGTAAATTCTATTATCAAGTGTACTCAATCTTGCTCTGCTCTTAAAGCTTATGAAGGACTTAAAAAGAAATCTGATGATCAACTAGAAGAGCACTATAATATGATTTTTAATTTAGCTAATCATAAAAGAGCTCTAGCTATTCTTGAAAAACAAATTTTGCATTTTCAAGGAAATGAATATAAGTTTAGTGATGACATGGCTTCACTGAAAAGAAACTTAGAGTTTAAAGAACCCTAACCCTAGCTCACCAATCATTGTGCAATCATTACCTCATCATTAATGTGCATTAAATAACCAGATTCCATGTGCAAACTCTAACCCTAAATCGTTATTAGGGTTTTCTTTTATTTTCTTTATTTTCTTTAATATCCGATTATAAAATAAATTAACCATGACTAATCTAAGCCTCCATAATTCGAACTATCATTTTCCCCAGGTTATATTATTTGTATGGAGTTCAAAATAAATAATTACAAGCCCTAGAAAAATCGCATGGCTCGATTTAGAATTTTTTTATACGTTTTAGCTCTCTAAATTTATTATGATCGAATTAGCTTGCATGATCCATGTTATATATTTTATTTAGGTCTTATATGATCCAAAGAACACAACAAAAATGTTACATGAAGAATCGAACGTGTGGAAGGGATAATAGAAATTTATACCTCTCGGTAAATTTCTTCTAGTAAAGCAACCTGCCACTTGATATCCAGTAAAGCAACCTGCCACTTGATATCCAGTAAAGCAACCTGCCACTTGATATCCAGTAAAGCAGTTTGATTGCAGTTTCATTACCACTTGATTGCACAATCTGGAGGATGCACTAATTCCCATACTTCAAGTCGATGAAACTAATAAATTTCTTCTTGCATTGCATTAAACCAGCAGTCTTTAGACAAAGCATCTTTGAAATCTTTGGGTTCGACTTTGGATAGTACGGAATTGAAGAAGCACCATAATGCATCAGTGGCAAGTTGCTTTCGTGTGGATACCGGACGAGAAGCTTCAAATGAGGTACATTCCAACTCTTCTTATTATAGTGATGATAATTCGTCAATAGATGATAATATACTATATGATGAATATAACAAACTATGTGAAGTAAGTTCTAAAATCATAAGTAGAAACAAAACACTAAAAGTAACATTGCATGAACTTGAAGTGCAAATTTTAGAACTAAAAGACCAAGTAAAAAGACTTGAGAAAAATAAAGAAGTAGATATTGGATGTAGGTCATGCATTTGTCTTCGAGTATAGAATGAAAAACTCAAAGGAAATGCCGTTGGGCTACTATTCATAACCGTTGGGTTCACTAGGTGGCGAGACATTCAAATTGTTTCATTTTGTAGGATACTCAAATATCAAACACATATGGTTCTTGTGATTTGGCCGATTTATAGAGAGAGAAAGAGATGAGAGTGGGAGCCTTTTAGAGAGAGAAAGTGAAAGAGATTAGATTAAACTAGTGAAAGGTCCAACCCTTCCCATGGGTGGGAAGGGCTATTTATATACAACATAAAACGCCTCTAGTAGGCTATGGACCGGGCTGACAGTGGTTAAAGACCCGACCCGACTCCATGGTGAAACAATATCTAAACTAATATGATTAAACCTACGAGCTACTTAATGCTAATCCATACTCGGGGTGACCGAGTCTTTCATGTGAATATTTATATTCCTAACAATCTCCCCTTAAGGGAGGTCACCCAAGAAATTACACTTTGAATTCTGGCATTCTATTACATAGATTAGAGTTCCTAGCTCGCAGTCTTTGATTTTTCTAAGTGTTTAATCTTTGTACATTTAGCAGTGAACTTTTGATGACTGTTCTTTTGTCTTGGATGATCTTTGAAGATTCTTTGAGGTCATCATCCAATGTACGTCTCCAAGTCATCCTTTTGCAGTATCATCTCCATGTGATATTGTGATCTTTGGACCGACATGCTCACACTTTTCTGGATCATGATTTTCAGCATCAGAGTTGCGAAAGTAGTGTTGAAGGCCTTTCAATTATCATGATTTCTTTGTTTATGATGGGGAAGTGTGAGCATGGGGTGATGGATTGGCATCTTTCGGCAATCAGCTGCAACCGCTAGAGATTCTTGCATACGACAGTTAGCAATAAAACATCCGGTACTTACAGGTTCAGACTTCGAGATTGTTAACAGCATGGTGTGAAAACTTTCTATAATCCTTACCAAGGCTGTTCCTGAATCGGATACCCCCGAGAGGGCTTACAAGATCTACCGAAGTACATCAACAATTAGGTGAGTCGCTGGAGTTCACTCCACGACTGTAGACCGTTTTGAAACTGCCACGACCACTAAGCGTAATTCACAAGGAATTACCGAAGTGACCTGCTTTCAGGGCTGTTTGATGTTGACCCTGGCAGGAATTTCCATTCAATCACTGAGAATTACACTTGTAAATTCCCTCATAAATATTCTAGCAGATTGCTAAGATTTGTGTATGACTCATAAGCTTACAACTGGTGTCCTTAATGTTGAACAACCAGTGTAGAAGTAACACGTGTTCCTTTCAGATCTTATGATGTATCTCGTGGCTCTAGACTCGATAAGTGCATTTTTGGTAGTTAGAGACTGGAGCGGTGTCTCCTGTTTCAATATCAACATAACTCGTAAAGAGCGGTCGATAGATTATGCAGGGTTCCTTGTGAGAATGAACAAGTCCTTTTAAGAGAACTTGAGTGGATAGAAGGTTTAGTGCAGTGCGTCACTGGGTCTATGACGTCTTTTCTTCAATACCGACGTCACCTTAGTAACAACCAGTAGCATATGAATTGAACACAGTTTCTGCCCTAAGGTTGAATAATTGGAGGGCTATTTCTTTTTACCCTTTCACATTACTTTTCTTTTTAATTCTTCAACCCCTTCTTTCTCCTTTCTCATATTACTCCTTTTTTCATAATCATACCTAAGGACTTTCTAATACTAATTATTCGGTATTGTCCTTGGGTAGATCCCTCCGGCTCTGGCGGATCATAGGACGGTTTTCCTAACCTTAGCCACCTTATAACTTCATGACTATCCTATGTTGCCGTTAACCAAATCCTTGAAAAATCTCTCAAAGTGTTTATGATTATGAAACACATTTTGCCAACACTTTAAGAATTTTATACTTTTCAAATTCTCCCCCTTAACATGTGCTTGGATGATTTTATTATAAATTTGCACATGTTGGGTGGAGTTCGCACTTTTTGAATTGATCCACTTTCAGTGAACATGACCGATTCGAGACACGCTTACATCACTAGTTAGACTAGCTTGAAATTATTACCCGGCCTGGTCAAGTCCACATAAAGTTTCTCGAAACGGTACACTCTACTCAGACACGTCCTCTTCGAGACACGCTTACATCACTGGTTAGACCAGCTTGAAATTATTACCTGGCCAGGACATGTCCTTTCGATTAATGACAGTTTTTGTTTCGTCAATTCATTGGTGAAGTCTGAGTCGCGCTCACATGAGATGCCACATCCTTTTTTGTGCATCGATATACGAAAGAGTTTAGCACATATGGGAGAGCTTACATTTAAGTCCAAAACATCACATTTTTATCAGATTGCATATTTAAATCACATTCTCTCCCCCGATCAGAAATTTCAAACCTTTTGAGATTTTGTGATCCCAATTGATTTAAATAAGTTTAGAAAATATGGGAGAAAATGTGGCCAGGTTTAATATGTGCTGATAATGGAACATACTGATGCTCCCCCTCAAACCAAGAGGGAGAGTGTCGGATGACTACTGATGCTGCACAAAGTTTAAAAAGGTGTCAAAACTTTGAACAAATACTCTCCCCCTTAATTAATGACCCGTTTTCTATTTAAAGAGCTGTAGCCATTGAATTGAGCGTCAAGTAACTGTGAAAATTTAAGTCCGGTTACCACCTTGTGAAACACCAAAACTCTCCTGAAGAATCATAGACGAGAAAGAATTTGTGATGTAATGAAGACTTCTCTTCTTATACGAGAAATGATGCACTGAAACGTACATCAAATCGAAGATACATGGATATAAAGTAATCCATGCCCGGGTGAACTTCACCCAGTGGGAGGAACAACCGTCTTTTTGGCGACGAGCTTTCCCCAAAATGAGGAACGGGTTACAGTCTGAAGTAACTGCAAGCCTACGAGACATGTTTTAACCATTTAATTTAACTTCTGCTTGAGCTTCATTTAAAGACCTGTGTCATTATTGAATGACATTTCTAGGACCGTAAATGTTATCGATAAATAGAAGACATGCCTAGAGGAACTATTTTTGGTATTTTTGTGTTTTATGATTTTAATGGTTTTTATAGGTTTTATATTTTTCTATTTTCTTTTTGGTTTAAAATATATACAAGGATACATGAAGCAAATCCCTTACTCCTCATTTTCTTCTTGAAGACACTTGAGGGTTTCTGGCATCAAACTCTTCATGCCAAGTCGCGGGAGAATAAATTGGAACCATTCTCTCGGGAGTGCCTTAGTGAAGATATCAGCCAACTGAAACTCAGTCCTCACGAAGTAAAGTTCAACAACCCCTTTCTCAACCTGTTCCCTTACAAAGTGATGCCTGATATCGATGTGCTTTGATCGGGAGTGTTGGACATTGTTGCAGCAAAGAGCTATAGCACTTTTGTTATCATAATACAGAGGAATCATGTTGTATGCAAAGCCATAATCCGATAGTTGAGATCTCATCCATAGAATTTGAGCACAACATGCAGGCATGGCAATGTATTCAGCCTCTGTGGAAGATATAGATGTACTCATTTTCCTCTTAGATGACCAACTTACTAACTTTTCTCCTAGAAACTGAGCACCTCCTGACGTACTTCGATGAGTATCTTGACACCCCGCATGGTCTGCATTTGCATAGGCCGTGAGTGCCATGGTGGTGTCCTTAGGATACCAGAGACCCATGTGAATAGTCCCTTGAAGGTATTGAAAGACCCGCTTTACCACTTCCAGATGCTTTTTGGTGGGCTTAGACTGGTACCGAGCACACATGCATACTGCGAACAAGAGATCTGGCCTACTAGCGGTGAGATACATTAGGGATCCAATCATACTTCGAAACATGGTTTGATCAACAGGGATCCCAGAGAGGTCTTCGTCCAACTTCGATCTCTCAACCATAGGAGTGTCAACTGGATCACTTGAATCAAATCCAAATTTCTTCAATATTTCATTTACATATTTGGATTGATTAATGAAGATGCCTCCGGGACTTTGAGAGATTTGTAAACCTAAGAAGAACGACATTTGTCCCATCATAGACATTTGGAACTTAGAACTCATCTCGTTAGAAAATCGATCACATTCCATAGGATCAGAGGAGGCAAAAATAATGTCATCTACGTAGATCTGGACGTGAAGTAGATGTTTGCCCATTTTCCTAGTGAATAGTGTAGGATCAACAACACCTTTGGAGAATCTGTTTGCCAGAAGAAACTTAGACAAAGTGTCATACCACACCCTAGGTGCCTGCTTTAAGCCATAGAGGGCCTTCTTCAAGCGATAGACGTGAGTAGGACGATCAGGGTCCACAAATCCTTCAGGTTGACTTACATAGACTTCCTCTTTTAAATCACCATTTAAGAATGCTGTCTTTACATCCATTTGGTAGACTGTCATATTCTGACTGGCAGCATTAGCAAGAAAGATTCTGATAGTTTCAATTTGAGCAACTGGTGCAAATGATTCTTCAAAGTCTATGCCCTTTTCTTGACGATACCCCTTTGCAACAAGCTGTGGCTTATTTTCAGAACATCACCATGCTCATCGAGTTTCACTTTGAAGATCCACTTTAGAGCGATAATCATTGCACAATCTGAAGGATGCACTAATTCCCATACTTCAAGTCGATGAAACTAATAAATTTCTTCTTGCATTGCATTAAACCAGCAGTCTTTAGACAAAGCATCTTTGAAATCTTTGGGTTCGACTTTGGATAGTACGGAATTGAAGAAGCACCACAATGCATCGGTGGCAAGTTGCTTTCGTGTGGATACCGGACGAGAAGGATTTCCAATAATGTTGTCAATCGGATGATCATTGGTCCATTTTCTGAGATGATCATGTGGTTCAGGGTAGGAAACTGATGCTGCCGTGTTAGGATCCCCTGAAGAAGATGTCTCTGTAGAAGATTCAGGAGCAAATATATTCTCGAATGGAGCATCATCAGCAGGAGAAAAAGGCTTCAATTCAAAAGAATTATCAACTGCAGAGCCTAGCTGTACCGAAGGAGATTGAACATTCGATGAAGATGGTAAGTGACTGGCAGATGGTGCGTCTTGACTAATTGAGACTGATACAGATGGACCATCTGAGTTGTGTAGAATTGGAGCATCAGCAACTGGAGGTAAAGGTGGAGCTTCAGTTGTAGTATCAACAGTTGGTGGCTTAAAGTATTCGTCAAACATCGGATCAAACAAATTCTTCAACTCCTCACTGGTAGGGGGTACATAAGGAACTGTAGGAGTGGGATGCTATACAAGACCTGAATTAATTGGTCCAAGGGACAAAAGATTAGTTGCTTGTCCAGAACTTGTGTGTCCAGGAGCCATTTGCTCAGTCATCTCATCGAATGTCACGTGAATGGTTTCCATAATTTTTCAGGTTCGTTTGTTGTAGATTTGGTATCCTTTGCGATCTGGTGCATACCCAACTAAGAATCCAATGTCTGCTTTAGCCTTGAGTTTTTCCAGATACTGACTGTCATTTGTCGGGTAGCAAAGAGCACCGAACACTCGCAGAAAAGAAAGATCTGGTTTCTTGCCATGTATCAGCTCATATGGAGTTTTGTTGTGAAGAGTATGTATCAAGGATCGGTTTTGGGTGTAACAAGCTGTAGCAATTGCTTCCGCCCAAAGAAACATTGGTGCCTTGGAAAATATTAGCATGGTTCGTGCAGCTTCCACAAGAGTACTATTTTGTCTTTCAATAACCCCGTTCTGCTGAGGAGTGCGTGGAACACTTTTCTGGCGAGTTACGCCAATACTTTCATAAAATTGAATGAGTTTTTTGTTAACAAACTTAGTTCCATTGTCTGTGCGGATGATTCTGACGGTTTTGTTGAGACTTACTTGTAGCTGTTTGATAAGTTTGATGATAACCTCTGGAGTCTCGTCCTTGGTTCTTAAAAACTTCACCCATGTAAACCGAGATTAGTCGTCGACCACCACAAGAATATATTTTTTCCCATTTATACTTTGCACTCTCATTGTTCCGCACAGATCCATGTGAAGGGTGTGAAGAACTTCCATAATGGTGTTGACAGTTTTCGGTTTGTGAGTATGCTTCTTGCTTTTGCCCAGTTGACAAGCAGAACAAAGATGATCCTTTTCAAACTTCAATCTGGGCATACCTCGTATAAGATCCTTGCGAGTAAGTTCATTTATGGTGCCGAAGTTTAAATGATTTAAACGACGGTGCCAAAGCCATGATTTGTTCTTTGAGGCCTTTGACAGCAAGCAAATAGGAGAGGACCGCATCATGTCTTCAATAGAGATGGTGTATAGATTGGTGCCACGACTGCCTTTAAGGAGATCAATACCATCCAATTCTCTGACGAAACATGTGTGTTTTCTGAATGCCACTTCAAGATCAAAATCACAAAATTGACCAACAGAGAACAAATTGTGCCCAAGTCCGTCCACGTAGTATACCTTGGAAATTACACTATCACCAAACACATAATCTCCATAACCCATAATTGCTCCAAAATGGTCGTTCCCGAATCCAACTATCCCGATAAATTTATTCTTGAAATTCTTGAGCCGTGAGCGATCCTGTTAGGAATATAAATATTCAAATGTAGACTCGGTCACCCCATGTACTCATTAGCATTGAATAGCTCATAGAATTATTAGTAGTAAGTTAATATAGTTTAGTTATTATAGAACTCGTGGAGTGGGTCGGGTCTTTACCCATTGTCAGCTCGCTCCACAGCCCACTCGGGGTACAAATATTAGTACTATAAATACCCCTCTCCACCTAGAGAGAGGGTTAGAACTTATCATTTTCACATAATACTACATCTCTTTCTCTCTCTAAAAGTTCCCAGCCTTTATCTTTCTTTCTCTCTCTAATATAATCGGCCAAGATCACATCCATATGTGTGTTTAAGTGTTATGAATATGCTACAATTGGTATAAGAGCCATGGTTAGGTTCTAGTGAGTGCATATTCTCGGATTTGTGGAGTGATTTTGGCATTTTTTTTGTGTTTTGTAGTTCGAATAGAAAAATGAAGAAAATCCTTTGTCTAAGCTTCGTTTGTGGTTTAATTTGCTTAATACTTGTACTTTCATGTTCACAAAACTATTTTACATCTTCCTTTATAATATACAACATTGTTCTTGCTGGTTAGTGGAAGATTTGAAGGTTTTCTTGGCTGCGGTTTGACTTTCAGACGAGTTTTCTTCGCTGCGGTTTGTCTCTTGTAGAAGTATTCTTCGCTGCGGTTTGAGCTATTTGGGTAATTTTTAACTGCGGTTTGGTGTGAAACTCTGACTACGGTATGGAGTTTAACTCTAACGGGAAACAAGACAAAACATATTGAAAGTGACGTTTTATCCTCTTGCTGCTGCGGTTTGTGCTCTTTGTCCTGTTGCGGTTTGTCGTTTTGTAGTTGCGGTTTGACCTGTCCTGCGGTTTGACCAATCTTGCGATTTGACCAAGGTGTTGCGGTTTGACTCTCTGCAGTTTAGGTTTATTGCGGTTAAGGTCTTCGCGGTTTGATTCTTTGCGGTTTAGGTCATTGCGATTTAGGTCTTTGCGGTTTGACTCTTTGTGGTTTAGGTCTGAACGTTGCGGTTTGTCTTGTGTGTCTGCGGTTTGGGTATTTCGGTTTGGTATTCAGGATCTACGGTTTGACATTTGCGGTTTGAAGTTAGTCTGCGGTTTGAGATTTGTGGTTACATTGGTTTGGGAATTGCGGTTTGGTACTCTTGTGCTGTGGTTTGATCACTGTGGTTTGTTGTGTATGATTGCGGTTTGGGTACTGTGGTTTGATACTAAAGTAATATGTAACACCCCCAATTCAATGATGCAGTGGAATACAAACTGGATGTTACTCGATGGCACAACAGTTATAATAATAGAAATCGATCTCTAAATGAGTCATTTTAAAATATTTATCATTCGAATTATATAAATATCAGAGTTTACAAAATGAGGTCCCAGATGGTTCCATGTTTACAAAATACATCAATATAAAGTCTTTTGATGTCTTTTTGAATGATAAAGTAGATTATAGCCTTCTTGATTGAGTCCGTGCCCCTCCGTGCCATCCTTGATCATTATGCACCTGAAATACATGCTTAAAACTGTCAACACAAAGGTTGAGTGATATTCATAGAGTTTATTTATGTAGTTGAACACAATATGTTGGTAGTGTGAGTTAATTAGACTCATACTCATGGTTGGAAAACAAAATAGTTATTATTATTCACTAAGCTCATGCAACCAATACGTTAACGTGTACCAATATCAATCGGTGGAGTTACCCCGGTAGGTACTTTGCCGTCATACCTAAGTCTCAAATACTAGTGCGTTTGTTTTCCTGACTGGTCAACACAAACGGGATTCGTCAATCCCAATAGGCCTATTCACAATACTCGCGCTCACTATCCTAGTGATTAAATGGTTCATGATATGGGGTCTTGGATTGGAAAGGATGGTACTTAGTGATAATAAAACAATCATATAGCATACAATTTCAAAGCATTGTGTTCGGTTAAAAATAGCATGTATTCCCCCAAGGGTTTGTAAAACAATTAAGTAATAGAAAGTGGGGCTATGAACTCACGGTAAAGTATAAGAGTTTAGTTTACTTGTGAAAATAAAAAACAAGTATTTAAGCATGTATCTCCCCCAAAGAGTATAAAACAAGCATTAAAAGAGTAGGGGCTACGACTCACGATAATCCTTAAGAGTTTAGAGTAGTTATGAAAGTAAATGAAAATAGTTGAGCATGTATCTCCCCCAAAAGTAATTCAAAACGTATAAAAGTAGGGGCTATGAAATCTCACCGTGAGTTGGATGGTGTTATAGTGCTTTAATGAGTTCGATGGATAATCCAGGAAACCTCTAAGTGCAACCTACAATAGAACGTTGCGACTTAGGTTTGGAATAATGTCTAAGAATACAAAGACGAGCTTATATATGTCTTGCATATTGTTCATGATGTAGTACTTAGTGTGTCATGTAGGTTGTTGTATAAAGATGGTTTATGAAACATGTTTAGTTTGTATATCTCGTACTACCGTTCGGGCCATCATGATTCAGAGGTCATGTAGCAAACGTTCGAGGAGCTAGGACACTTTAATTCATAAATCCAGCAACTCGTCGATCCGTTTACCCAAATGAAACCCCTCACATAAAGCTCCCTAGTGTTGTAGTATTTGATAGAAAATATATTTTGCTTATTTGATTATATGAACATTAAGGGTTTATAAATACAATAAATAAACTTAACAAGGTCCATAAGTATTTGAAGTATATAAATAGTTACCTTAATATAGAATGCTTGAGTATTATAGAAAAAGGGAATATAAGCGGAGCTTCGACGTAGAATTTGTATTCTTCAAAAACCCGAGGCTACTTGAAGATTATAACAACGCCTTCTTGAAAACCCAAAGCTATTTGAAGATAATAACAAAGTCTTTTTGGAGACTTGAAGTTATTTGAAGATTATAACGACTCTTTCTTGAAAACTCAGAGAAAATAAGATCAAACGCTAGCTTTTCTCTAGAACACATGAACTTTCTTACAAAATATAAAAGAAGTGCCTTTGGTTTGAGGACTTTAAGGTTATAAGAAGGTGTGGTGCAAGTTTTTCTATGTGTTTTAGCTTGGTATTTATAGGCTAGAAAATCTAGTTAACTATATATCGGGTTAAAAACTAACCATGGTTAACTTTACACTTGTAAACATCTAAAGAATGAATGGTCAAGATCAAGCCACCATACATGATGAAACATCAAAAATGCCACATATTGCTACAATGAGGAGGTTAAGAGTTTTGAGTTTTTATCTTGCCTTTACGGAGTGAGTTTTGGTCCCGGTAATTGCTAACGGTAAGTATTTAAATCACGAAACGTAAAATCAGGTATCGTAAAAATACGAAAATTATAGAAATGATTAAACTTGTCAATATACTAATTATTATCTTATAAAAATGAGTGATAAGTTTAATGGGTCGTGAAAATGCTGATAACGCTGGAAACGTAGGTTTAAAACGCGTTAAACGTAAAACGTACGAAAGTTGTGTAAAATTGAGAAAAGAAAAATGTAACTTTTCTAATATGATAATAATGAATTAAAATGACCTATAATGTCTAGACTGGGCTCAGTCTAGTGTCGGTTGGTGTTAAATGTCCTTTAGACGTAAAACCGGAAGTGTTAAAAATCAATGAATTGAATGATTTATAAAATCAAGGAATGATTTTTATGGTCAAAGGAGGGGGAAAATATGTTGACTTTTCCAATAATATAAAAGCTTCTAAATGTATTAGAAAACACGGTGCATGTATAGGCTAAGGTTGCGGATAAGTAAAAGTGCTTAAAACGCAATTTCTGTTTTGTAAGACACAGAGTCTATTTGGTAACATTTTAACTTAATATCAAAAATTCCCTAATTGATTGTGAGTGTACTAAACATTAATTTGATGCGAGAAAAATTGTCGCAGTTGGTTTTCGTTATGCGCAGGATGTTTAAACGACGTTTAAACCAAACGTATAGATTCTTAATAACTTTTGCGAAAATGACCCTATGAGCGTCAAACTTTTATTTTGTCATGGAAATAATTTATCTTACGAGGATATGAAATAAAAATTTCGGAAATGAATAGTGAAAATTGAATAGTAAAAATTTCAGAAATAGAATTTAACCTGAAAATGCTAATTGTTACAGTCTCTACCCCTTAAGGAAATTTCGTCCCAGAATTCAGTGTGTGTTATCTGGTGGTGAGGAGTCTAGGAAAAGTTTGGATAGTTTCAGGATAAAGGATGTATCGTACAGTATCTAAGTCAACTAGAGTTTGAAAGAAACGTGATACTGTGAAATTTTACATACTAACTTATCTTGTTCTTGTATTTCTCTATCATCCATGAAATCTTATAAAGGGGTTCAGATAATAATGTGTTATGTTAATAATTAGAATAATGTAGTGTACTCTTACCATTTTAATTCTAAGGTATAGATGTCAAGTTTGCAAAAAAATCTTAAGGAGATTTTAAAGGATTATGGTGGAATGATACCTTTGGAACCTAAACAGGCTAGTACTTCTAATGGATAAAGAGAAGAATTGATAATTATCCCAAGATAGTTGTTCGGATTATCTCATAAATGAAAACTTTCAAGAATGAAATTAGGTAGTACAAATAAGGTGTTAAGATTTCACTGAGTGGTAAGACACTATCGTGTCTCTAGGTTTTTTTAATGAATTCTGGTGGTTTATTGGGTTCAAGTAGGTAATTAATCTGATCATAACCCTACCACTATTCTGAGTATTTGAAAATTTTAAAGTCGAACATAGTTAGTCAGACTATGTTCCACTGTCCCTAGGTTAAATATAGGTGACCAAGCTATATTTAACCGAGGTTCGATAAAATTTTCAAATACCTAAATTAGATATACTCGTGATATGTCCGTCTTTTGTGATAGTCCACACGGGCTAGAATTATTGACATTTTAAAATGAAGGTTTCAGATGAGAATTTGATGAATGTAGAGAAAGTTGCTGAACTTCAGCTTTTGAAGATGATTAGTCAAGTTTTCAAGGCAAAGGAATTGCAAATCCACTCAGTCCCAAGTCCCGCTCATACAAGACTTTCAACCTGTGTGTTTACAACCCACTGCTAAAGTATAAAGTTTCCATTGCAAAGGCATTGTAAATCCACTCAGTTCCAAGTCCCGCCCATACAAGACTTGCAACTTGTGTGTTTACAACCCATTGCTAACATATGAGTTGATACATGATTTAAGAAATGTGATCGTGTCGTAATGCCCTAGATTAGGCATACGCAGATGTATTTAGTTCATCGTTTAGATAAACTGATTGAAAGTATATCGAGTGTATATATATTAATATACTAGTATTTTCGTGTAGCATAACATGCCTAAAAGTTACAGAATCGTCTGGAGGATGGAAGGCACGAGGAACGGAAGGCTATAAAAATGTTTTTTCTTGTAAAGGTGGTTATAGTTTAGGTCTCATTTAGACCCGTTCTCTACAACCATGGCTCTGGTACCAATCTGTAACACCCCCAATTCAATGATGCAGCGGAATTCAAACTGTGTGTTACTCGATGGCACAACAGTCATAATAATAGAAAACGATCTCTAAATGAGTCGTTTTAAAATATTTATCATTCGAATTATATAAATATCAGAGTTTACAAAATGAGGTCCCAGATGATTCCATGTTTACAAAATACAACAATATAAAGTCTTTTGATGTCTTTTTGAATGATAAAGTAGATTATAGCCTTCTTGATTGAGTCCGTGCCCCTCCGTGCCATCCTTGATCATTATGCACCTGAAATATATGCTTAAAACTGTCAACACAAAGGTTGAGTGATATTCATAGAGTTTATTTATGTAGTTGAACACAATATGTTGGTAGTGTGAGTTAATTAGACTCATTCTCATGGTTAGAAAACAAAACAGTTATTATTATACACTAAGCTCATGCAACCAATACGTTAACGTGTTCCAATATCAATCGGTGGAGTTACCCCGGTAGGTACTTTGCCGTCATACCTAAGTCTCAAATATTAGTGCGTTTGTTTGCCTGACTGGTCAACACAAACGGGATTCATCAATCCCAATAGGCCTATTCACAATACTCGCGCTCACTATCCTAGTGATTAAATGGTTCATGATATGGTGTCTTGGATTGGCAAGGATGGTACTTAGTGATAATAAAACAATCATATAGCACACAATTTCAAAGTATTGTGTTCGGTTAAAAATAGCATGTATTCCCCCCAAGGGTTTGTAAAACAATTAAGTAATAGAAAGTGAGGCTATAAACTCACGGTAAAGTATAAGAGTTTAGTTCACTTGTGAAAATAAAAACAAGCATTTAAACATGTATCTCCCCCAAAGAGTATAAAACAAGCATTAAAAGAGTAGGGGCTATGACTCACGGTAATCCTTAAGAGTTTAGAGTAGTTGTGAAAGTAAATGAAAATAGTTGAGCATGTATCTCCCCCAAAAGTAATTCAAAACGTATAAAAGTAGGGGCTATGAAATCTCACCGTGAGTTGGATGGTGTTATAGTGCTTTAATGAGTTCGATGGATAATCCGGGAAACCTCTAAGTGCAACCTACAATTGAACATTGCGACTTAGGTTTGGAATAATGTCTAAGAATATAAAGACGAGCCTATATATGTCTTGCATATTGTTCATGATGTAGTACTTAGTGTGTCATGTAGGTTGTTGTATAAAGATGGTTTATGAAACATGTTTAGTTTGTATATCTCGTACTACCGTTCGGGCCATCATGATTCAGAGGTCATGTAGCAAACGTTCGAGGACCTAGGACACTTTAATTCGTAAATCCAGCAACTCGTCGATCCGTTTACCCAAATGAAACCCCTCACATAAAGCTCCCTAGTGTTGTAGTATTTGATAGAAAATATATTTTGCTTACTTGATTATATGACACATTAAGGGTTTATAAATACAATAAATAAACTTAACAAGGTCCATAAGTATTTAAAGTATATAAATACTTACCATAATATAGAATGCTTGAGTATTATAGAAAAAGGGAATATAAGCGGAGCTTCGACGTAGAATTTGTATTCTTCAAAAACCCGAGGCTACTTGAAGATTATAACAACGCCTTCTTGAAAACCCGAAGCTATTTGAAGATAATAACAAAGTCTTTTTGGAGACTTGAAGTTATTTGAAGATTATAACGACTCTTTCTTGAAAACTCGGAGAAAATAAGATCAAACGCTAGCTTTTCTCAAGAACACATGAACTTTCTTACAAAATATAAGAGAAGTGCCTTTGGTTTGAGGACTTTAAGGTTATAAGAAGGTGTGGTGCAAGTTTTTCTATGTGTTTTAGCTTGGTATTTATAGGCTAGAAAATCTAGTTAACTATATATCGGGTTAAAAACTAACCATGGTTAACTTTACACTTGTAAACATCTAAAGAATGAATGGTCAAGATCAAGCCACCATACATGATGACTCCTCAAAAATGCCACATATTGCTAAAATGAGGAGGTTAAGAGTTTTGAGTTTTTATCTTGCCTTTACGGAGTGAGTTTTGGTCCCGATAATTGCTAACGGTAAGTATTTAAATCACGAAACGTAAAACCGGGTATCGTAAAAATACGAAACTTATAGAAATGATTAAACTTGTCAATATACTCATTATTATCTTATAAAAATGAGTGATAAGTTTAATGGGTCACGAAAACGCTGATAACGCTGGAAACGTAGGTTTAAAATGCGTTAAACGTAAAACGTACGAAAGTTGCGTAAAATTGAGAAAAGAAAAATGTAACTTTTCTAATATGATAATAATGAATTAAAATGACCTATAATGTCTAGAATGGGCTCAGTCTAGTGTCGGTTGGTGTTAAATGTCCTTTAGACGTAAAACCGGAAGTGTTAAAAATCAATGAATGATTTATAAAATCAAGGAATGATTTTTATGGTCAAAGGAGGGGGAAAATATGTTGACTTTTCCAATTATATAAAAGCTTCTAAATGTCTTAGAACACACGGTGCAGGTATAGGCTAAGGTTGCAGATAAGTAAAAGTGCTTAAAACGCAATTTCTGTTTTGTAAGACACAAGGTCTATTTAGTAACATTTTAACTTAATATCAAAAATTCCCTAATTGATTGTGAGTGTACTAAACATTAATCTGATGCGAGGAAAATTGTCGCAGTTGGTTTTCGTTATGCGCAGGATGTTTAAACGACGTTTAAACCAAACGTATAGATTCTTAATAACTTTTGCGAAAATGACCCGATGAGCGTCAAACTTTTATTTTGTCATGGAAATAATTTATCTTACGAGTACATGAAATAAAATTTTTGGAAATGAGTAGTGAAATGTGAATAGTAAAAATGAATAGCAAAATTTCGGAAATAGAATTTAACCTGAAAATGCGAATTGTTACATAATACCTTTAACTGTGATTTGACTCAAGTAATCAAATAACGGTTTATTCTTGAATTTTGTAAAGTCCCGCGAAAGAACTTATTTCTCGGTTCAAATCACAAGAATTGTAAAATCCCGTATACATTATGGCAAGCATACCAAGCACTGCTTCTGATGACATTCAAGCAGCTATGTCCGATACCCGTCCTCCTATGCTTGATGGGATAGACTTTGAGTCGTGGGTACAACGAATACGGCTTTACTGCTTGGGCAAAGAAAATGGATTTAACATTCTTAAATCCATTGATGAAGGACCATTTCAGATGGGCACCACCAGAGACGCTGTTACTACCGGTGAAGACGGAACTGTCACTTTGGGAATCGACAGGCCTCGAACTTACAATGATCTTAATGAGGAAGAAAAGAAGAGGTATGATGCAGACATTAGAGCCTCCAACATTGTCATTCAAGGTTTGCCCAAAGATGTTTACAAACTCATCAACTTCAACACTGAAGCAAAAGCTGTTTGGGACAATGTCAAAATGCTTCTAGCTGGATCAGAACTTACAAAAGAAGATCGTGAGTCACAGCTGTATGATGAGTTTGAGCATTTTAAGATGAACCCGGGTGAGAACATTACAGACTACTATGTGAGATTTCACAAGTTGGTAAATGACATGAGGATCATCAGGATGACTATGCCAAACATCCAACTCAACTCAAAGTTTGTAAACAGCATGACTCCATAATGGGACAAATTTGTTACTGCAATGAAACTCAACAAAGGTCTGAGAGATACAAATTATGAACAGTTGTATGCCTATCTACAACAACATGAGAAACATGCTGCTTATGATCGTCTGTTGAGAGAAAAACTCAATCCAACTGCACCAAATGATCCACTGGCATTTGTTGCAAATGTTCAGCCAATCAACCAATCATCATCTGATCAAGCTTATCATCATCCCTATTCATCACCATCTGCTATGAATCCACATCTGGATCCAGGTTACTCTCACACCGACAAAATGATTGATAACCTCACCAACCAAGTATCCTTACTTGTTCAACAATTCAAAGCAACACTCCCTCAAACTAACAATCAACTCAGAACCTCATCAAACCCACGCAATCAGGCAACTGTGGAGGATGGAAGAATTGTGGTTCAGAATGTTCAAGGGAGGCAGAACTTGAATCAAAGGAACATGGGTCGAGGTAATGTGCAAATCAGAGTAGGGAATGCAAATCAGGGCAGGGGAAGCAACCCAAGTGTTACAACTGTGGTGGACTTGGACACATTGCCAGAAACTGCAATCAACCAAAACGTCCATAGAACTCTGACTATTTCAAGGACAAGATGTTGTTGATGCAAGCTCAAGAGAATGGAGCTGTGTTGGACGAAGAAGAACTGTTGTTTCTTTCTGGCGATGGGGGAAATACTTTTGATGCCGATGTGGTTGAGTAGCCAGTTCAGGACCTTGCACTTAATGATCCCAACATCTTCAAAGCTGATGATTGTGATGCTTTTGACTCTGATGTGGATGACGAATCAACTACTCAAACAATCTTCATGGCTAATCTGTCCTCTGTTGTCTCATCATCTCAACAAGCTGGTCCCTCCAATGCATCTGCTATTTCTGAGGTACTAAAGATTTTTGACACATATAACATGGAAGATGAACAGAAGATTCCCAACAGTGTACAACAGACAGATGTTGTTGAATCAGATAATGTTGACATGGGAAATAGTAATATTATTCCATATGAACAATATGTGAATCACAACAACGTGTCTGATGTACCAGGTTGCGCATCTTCTGTTGAAACTATTGCTTGTGTTATAGATAATGCTTGTGTTGTTGATAATGCTTGCGAGTGGCATGAGAACATTGAGTTTGTCCTTGATGACACCTTGACCACTAGACTAAACATATATAAAGATCAGGTGGCCATTTATGAACAACGTGCTAAATTTGAACTAACTGAACGTGAGCAGAAAATGGATAGTCAAATGCGTACACTTATAACTGAGCGTAACTTAAAGGAGGAAACGTTAAAACAAGAGTTGAATTCTTTGCAAAAACAGCTGGATCAGACTGTTAAACAAAAATAGGAGGCCCAAGAGCACGTAAATACACTAAAACAAGATTTCAAGGAAAAAGAAACACAACTCTTAAATGATTTCTCCAGACTTAAAACCTTAAAGAATAAGCTTGAAAACAAGTTGTACACAGAATACCAAACCAGATAGACTGGTCAAATGATTCAGAAGCACAAAAAGTTGTGTGATAAGCATAGTGAAAGTAATGTAGGTGAACCTAAATTAGCTCTCCTTAGGAATGCTAAAGTAGCCCAACCTGCCTTATATGATGCCAATGTGATGTTTATGCCTGGTCATGCCCCACCTGATGTTTCATCTTTAGAAGAGTGTAATGAGGTAGAAGTGAGAAATAGAGAAAGAATGACTGAGAAAATGAAGGATCCCAAATGCATAGCCAATCAAATAATAGTCAAACCCCATGATTATTATGAGGAGAATCGATTGACTGTGTTTGCACCTGAAAAGAAGTTAACGTATGAACAAATATTTTGGTCTTTAGATATTGAAAAGAGAAAGACCGATAAGCTTGAAGCCAAAACTCCATCCCTTAGGAAAATTGCAGCTGCGACGGTGTATCCTCCAAATACACCTAGGCATTTGGTTCCTTTAACTCTTCCAACAGAATGTAAAACCTTAATTAGCATATATGTACTTTGTCAACTATTTGCTGATTTTGATAAAAACATGTAAGAAGAGAATTACACCAACCGGAATTACTGAGGGGGAAAGGGGTTTTGAACAAACAAAAAGGTGTTACTTGACTGAGGTCATTCCATTCTTTAATACTCAAAGAACACTTTGAAGGGATGCAACAAACCCTTAAAAATGAAGTCAATCAGATGAAAGTAGTGTTTAAAGATATGGAAAATGAGGTAACTCAAAATGTGATAGAACTTAAGAGCCGTGAGATCGAGAGAAAGAACATTCTCATCTCCAATGAGAACTTGATTGCTAGATGTATTGCACATGATATATTTTATACTGCTACTGATTCTGCATTAACTGCCTGTCAATTTCATGAGTATTCTATTGCATTGAATGTTACCCAGAATCGTGTTGTTGAGCTTGAGGGGGAGAATTTGAAACTACAACAGAAAATTCAAAATGATGACCATGATAACATGGTCAAGCGTTTTTCAAAACTAGAGGTTGATTATCTTAATTTACAATTAAAATATCAACACTTAGAAGAAAGATGTAAAATATCAAATGCCAAGACATCTTTGGATGCTCCTGAATTTGATACATATTTTGAATTGAGCAAACGTGATGAAAAAATTCAAGCTCACACTAACACGATTCAACAATTGAGGGCTCCAATTGCCCAATTAAAATCAACAAGAGTGATGTGTATGGCACCAATAAACCATCGTCTTTAGATTCTCAGAATTTTCACTATCAAGACACCATCAATAAGTTACACTATGAAAATGAGTGTTTTCGAGCTGAAAATTCAAAAGTCAAACAACATTACAAAGAGTTATATGACTCAATTAAAGTCACACGAAACAGTCACAATGAAAAGATAAATTCTTTGTTAAATGAAATCGAGAATCTTAAGACTCAGGTGAAAGGGAAAATGCCAATTATCACTTGTGATAATGTTGTACGAAAGGTTTTTGCTTTTAGAAAGTATGATGTTGATGTTGTGCCTATTCCACTTCCCCTTAGGAACAATAGGTCTGCCCATCAAATATATCTCAATCACCTTAAGGATAGCCTTGATACACTTCGTGAGATTGTATAGGAGGATAGGATAGAAAAACCACTAGATAATGCTGTTGTGGATGCCTGCTTCCTCACTAAAAGGTCTCAGGAATTTTTAGAGTATGTCATTGGCAATGGCCCTAAGATTGAGAACAAAAGAGATAGATTTGTTGCATCATCATCTACTGCTAAGAACAAGCATGTAACCTTTGATCTACCATCGAGAACATCAGAACCCAACACATCAAAATAAGGAAAGCAAATGACAGTAAAACAAACTAATGTTCCCATCATTACTTCTACAGGAGTAAACTGTGACACCAAAGCTAGCGGGTGAAAGCCTAGAGGCAATGCAAGGAAAGATAGGACTGCGCCAGCTAAAAGTGGTCACGAGAAGAAAGTGGAAGCCCAACCTAGGAACAATAAGTTTGCAATGAATGTAATGAATCGTGTTAATTCTAGTATTAAAAGTACTGTAATTAATTCGAATTCTAATGCTGTCTGTAAAACATGTAATGAATGTTTAATTTCTGCTAATCATGATGATTGTGTTGTGTCATTCTTGATGTCTCCTGCAATATCCCAAGTTAAGACTGTTAGGAAAACTGAAATAAGTAAGCAAACTTGGAAAGCAACAGGAAACACTTTTGCTAATGTCGGGTATCAATGGAGACCCACTGGAAGGAAATTCACTTTCGGAGATCAGTTCCACTTAACTAGATTGAATAGTCATAAAGTAGTGAAGGTTAAGAAATGGAAGCCAACTGGTCGAACTTTGCCTTTAGTGACACAATTCCCTTCTACTAGGTCAATTGATGCTTCTAGTATAGTTTCCACTGCAAATACAGTAGCATCTGTGAATCCTGTAGTTCCAGAGTTTGTGTGTGCTAACCAAACGGACCCTAGCTGCACGTGGGGATCTACATTTTTCAATTATCCATCATTGTCTATTTTCAAATGCAGGTCGTATAAATCATCCTTTGGTATTTGGACTCAGGCTGCTCAAAACATATGATTGGGATCGCTCACGGCTCAATAATTTCGTGAAAAAGTTTATCGGGACAGTTAGATTTGGGAACGACCATTTTGGGGTGAATATGGGTTACGGAGATTATGTGTTCGGCGACAGTGTAATTTCCCGGGTATACTACGTGGAAGGATTAGGGCATAACTTATTTTCTGTTGGTCAATTTTGTGATTCCAATCTTGAAGTTGCTTTCAGAAAACACACTTGTTTCGTCAGAGAGTTGGATGATGTTGAACTTCTTAAAGGCAGTCGTGGCACCAATTTATACCTCATCTCAATTGAAGAAATGATGAGGTCCTCTCCTATTTGCTTGCTTTCAAAGGCCTCAAAGACTAAATCTTGGCTTTGGCACCGTCGTTTAAATCACTTGAACTTCAGTACCATAAATGACTTGTCTCGCAAGGATCTTGTACGAGGCATGCCCAGGCTAAAGTTTGAGAAAGATCATCTTTGTTCTGTGTTAGGAATTAAATGTTCTGAATATTAGCATTGGGAATTAAACGTTCACAAGGTCAGTACTGCTCAAGAAAATACACTAAGTGTTATTCTACTGCTAGTGTAAATCATTCTATTGCTAGTGTTAGAGATTCTGCTGCTGAAGAATTCTACTACTAGATTATAATGATCCTACTGCTGAAGAAATAGGTGTCGCGTATTCTACTACTGGATGGATAAGTATACGAAGATATTTTGTGTATAAAAGTCAAAGATACATGGTAGATAATATCTTTGTTGTGTCATCAGTTAAACAAGTTGTAAACACAGATACATGTTGTATCTTAGTTACTGACATACATAAGCTAGCAAGTAGTCCGAAAATACTTGACAAGACTTAACATATTGTAAAGATCTTCCTTGGCCTATAAAAGGAAGATCTTAGCTTAGTCATAAGTGACAATCCAAGTGTCTTTGATAGAACAAAAACAACTGTTAAGAGAAAAGAACAAACACAACAATATCACAAGTCATAGAAACATAAGATTCAAGGTTTTGTAACCCTAGTGATAGCGAAGATCACTCGTATTATTTGCAATAATATTGAATCATTTAGTGATATACTTTCTTTGTTTATTGTTCAAACAACAAACATAACTGTTCCATTTCCATAACCAAATAACCTTCTAAGTGTGGTTAAGTAGATTCCGCATACTTAATCATATTCACTCAAGATATCATATACACACGTTATAAAGGACTAACACCCTTTCAGTGTATCGAATCACTCTCAAGTGGTATCAGAGCAAGGCTGGTATCTTTGATTTAGAAGAATTAGGAGAAATGGAGATAGAAAATACTTAGGCAAACATTGCTGCAAAGTTACCTATCCTCAAACAGAATGAGTTTGAGTTGTGGAGGCTAAGGATTGAGCAATACATCATGGTTCAAGATTATGCTCTTTAGGATATTATTCTGTATGGTGATTCTTTTACACTAGGTTATTCAGATGCCATTCTTGAAGGCAAAACAGTTCAAAAAAGAAATACTGAACCAGTCTCAAATGATGAAAGGATACAGAAGAGGAATGATCAAAAGGCAAGGAATTTGCTGCTTATGACCATTCCTGGTGAACATATGCTATCTTTTAGCAAGTATCCTGATGCAAAAACTCTTTTTGAAGAGATTTGTGCATGGTTTGGTGGTAATGAAACTACCAAGAAAACACAGAAGACATTACTAAAACAACAATTTGAAAACTTTACTTCAAATAAAAATGAAACTCTTGATAAGCTGTTCTCAAGATTGCATAAGCTTGTCAGTCAATTAGCTGTGTTGGGTGTTGAGATAGCAAAGGAAGTTCTCAACATGAAGTTCTTAAGAAGTTTACCTGTAGAATCCAATAGTCATGTGGTTGTCTGGATGAACAAGCCATACATAGAAACCATGAAACTCAATGATTTGTACAACAACTTCAAAATTGTTGAACAAAGTTTAAGGAATTCTGGAAACTACAATACTAGTTCTGGGAATGTGGCACTTCTGTCATCTCCTAGTATTAGTAAGTCAGAAGAGGTAGATGAAGATGAAGGTGTTTCTACTGCTACCTATGGTTGTCTTACTGCTAGTTTATAGAAGAATGTTGCTGGGCTTGGAGACTCAACATTTTATGCATTCCTGACTAGTCAATCTAGTGGTTCTCCTCTGAATCATGAAGACCTTGAACAAGTGAATGATGATTTAGAAGAGATGGATATCAAGTGGCAGGTTGCTTTACTGAGCATGAGGGCTAAAAAGTTATGGCAGAGAACTGGGAAGCAGATTACCATAAATGGTAATGAAACTGCTGGGTTTGATAAGAAGAAAGTAGAGTGTTTCAACTGTCACAGGTTAGGACAATTTGCTAGAGAGTGTAGAAGCCCAAGAAAGAAGGATAATAGGAACACATGGTATAAGCAAGATAAGAAGAAGAAAGTCATAGTGGAAGAGCCAAAGGCTATGCTAGCCATTGATGGTGTTAGCTATGATTGGAGCTTCATGGGTGATGAATAAGAAGCACCAAAAGAAACTGCAATGGTGGCCACTGAGACTGTATTGATGGCCTTTTCTGTTTCAGAGGTAAATTCTATTATCAAGTGTACTCAATCTTGCTCTGCTCTTAAAGCTTATGAAGAACTTAAAAAGAAATCTGATGATCAACTAGAAGAGCACTATAATATGATTTTTAATTTAGCTAATCATAAAAGAGCTCTAGCTGTTCTTGAAAAACAAATTTTGCATTTTCAAGGAAATGAATATAAGTTTAGTGATGACATGGCTTCACTGAAAAGAAACTTAGAGTTTAAAGAAGAATGCATTGATCTGCTAAATGCATCTCTAGTAGCTCATAAACAGAAAACTGAAAATGTTAAGATAACAGTAGATGCTTTAGCTTATGCCTCAGATGGAGTCACTAAAATTTGGGAAACTCAAGTTGTCAATAAAGCTAAGTCTGGTGTTCCTCCACCATACAGAGGTGTTCCTTCACCTCCAGGTATTGACCTAGCACACACAGGTCTAGCTGAGTTTCAAGAACCAAAAATGGAATATGGTTCTAAGTCTACTAAGAGTACTAAGGTAGAAGAAGTAAGTGAAAGTTTAAGTAAAACTTCACTTCCTGAGGACAAGGTGTCCTCTGGTAAGAAAGTAGATGATATAGTAGTTGAGGACTGTACATCTGATAGTGATGAAGAAGAACAGGTTATGTCTAAACCTGAAGTGGTTAAGAAAGCAGGAACAAGAGTTCCTAAGATAGTCAAACATGATACTGTTAGGCCTAAATCCAATGTTAAACATGTTAGGCAACCAGTAAGATATTGTGAGCAATATAGAACCACCAACAAGCCCAGAGGTAACCAAAGGAATTGGAATAACCTCAAGTCTCACCAACTAGGTGATGACTTTTTCTTTTATAACAAAGCTTGTTACACTTGTGGTAGTTTTGACTATCTTGCAGCTTTCTGCAACCAATGGGTATCTGGGTATACAAACAATATGGTGAATTCAAAAAGGCTTACAACTAAAACTCAATCTACTTTTAATAAACCAACACCCAGAGCAGTCTCATACAAGTCTGGCCCAAAAGCAGTTTCTGCTGCTAGACCATCTATGACTATTTACCAAAAATCAACAGTTAAAGGTGCAAAAACAACTTACAAGCATGCACCTGCAACTGTTGAAAGGCCCATACAAACAAAAGTAGTGGTACAAAAACAAGTTTGGAAACCAAAAGGTACAACTGCAAAGCTAGCAGTTTCTGCTACTAGGGAAAACAAGGCAAATGCTGTTAAGGCCTCAACATGTTGGATTTGGAAACCTCTTAAATCCAATGGTGCATCAACCATTCTCAAAAGGTTAAATTACATTGATGCACGAGGCATGATGCGTGGTTTTGCAACCTTACAACAGGTTTTACCTCTCGAGGGATCTCAAGAGGCTTACAACCCCACCAGGCAGTGTACCTGACTGATGTAGTATAGCGTAGTGGTAAGTACGGGGGATTGATCGTTCTCCACAGGGAATAGTGTTCGTTAGGTATGAAAGACTACTCTAATTAGGTCTAAGGGTTGAGGAAGATTCTTTTTTATGTTTTTATATTTTTTTGAAAGCAAGTAAAATCTCGGGTTTGAAGGAGTGGGCGGAATTAGTTGCTAGTCAACTAACCCAAATTACTACGAATGCAAATAAAATAAAATAACAAAAATGAAAAGTTTGGTGGAAACTTATATGTAGAGAAATGTGTTTACTTAGATTTCCTTACTCCCTAACTATCTTTTACCGGTTGATTAGTGTGTATTAGTCGCGTGGATGACGGGTGTATTCCTTAATACCAATCGTGGGGTGGCGTACGTACTTCCCCAACTCTACAAGCTCCTACTTCACTCCTATGTCGAGCCGGCTAGGAAGCTCCTAACATGGGATCACTAGAATTCGCTTGTGCATTAAATACAACCATAAAAACCTTTAGTACGCATTTGGTTCATGTTTCTTAAGACGTTCAAGAAAGTTACCGAATAGGAAGTTAGCCAGTTTTCTTAAGCCTAACATAGATAAACAATCATCCAATACAACTAATAACACACTAATAACCAATAATCAATAGCTAGGTTTCATTAGATCTAAGCAAACACAAGATAAATCTAGCCTAACATGTTAATCAAAAGACAAGAATAAGATAAAATCAAACAACACATAGACATATTGAATGATTAATTGATAACTTATCTTTCAATGTAACATGGAAGATCTCAAGGCAAAAAGCCTTGAAAAAGATGCTAAAATCGTCTTAGGGTTTTCTCCCAAAAATTCCACACTAAGTTCCACACTAATGACAAAAAATTAGAAAACTATATATAGACTTTTGGAACTGACGGCGTCACGTTATGGATTGTGACGCCGTCACCTCGCCGCTTTTAGGGTTCCCGGATGACCTTCTTGACGCCGTCCCTCTTTAGCTCTCCAAAATCCGTTCTGGCTTATCAAGGCTTGACGCCGTCAGACCTTGAACGTGACGCCGTCCCTCTTTGAATTAAGCCGTGACGCCCTTGATCAGGTTAAAGCGTGACGCCGTCAGAATTTCCATGCAATTTTCACTGGCTTATCATGAGTAAATTTCACATCCACCTTTTCTTGCCAAGGCATGACGCCGTCTGGGGTAAAGTATGACGCCGTCAAAGGTAACTTTTAGCCGATTTTTGAGACTTTGTCGTTTTCTTCACTTTTATGCTCCAAAAACGTCCAAAATGCCTCCTTTTCCAGATTTCTCCTCAAAAGTACCTAAAATGACAAAAGGAACGATTTAGGGCAATATTTGATCAAATAAATACGATTTAAGGCTTAAATGACCCCTTAAAAGCGGTACACTTTTCGCTTCATCAAATACCCTTACACTTGAGATTTGCTTGTCCTCAAGCAAATGTGCTTTTATTCTAATCAAAATACAAGTTAGGGGTCATTTAATGCAAACATAAAAGTAATTACAACAAATAATCGTTCCACTTCAATCATAATAAGCACGGAGATTACAAACTAGCACCTCACAAGTAGTGTTTAGATACTCACATCTCTCAAGTGTCATCAAAATAAATCTCATAAATGAAAACGGATAATATCTCTCACTACCTGTCATAGCAAATAGATTACCATAGGCTTGGGAAAGGATCGAAAACCTCCTCCACTAGGCGTAAGCACCAAAGATAAACTATCAAAGAGGGCTTTTAAATGGGTTATAATGTTAGGTGTAGGGAAAAGGAAAACACGGTTTTGTTGGATAAGGGATATTTTACTGGTGGCGAGTTAAAGACCTTGATCAATTACATGTACTATACAATGTTGCTAAGCCAAGACTAGACTCGATCTTAAGCTAGAAACGAAATAACAAAAACAAAAACATAAAATAAACATAAAATGAAACGGGATGGTAGTCCGTATGTTTTTTCTACTTTTCTTTTTCTCATTTTTTTGTATTTTTCTTGAATTTTCGATTTTTTTTTTTTTTTTTTTTTTTTTTTTTTTTTTTTTTTTTTTGTGTGTGTGCATACACTCTTGCCCTACCATCCAAAATAATACATCATAGGGGCATTGCATCCCCTTACACTTGAACTTTTACATAACTTTACAAATACTAATCTAATGACTCGAATTAAGATAATTGAAAAACTTGGAGTACTTTTAAAAACATTTAGCACATATGGGGGTAATAAATGATGTTCTTCCCCATTACTCCATTACACTAGTACTTTACCCATGAGTCCCAATCGTCCCAAAACAATATGTACAAGGATATGACTCGACTTAGCAACCATGTAATCAATTAGATAATTAACTTGGGGTTTAAACAAATGTTGTAACAATAATGCACTAAAGATGAGTGCATACAAGGTAGGCTAAGGCGATTTGGGTGTACATTTTAGTGGGGTGTAACCAAATTCTTCCTTTAAGTAAAATGCTTAAAGGTCGAAACGAAAAGATAGGCTCTGAGGGGTGTACTAGGGGTATCGTGTACTAAAATTGAGTACAACGCAAAGGGTGTGGGAGAATTACTTGACCAATGTAGCCAATGTAATTATAACAAAAACACAGGTGTAAAACAATGGGTTAATCCTAATGCCTCTTATCATGTAGTAAATCTAACTACACGAATGTAGTCTCACTTGTGGCCTCGGAATGGTCCTAACGCAAGTTCTAGAATCTAAGTGCTACCGGTACACACATCATAGCATAAATGCTTTTCCTACCAATTCTAGGGGCGAACCTCACATATTTGGGGTGGAAAATTTTTTAGTGGTACGGTTTTTGTGCTAGTCATATAACTCCTATCCGTGAGACGCTCATTAAGATCAAAGTTTCACTCCTATATGTTGTAAAAAATTTTAAATTTGGCACTAAAATTACCTTAACAGGTATTTATCTCAGTTTTATTACACATCTACTATTAAACAAACAAAAATCAAGCGCAATTGTATTCTCTAAAATCGTACTTTTACCCCCCCTTACACTTAAGATGAACATTGTCCCCAATGTTCAAATAACAAGATGTAAAAGAAAAAAGTAAAAGAATGAAATCAAATACTCCCCTGATTCGCTCGGTGGATAATGAAGTTACACGGTTAGATCTTCTTCCAAAGTAATGTTGAAGCTCCATGACTAATGCATCGCCAAAAGCTTGATCCAAAACATTTCCTTGTCCGAAATAACCTGTTAAACCTGAGAAAACAAACACGAAAACCTGCATAACAACGGCGGGATAAATCTATATATAAGGATATAATGCTTGTGGAATGATAATTTTGCAGATTCCTGGAGATTATAAGTTGGAGATTTTAATAAAAACTTTTTATGAAAACAAAACTTTCAAAAATTTCTGAAAATTAAATCTGACGCCGTCAGGTTATAAACCCTGACGCCGTCAGAAATGACCTGACAAAAATTCTCATTTTAAGTTTCCGGAAAATTTCTGGAAAAACCTTTACCTTACTTCTTGGAAATCCTGCAAAACATCATTATGACTCGATACAAGCATTTGACTCAAACAAATACGAATATGCATGTTTATATCTCATTGTTATCGTTCATGTTCAATCTTGTTCTTAAAAACAAATTTGGATTTCCCTTACACTTATCTTTTGCAAAATACCTTTATATGTAGTTAAGACGAAGTTAAAAACAACATAAAGCATTTTCACAAATTACTTTTGAACATGAATCAATAAGAATAAAAATTAAACACACATACGGAAAATAAAATCAAACAAGCAAATAAATAAACACACAAAGCAAATAAAACAAATAAAGCTTGGGTTGCCTCCCAAGAAGCGCTTTTCTTTATTAACGAGTCTTGTAGCTAGACTCAAAGTCACGTACATTACGTGACTCCATCATCGGTCACGGTTCCTAGGCCATTCTCCTTTGATTCTCTATCAGAATCACTTTCATAGTAAAGGTATTTCGGGTCCACGAGATCAAAAGGATTGTTTCGGTATTTAGAACTAAGTTCCTTATCGTGCTTAAAGAATCCGCTTGACAGGTCAAAAGTGTCCCTACATCCCCTTCTCACATCATCATCACATAATACGAGTTGGGAACTTAACCCATCGAGCCCTTCATAATCAATCTCCTTGAATTCTCTCATCTTGTAAGGCGTTTGGTATGAGATTTCCCTAATCCCATCGGTGAAAGTCATGATCCCATTGAGCTCGTCCACAACCAAGCTTGTGGCCTGGCAAAAAGGTGCCCCAAAAACAACTTGTGATAACCTGGGATCGATGTACTCTTCGATATTATCGACGATTGCGAAGCTCATAGTGAATGTCATGTTTCCTACAAACACCTGTACATCATCATCTATGCCGATGTCATCCTTCCCTTTGTGAATCATCCCCCATCTGCAAATGTTGTTATAATGAAACAAGGACATCACATTTTTGGGTAAACATGTGTCAATGTAAACATTATAGAAATGCTTGTGACCAATCATGCAAGGTATTTTGAGATTATTTGGATCATGTTGCTTAATTCGGCCAGGCCTTCTACCGTGTAACCCCCATGTGTTGCCATTTGCTGATGGTTGATACTCGTACACTTCTTCACAGCCATCCCGGAAAATCACTTTCCTGACACCATCGGTAAATAATGCACTCCTATCATCCTCATCGAGTATCACTCCCGTTGCTTTTATGAATGGTTTGCCTAGAACAAGCCCAGTTAAGGATGGGCTGATGATAGAGTTCATGTTATTAATTACAGTTAACTCGATATGGAAGAGGAACTTTTCTATCACAATTGGTACCCTCCTTATTACCCCGATGATATTAGACCCTTCATATTTGACTTGTTCGGTGAAGGCTTCGTTATATAGAGAGAGGGATATTGCGCTCATAGAAGTGTCGGGGTTTATGTAGGCATCTTTTATAAACTTTTTCCTAGTGGTGCAAGATATCTTAAAGACCCTAGGAGCGCCATCCTCTATTCTCTCTCCGAATCCCATAGGCGACCTTGCTGTGCCCCTCTCAAGTTCCTCTACCAGGGGGCGGTCTAGCAGTCCTGGGAGCCCATGAGGCATTTCGGATTTCTCTTCCGAGCCCTCCTCATCACTCACCTCTATTGTACTCGAGTTCTTTGGTGAGTCTAGATAGTCGTCGGGCGCCTCGGGTTTCTTTTCGGGAACTTCACCCTCCATTTCATTGTCCACATTCTTGGTTGTTTGTTGGTCCAAATTTGGTTTAGGAACAGGTATTGTTGTAATGGTGTTCACGAAGTGGAGAGGTTTCGAAGGGGTATGAGTATCTCCTGTTTTTTTTTCGTTTTGTGATATGTATTTGAAGAGTTTACTAGGGTGCTTGATTTTTACAGGAGGGGGTGTTTGGTGAGTCACCGTAACAGATTTGATCTCATTAACTCGTGCCAACTCACAAGTTGACCTGCCAGCAAGGCGATCATTGATAACCTTTAACAGGTTATCAACCTTGTTGTTCATATCAACTTGCTGTTGTCTGAATTGATTCTCAAGTTTGGAGAGCTGTGTTTCTTGAGAGAGAATGAATTTTTGCAGTGATTCCTCGCGATTTTGTTGTTTATGCGTGTGTCGCTGAGGATAATGTTCAGACCAGGTGAGCGGGGTAGAGTCATTGAATGATACGCTACGAGTTTGGTTCCAACTAAAATTTGGCTTATTCTTCCATGCCTCATACCTATCTTCGGAATTCTTGTGTCCATAATTAGTAGTGAGCCACTTATCTCCCGCCTTATCGATTCGCGAGGATGCGAATTCTTTGAAAGCCTGTTTGGGGAGTTCCATGCAATCATGAGTGTCGTGGAGACCACTACATAATTCACATGAAGAAGTGATTTTGTTCACTTGGCTTGAAAGTTTAGGGGCCTCGTAGGATTTCATGAGAAACTTGACTTGGTCTTCAAGTTCTATGATCCTACGGTCGGAAGTGCTTGAATTGTTCGAGGGCAAAGATATTGCCTTGACCGTTTTATTCAAATCACGGGGATCACTCCAACTTTCATTGTCATAAAGAGCAAGATCCTCTAGGAGAGCCCATGATTGTTCCGCACTTAGATCACGTAGCTTGCCACCGGCCGATTGGTCAATGGTTTGCCTCGTGGAGAGATTGATATGGTCATAGAAGATTTGGACTTGGAGCCAAAGTTCTATGCCATGGTGAGGGACTTTTTGGAGTAAGTCCTTGAATCGAGTCCATGCCTCGTAGAGAGTTTCGCCTTGACATTGTTGGAACATCAAGATATCATTCCTTAGCTTGGTAGTTCTTCCCGGTGGGAAAAACTGAGCAAGGAAACGAGTAGTGAGATCATCCCAAGAGGTAATGGATCCTGCGGGTTGACGTTCTAGCCACTGACTAGCTTGGTCCCGCAAAGAGAATTGAAAGAGACGCAATCGGGTCGTCTCTCGAGTGGCAACATCAAGGTCTATAGAATCAACGATTTTGAGAAAGTCCTTGAGATGTTGATTAGGATCTTCAGAACGAAGTCCATGGTATGCGCATCCGCTTTGCACCAACCGGATGGTGTCGGATCGCAAGGGTGTGATATTGGCTCCTTGAGTGAGCTCAATGGTGTTTCGATAGCCATGGTGGCTAGGACGGGAATACTCTCCTAAAGTACGGGCTCTAGGAGGTGGTGGTGGTTGTTGTGGGTTGTTGGGATCGAGGATATTACCATCTTCCATGATGTCGGATGGTAATGGTTACGAACAAAGAAACGAAGAAAATAGATAGACTAAAGAAAACCTAGAAAAAGAAAATAAAAATCTCACTAGAAAGGAATCTAGTGAGTAGACCTAATAGAAATAAAAATTCAACCTAAACAATAACTATTCCCCGACAACGGCGCCAAAAACTTGATGCGTGGTTTTGCAACCTTACAACAGGTTTTACCTCTCGAGGGATCTCAAGAGGCTTACAACCCCACCAGGCTGTGTACCTGACCGATGTAGTATAGCGTAGTGGTAAGTACGGGGGATTGATCGTTCTCCACAGGGAATAGTGTTCGTTAGGTATGAAAGACTACTCTAATTAGGTCTAAGGGTTGAGGAAGATTCTTTTTTATGTTTTTATATTTTTTTGAAAGCAAGTAAAATCTCGGGTTTGAAGGAGTGGGCGGAATTAGTTGCTAGTCAACTAACCCAAATTACTACGAATGCAAATAAAATAAAATAACAAAAATGAAAAGTTTGGTGGAAACTTATATGTAGAGAAATGTGTTTACTTAGATTTCCTTACTCCCTAACTATCTTTTACCGGTTGATTAGTGTGTATTAGTCGCGTGGATGACGGGTGTATTCCTTAATACCAATCGTGGGGTGGCGTACGTACTTCCCCAACTCTACAAGCTCCTACTTCACTCCTATGTCGAGCCGGATAGGAAGCTCCTAACATGGGATCACTAGAATTCGCTTGTGCATTAAATACAACCATAAAAACCTTTAGTACGCATTTGGTTCATGTTTCTTAAGACGTTCAAGCAAGTTACCGAATAGGAAGTTAGCCAGTTTTCTTAAGCCTAACATAGATAAACAATCATCCAATACAACTAATAACACACTAATAACCAATAATCAATAGCTAGGTTTCATTAGATCTAAGCAAACACAAGATAAATCTAGCCTAACATGTTAATCAAAAGACAAGAATAAGATAAAATCAAACAACACATAGACATATTGAATGATTAATTGATAACTTATCTTTCAATGTAACATGGAAGATCTCAAGGCAAAAAGCCTTGAAAAAGATGCTAAAATCGTCTTAGGGTTTTCTCCAAAAAATTCCACACTAAGTTCCACACTAATGACAAAAAATTAGAAAACTATATATAGACTTTTGGATCTGACGGCGTCACGTTATGGATAGTGACGCCGTCACCTCGCCGCTTTTAGGGTTCCCGGATGACCTTCTTGACGCCGTCCCTCTTTAGCTCTCCAAAATCCGTTCTGGCTTATCAAGGCTTGACGCCGTCAGACCTTGAACGTGACGCCGTCCCTCTTTGAATTAAGCCGTGACGCCCTTGATCAGGTTAAAGCGTGACGCCGTCAGAATTTCCATGCAATTTTCACTGGCTTATCATGAGTAAATTTCACATCCACCTTTTCTTGCCAAGGCATGACGCCGTCTGAGGTAAAGTATGACGCCGTCAAAGGTAACTTTTAGCCGATTTTTGAGACTTTGTCGTTTTCTTCACTTTTATGCTCCAAAAACGTCCAAAATGCCTCCTTTTCCAGATTTCTCCTCAAAAGTACCTAAAATGACAAAAGGAACGATTTAGGGCAATATTTGATCAAATAAATACGATTTAAGGCTTAAATGACCCCTTAAAAGCGGTACACTTTTCGCCTCATCAAGGCAGATCCAAGTCAGTAATGGCTTGGGTCCCCAAAGGAAACTAACACTCCTTATTTGTGTGCAGGAACATTCAATTGATAAACAAGAAGATCAAGGATACTCAGACAGTGGATGTTCAAGGCACATGACAGGCAACATGTGTTAGGAATTAAGCTTAAGCAGTTAAGACTGTTGGAGGTAACAGTTAGGACTGTTGAAGATTGAAGTTAAGTGTAATACCCAAAATTTCAAAACGTGCCAAATGACCAAATTACCCTTGTAACTTTAAAATTTGATTAATACGTTTATAAAGCACCAATTTAATCCCAAACCTTTGGAAATGAGCAAGATATGAAGTAAGAAATTTTTATCTCTACATTGTAACATTTTGCAATGTACAAAAATGTATGGTGACACACAAAATAATACATGGGCCGAATATATGATTATTATGTATAATTATTATTATTATTTATTCTTTTAAATCAAATAAAATACAAGATAAATACAAATAATTTGGGAAATCTTCTAAATCAATAATTTGATCTTATACACATTACTTGGACCAAAATTCTTGCTTCCTATTCCCTTATTTTATTCGGTTCTTATTTCTTTTCCTTTTATCAAATACCGAAACCCTAAAACAAGAAAACAAAAATCCTCTACATCTCCATCCAATTTTTAGGAAGCTCTTGGGTATTTTCTGGAGTTCATCATCATCCAAGAAGGCTAGGAAATATAAGTGTTGGGTCGTAGGATTGCTCGTTCGTTCGTAGAAGGATTTTCCTTGTCGAATTCTTGATACCGAGAGGTATAAATTTCTATTATCCCTTCCACATGTTCGATTCTTCATGTAACATTTTTGTTGTGTTCTTTGGATCATATAAGACCTAAATAAAATATATAACATGGATCATGCAAGCTAATTCGATCATAATAAATTTAGAGAGCTAAAACGTATAAAAAAATTCTAAATCGAGCCATGCGATTTTTCTAGGGCTTGTAATTATTTATTTTGAACTCCATACAAATAATATAACCTGGGGAAAATGATAGTTCGAATTATGGAGGCTTAGATTAGTCATGGTTAATTTATTTTATAATCGAATATTAAAGAAAATAAAGAAAATAAAAGAAAACCCTAATAACGATTTAGGGTTAGAGTTTGCACATGGAATCTGGTTATTTAATGCACATTAATGATGAGGTAATGATTGCACAATGATTGGTGAGCTAGGGTTAGGGTTTGCAATTATATAAGTGTATACGATTTGAACATAAATAAGAAGGGTGTGTTTTGCCAACTTTGAAACTTAAGGGTTATTTTTATAATGTTAATTAGGTCAGTACAAATGTATAAAAATTATAAGATGAGGGTCCTATGTGTAAATATTGCAAGAAAAGAATTAATTTGTATTTATATGGTACGATTTGTATTTATTCAAAATAGAGGGACTAAAAGTGAAAATTCTGGAAACTCATGGTTATTCTGTGTAAATAATGTTATTAGGGATGTAATAGGTAATTTTGGATATTCGTGGGCTTAATATGTAATTGTTGGTAATTTGAGACTTTAATTATAAGTTTTGTAAGTTAAGGGACTAAATATGTAATTATATGAAACATGGGGGTTAATTCGTACCATATGTTAGTTGTAAGGGTATATTCTGTAATTTTGTAGAAAAAAAGTGCTTGGTATGTAAATATAAATATTGTAGGGATTAATTTGTAAATTATGTAATTATAGGGTTTATTTTGTAATTCATGTAACTAGAAGGGTATAAATGGTAAATTGTGAAACATAAGGGATTAAAGTGTCATTCTGAACAACATGGGTATTTAAATCAGTAACTTAAAGTATTTTCATGTTAGACCTTTGAATTTGGTGAATTTACAATTAAAACCCTAAACTATGAAAACTTGTCATAAATAACCCTAGACTTTTATAACTTGCTAAAATATACCTTAATCCCATAATAAGGCTTGATTAATGACTTAACCTAAATTGGTGATATTATAATTATGGAAACTTGCTAATTCGGGAAAACCTGCTAATAAGGAAGGTTACTTAAAATGGAAAGATAACTAAAAACCACTTGTCATTCTGTCTTCTACTCCCTTAGGTTCGAGGAAGGAGTAAGTTGATCCTTGTCATTTGCTATCCTTGTGTTCTGCTAATAAGGTACAGATATTCTGCCCTTCTTGTGAGGTGCCTTCGTTTCTCTTGATTCTTATCTTGATTCGTTTAGGATTCCCAAAGCCATTGCTATGTTCCCTTGTATTGTGAACCTTGGAGTTGAACCTTTGTCTTGATCTTTTGTCTTGAACCCTGCTGCGAACTCTGATAGGAACTTTGACTTGAACCCAAATATGTTGGACATTGTAAAGGGGATGAGAAAACCTTTTTGATTATTTATGAAAACGTTTTAAGAAAACTATTTTTAAAGCTGTCTCTATGAAAAACTATTTTGAAAGGACCATTTTTACGAAGACCATTTTGTAAGATTATTTTTATAAGAAAACGTTTTAAAGGATTTCGAACCTTTGTCATTTACTTCTGAAATATTTTGACGTGAACCCTTTACCATGAACCTTTGATATTTGGACTTTGACCATGATTCGATGACTTAGACTAGTTGGACCTTTGCTGTAATTTAGACCTTTGACCTTTGACCTTTCAGTTGATACCCGAGCCAAATTCGTTTCCTAGCCATGAAGGTAACATGGCCGTGTCATTGATGCACCAATGGCATGACTCCAGTGTGTTCGAGTGATGTTACACACCGTCCCTATATTGTTCGTAACGTGCACATTATATTTATTATTTATTATATTATTGTTCGAGGGGCGTATGGATGCATCCTAGGTTAGTGTTTGTATTAATGGATATTATATTATATTGTTCGGTGATTGATGTTGTGTGCAATACACGTCTCTCACAAAGTTCGGGAACTGATCATTCCAATTTGATACATGAGGTCACCCCTCATATTATCTAGTGACTTGAGAGGCATCCCCTCTAGATTGCTACAGGGTTACTATATTTGATTTGTTCGGGCTCGTGGAGGATTACTGACTCTTTTATTTCCTTTTCTTTTCATTTCTTTCTTACTTATAATCTTGCCTATTACTTATATATTCCATTGCACTAAACTATACATGTTCATTTTCTTTTGCTTTCGTTTTCGTTTCTATATATCTGTTCACTGGGCTTTTTAAGCTCAGCCGCGTTTCTTTTCCCGCGGCAGGTTTTAGTTGGAAGCTGGGTATGAGTGGAAAGACTTTTGGACTTAGAAGACCAGGATAGTTATTCTAAAGTAGAGACTCTTAGAGGGATTTGCATTCGCAGACTTAGTATTTAGCTTTTGCTCCCTTGTTAGCCTTGTATTTCAGTATTTCATTTGTAACCTTTGAGAACTCTTGTATTACTAATGAATGTATGCTTTGTTTTGATCTGATATGAAACCATTAATGTGATACTTCTACCCTTGCCGGGTTGGGGTGTTACATTAAGACTGCTGAAGAATGTTGAAGACATGAGCAGTTAAGACTGCTGAGTGAAGAAGTTAAGACGGTTTATGATTTATGTAAAGTAGATAATTATGGAAAATATATTGTGTATATCGTATAAGAATAGATTGATAGTTATCTTGTAAAGGAATCCTTAGTCTATAAAAGGATTGCCTAGGTTAACATACAGAGAAGTGAGTTCATACATATTATAGAGATTCAAGGTTGTAAACCCTAGTGATAGGAGATCACTCGTATTATTTTCTAATAATATTGAATCGTTGGAAGTTATTATTCTGTGTTCTTTGTTTCATTCTAATCTTACAAAACACATAAGGTCTTCTAAGTGCTAGCTAGTAAATTCCACGTGCTAGACTAAGTATAATTCTTCGTATCACATCTAACACAAGGAGTGTGTGTAGATCCGGTCAAGTGGTATCAGAGCCAGGTTGCTGATACATAGATTTAGAAGATCCGAGAAGAACAAAGATGGACATGGAAACAACACCATCCACAACCAACATTGCTGCTAAGCTTCCTATGCTTAAACCTAATGAATTCGACATGTGGAGACTTCGTATTGAGCAGTTTTTCCAAGTGCAAGACTATGCACTATGGGAGATCATTGAAGATGGAAACTCTTTTACCCCAGTAGAAACAACAACTGTTGTTGAAGGTAAATCTGAGACTAATGTGCAGACAAAGCCAACCACTAATGAAGAGAAGGCAAGGTACAAGAATGATGTTAAGGCTAGAAGTCTGCTGCTGATGACTATTCCCAATGATCAGTTGCTGAATTTTAGCAAGTTCAAGTGTGCTAAATCTCTTTTTGAAGCTATTGTTGCAAGGTATGGTGGGAATGAAGCCACAAAGAAAACCCAGAAGACCCTTCTCAAGCATCAGTTTGAGAACTTTACTGCAACAAGCAATGAGTCGTTGGATCATATGTTCAATAGGCTTCAAAAACTGGTGAGTCAATTGGCTGTTTTAGGAATTGAGATGCCTCAGGAAGATCTCAACTCAAAGTTTCTAAGAAGTCTACCTTCTGAATGGGCTATGCATGTGGTAGTATGGAAAAACAAGCCTGATATAGATTCCATGAGCTTAATGGATCTATATAGCAACTTCAAGATAGTTGAACATGAGATTAAGAAGTCTGATGGATCAAGTTCAAGCTCAAGCTCAGGGAATTTGGTCTTTGTATCAACTCCCAGTTCCTCAAGTCCAGATGAAGAAGTGCAAGTTGGTGGAGCAGTTGGAACTGCTAGTGCAAATCTTGGTACTGCTAGCACCTCAAGCAGTACTAGTGGACTTTTGAATGATGATACTTATTGTGCATTCCTGACTACTCAGCACAATGGAAGTATGTTGACTCATTCAGATCTTTAAGAGATTGATGAAGATGATATTGAAGAGATGGATATTAAGTGGCAGCTCTCTCTTCTCAGTTTGAGAGCTAGGAGATTCTTGAAGAAGACTGGCAAGAAGATTGTCATAAACAGTAATGATGTTGCAGGGTATGACAAGTCCAAGATTGAGTGCTACAACTGCCACAAGAAAGGTCATTACTCATGGGAGTGCAGATTGCCAAGTCAACAAGATGGAAAGAGTAGAGCATATGGGAACAAATCAAGAGTTGTGGAGGTTACTGATTCAAGCTCGAAAGCCATGGTTGCTATTGATGGCTTAGGATTTGACTGGAGCTATATTGCAGAGGAGGAAGCAGAAGCATCTACAGAGGTTGCTCTCATGGCATTTTCTGATTCTGAGGTACAAGTTTCAAAATGTTCTAAATCTTGTGAAGCTTTAAAAGAACTAGAAACACTTAAAACAAGATATGAGAGTTGATGCGTGGTTTTGCGACCTTACAACAGGTTTTACCTCTCGAGGGATCTCAAGAGGCTTACAACCCCACCAGGCAGTGTACCTGACCGATGTAGTATAGTGTAGTGGTAAGTACGGGGGATTGATCATTCTCCACAGGGAATAGTGTCGTTAGGATTGAAAAACTACTCTAATAGGTCTAAGGGTGAGAGAAGATTCTTTTTTGTGTTTTTATAATTTTATGAAAGCAAGTAAAATCTCGGGTTTGAAGGAGTGGGCGGAATTAGTTGCTAGTCAACTAACCCAAGTTACTACGAATGCAAATAAAATAAAATAACTGAAAATGAAAAGGTGGTAAAACTTATATGGAGAGAAATGTGTTTACTTAGATTTCCTTACTCCCTAACTATCTTTTACCGGTTGATTAGTGTGTATTAATTGCGTGGATGACGGGTGTATTCCTTAATACCAATCGTGGGGTGGCGTACGTACTTCCCCAACTCTATGAGCTCCTACTTCACTCCTATGTCGAGCCGGCTAAGAAGCTCCTAACATGGGATCACTAGAATTCGCTCATGCATTAAATACAACCATAAAAACCTTAGTACGCATTGGTTCATGTTTCTTAAGACGTTCAAGCAAGTTACCGTATAGGAAGTTAGCCAGTTTTCTTAAGCCTAACATCGATGAACAATCATCCAATACAATTAATAACACACTAATAACCAATAATCAATAGTTAGGTTTCATTAGATCTAAGCAAACACAAGATAAATCTAGCCTAGCATGTTAATCAAAAGACAAGAACAAGATGTAATCAAACAACACATAGACATATTGAATGATTAAATAATCACTTATCTTCAATTAAACATGGGAGATCCAAGGGTATGAAAACCCTTAAAAATGGCAGAAATTCGTCTTAGGGTTTCTCCTCCAAAGTTACACACAATAAGTTCCACCCTAATGACAAAAAATTGCAAAACTATATATAGAGTTTAAGGGCTGACGGCGTCACGTTATAGATCCTGACGCCGTCACCTCGCCGCTTTTAGGGTTCCCGGATGGCCTTCCTGACGCCGTCCCTCTTTAGTGCTCCAAAATCCGCTCTGGCTTATCAAGGCTTAACGCCGTCAGAAATGGGCTTGACGCCGTCCCTCTTTAATTTAAACCGTGATGGCCTTGATCACTTCAAAGGGTGACGCCGTCAGATTTTTCATGCAAAATTCTCTGGCTTATCATGAGTAATTTTCATATCCACCACTTTTACCAAGCCATGACGCCGTCTGGACCAATCCCTGACGCCGTCAAAGGTACTTTCCAGCGTAATTTAGAGACTTTGTCGTTTTCTTCACTTTTATGCTCCAAAAACGTCCAAAATGCTTCCTTTTCCAGATTTCTTCTCAAAAGTACCTAAAATGACAAAAGGAACGATTTAGGGCAATATTTGATCAAATAAATACGATTTAGGGCTTAAATGACCCCCTAAAAGCGGTACACTTTTCGCTTCATCAAATACCCTTACACTTGAGATTTGCTTGTCCTCAAGCAAATGCGCTTTTATTCTAATCAAAATACAAGTTAGGGGTCATTTAACACTAAAATAAAAGTAATTACAACAAATAGTCGTTCCACTTTAATCATAATAAGCACGGAGATTACAAACTAGCACCTCACAAGTAGTGTTTAGATACTCACATCTCTCAAGTGTCATCAAAATAAATCTCATAAATGAAAACGGATAATATCTCTCACTACCTGTCATAGCAAATAGATTACCATAGGCTTGGGAAAGGATCAAAAACCTCCTCCACTAGGCGTAAGCACCTAAGATAAACTATCAAAGAGGGCTTTTAAATGGGTTATAACGTTAGGTGTAGGGAAAAGGAAAACACGGTTTTGTTGGATAAGGGATATTTTACTGGTGGCGAGTTAAAGATCTTGATTAATTACATGTACTATACAATGTTGCTAAGCCAAGACTCGACTCAATCTTAAGCTAAAAACAAAATAACAAAAACATAAAATAAACATAAAATGAAACGGGATGGTAGTCCGTATGTTTTTTCTATTTTTCTTTTTCTCATTTTTTTTTTTTTTGCATACACTCTTGCCCTACCATCCAAAATAATACATCATAGGGGCATTGCATTCCCCTTACACTTGAACTTTTACATAACTTTACAAATAACTATTCTAATGACTCGAATTAAGATAATCAAAACACTTGGAGTACTTTTTAAAATATTTAGCACATATGGGGGTAATAAATGTTGTTCTTCCCCATTACTCCATTACACTAGTACTTTACCCATGAGTCCCACTCGTCCCAAAACAATATGTACAAGGATATGACTCGACTTAGCAACCATGTAATCAACTAGATAATTAACTTGGGTTTAAACAAATGTTGTAACAATAATGCACTAAAGATGAGTGCATACAAGGTAGGCTAAGGCGATTTGGGTGTACATTTTAGTGGGGTGTAACAAATTCTTCCTTTAAGTAAAATGCTTAAAGGTCGAAACGAAAAGATAGGCTCTGAGGGGTGTACTAGGGGTATCGTGTACTAAAAATAAGTAGCACGCAAAGGGTGTGGGAGAATTACTTGACCAATGTAGCCAAAGTAATTATAACAAAAACACAGGTGTAAAACAATGGGTTAATCCTAATGCCTCTTATCATGTAGTAAATCTAACTACACGAATGTAGTCTCACTTGTGGCCTCGGAATGGTCCTAACGCAAGTTCTAGAATCTAAGTGCTACCGGTACACACATCATAGCATAAATGCTTTTCCTACCAATTCTAGGGGCGAACCTCACATATTTGGGGGTGGAAAATTTTTTTAGTGGTACGGTTTTTGTGCTAGTCTTATAACTCCTATCCGTGAGACGCTCATTAAGATCAAAGTTTCACTCCTATATGTTGTAAAAAATTTTAAATTTGGTGCTAAAATTGCCCTAACAGGTATTTATCTCAGTTTTATTACACATCTACTATTAAACAAACAAAAATCAAGCGTAATTGTATTCTCAAAAGTATCGTACTTTTACCCCCCCTTACACTTAAGATGAACATTGTCCCCAATGTTCAAATAACAAGATGTAAAAGTAATAAGGTAAAAGAATGAAATCAAATACTCCCCTGATTCGCTCGGTGGATAATGTGGCGACAAGGTTAGATCTTCTTCCAAAGTAATGTTGAAGCTCCATGACTAATGCATCGCCATAAGCTTGATCCAACAAACATTTCCTTGTCCAAAATAACCTGTTAAACCTGAGAAAACAAACACGAAAACCTGCATAACATCGGCGGGATAAATCTATATATAAGGATATAATGCTTGTGGAATGATAATTTTGCAGATTCCTGGAGATTATAAGTTAGAGATTTAATAAAAACTTTTTATGAAAACAAAACTTTCAAAAATTTTCAGAAAATTAAAACCTGACGCCGTCAGAAATGATCTGACAGAATTCTCATGTTAAGTTCCCGGAAAATTTTTGGAAAAACCTATACCTTACTTCCTGGAATTCCTGCAAAACATCATTATGACTCGATACAAGCATTTGACTCAAACAATTACTAATATGTATGTTAATTTATTATTATTACGATTCATGTTTATTTGTTCTAATAAACCGATTTAGATTTCCCTTACACTTATCTTTTGCAAAATACCTTTATATGTAGTTAAGACGAAGTTAAAAACAAGATAAAGCATTTTCACAATTTAGTTTTGAACATGAATCAATAATAATAAAATTAAACATACATACGGAAACAAATAAAATCAAACAAACAAATAAATAAACACACAAAGCAAATAAAGCTTGGGTTGCCTCCCAAGAAGCGCTTTTCTTTATTAACGAGTCTTGTAGCTAGAATCAAAGTCACTCTACCCTATGTAAGTAAGTTCATCATCGAGGACGTCCTTAGGGTTAAGCTTGGATTGAAGTTTCCTATTGGTCCGCTTAGTACAATATATCTTTTCAAACTTCTCTCCATCCGGGTCATACAATGTCATCTTAATATGCCAAGACCCATCTCCATCTTTGGGTGGTTTGTCCCAATCCCACTTATGATCATCTTCCTCACAAGTCCACTTATTCATTCCTAGGTTAATTGTCAAAACTCCTAGGAAATCAATCATCTTCCTAAAAACTAGAGGGTCTTCAAATGGATCCAATTCGGTGTCCCTAGCCAAGAGTTGTTCTATCGCATGTGTTCGGTTCACAAAGTCCTCTTCTAGGTAAAATGGGCGTTGGGGTCCTATGAAGTCTCTATCGATCCAAGGTCCATATCTAGATGGTCTCCTATTTAATTCTAACCAATGGGGTGTTTGTTCCTCACTAGTATCATAGGCATGTTTCTTCACATCATAGACTGACCAAGTATCACCTTCCCCTACCGCTATCTTAGTTTCCTTACAATCAATCATAGCACTAGCGGTCGCTAAAAATCCTCTACCTATCAACAAGGGGCATGTAGGGTCGCTAACCATATCAAGGACGTGGAAATCGGCTAAAATGGTTAGTTTTCCTATGTGTACTAACATGTCCTTGACTAATCCAACCGGGTAAGCAACACTCCCATCCGCTAAGCCTATTATCACCTCGGTTTCTTCAAGTTTTCCTAGTTTTAGAGAGGTGTAGAGAGGTAACGGAAGTAGGTTAAGGCTTGATCCAAGATCGGCTAATGTGTCATAAGCCTCCGAATTACCGATCTTGCAAGGTAGAACAAATAAGCCCGGATCATCTAATTTCTTAGGTAGCTTGTTTTGAACAAAGGCGGTCCCTTTTTCACCTAACTTGAGCTTCTTCTCATCCAACACATCAATAACCGGACTTTCAAGGTGGAGCTCCTTGAATTCTTCGTCAAGGTTTTGAGTGGGAGGTGTTTCAACTATGACTTGGGTTTGTTTGAAACACGTGCTCATGGAATTGACCGAATAATATTGTGGACAAGAACTAGGGGACGAAACCGATGAAATGGCGTTGACATTTAGTTTCGGGTTCTTGACTGTGTTGCTAGGGAGTGCTCCCATTTCTCGGTCATTGAGGGCTTTCAACAAAGTGTCAATCTTATTGGTCATCTCGCTTTGTTTTTGTTTGAAATCGGCTTCAAACTTGGCCAAACGAGCTTCTTGAGATGCCATAAATTGGGACATCAATCCTTCAAAGTTATTGGTACTACCATTGCCGGAAGGATTGTTGTTGAAAGTACGGTTCGAGTTGGAACCGCTTGATTAGAAACGATTAGGTGGGTTGGAAGAATTGGTTTGTTGTGCGTTTTGGTTTTGTTTCCACCTAAGGTTTGGGTGATTTTTCCATGAGGGGTTGTATGTATCACCGTAGGGGTTTGGCTCGGGTTTGAAAGTGTACCACTTGTCTCCCGCTCCGTCGGTACGCGAGGATGCGTAGTCCGCAAAAGCTTGTTCGGGGAGTTCCATGCAATCACGAGTGTCGTGGGGACCACTACATAATTCACATGAAGAAGTGATTTTGTTCACTTGGCTTGAAGGTTTAGGAGCCTCGTAGGATTTCATAAGAAACTTGACTTGGTCTTCAAGTTCTATGATCCTACGGTCGGAAGTGCTTGAATTGTTCGAAGGCAAAGATATTGCCTTGACCGTTTTATTCAAATCACGGGGATCACTCCAACTTTCGTTGTCATAAAGAGCAAGATCCTCTAGGAGAGCCCATGATTGTTCCGCACTTAGATCACGTAGCTTACCACCGGCCAAAGTTCTATGCCATGGTGAGGGACTTTTTGGAGTAAGTCCTTGAATCGAGTCCATGCCTCGTAGAGGGTTTCGCCTTGACGTTGTTGGAACATCAAGATATCATTCCTTAGCTTGGTAGTTCTTCCTGGTGGGAAAAACTGAGCAAGGAAACGAGTGGTGAGATCATCCCAAGAGGTGATGGATCCTGCGGGTTGACGTTCTAGCCATTGACTAGCTTGGTCCCGCAGAGAGAATTGAAAGAGACGCAATCGGGTCGTCTCTCGAGTGGCAACATCAAGGTCTATGGAATCAACGATTTTGAGAAAGTCCTTGAGATGTTGATTAGGATCTTCAGAACGAAGTCCATGGAATGCGCATCCGCTTTGCACCAACCGGATGGTGTCGGATCGCAAGGGAGTGACATTGGCTCCTTGAGTGAGCTCAATGGTGTTTCGATAGCCATGGTGGCTAGGACGGGAGTAGTCTCCTAAGGTACGGGCTCTAGGAGGTGGTGGTGGTTGTTGTGGTGGTGGGTTGTTGGGATCAAGGATATTACCACCTTCCATGATGTCGGATGGTAATGGTTACGAACACAGAAACGAAGAAAAAAGATAGACTAAAGAAAACCTAGAAAAATAAAATAAAAATCTCACTAGAAAGGAATCTAGTGAGTAGACCTATAAAATAAAAATTCAACCTAAACAATAACTATTCCCCGACAGCGGCGCCAAAAACTTGATGCGTGGTTTTGCGACCTTACAACAGGTTTTACCTCTCGAGGGATCTCAAGAGGCTTACAACCCCACCAGGCAGTGTACCTGACCGATGTAGTATAGTGTAGTGGTAAGTACGGGGGATTGATCGTTCTCCACAGGGAATAGTGTCGTTAGGATTGAAAAACTACTCTAATAGGTCTAAGGGTGAGAGAAGATTCTTTTTTGTGTTTTTATAATTTTATGAAAGCAAGTAAAATCTCGGGTTTGAAGGAGTGGGCGGAATTAGTTGCTAGTCAACTAACCCAAGTTACTACGAATGCAAATAAAATAAAATAACTGAAAATGAAAAGGTGGTAAAACTTATATGGAGAGAAATGTGTTTACTTAGATTTCCTTACTCCCTAACTATCTTTTACCGGTTGATTAGTGTGTATTAATCGCGTGGATGACGGGTGTATTCCTTAATACCAATCGTGGGGTGGCGTACGTACTTCCCCAACTCTATGAGCTCCTACTTCACTCCTATGTCGAGCCGGCTAAGAAGCTCCTAACATGGGATCACTAGAATTCGCTCATGCATTAAATACAACCATAAAAACCTTAGTACGCATTGGTTCATGTTTCTTAAGACGTTCAAGCAAGTTACCGTATAGGAAGTTAGCCAGTTTTCTTAAGCCTAACATCGATGAACAATCATCCAATACAATTAATAACACACTAATAACCAATAATCAATAGTTAGGTTTCATTAGATCTAAGCAAACACAAGATAAATCTAGCCTAGCATGTTAATCAAAAGACAAGAACAAGATGTAATCAAACAACACATAGACATATTGAATGATTAAATAATCACTTATCTTCAATTAAACATGGGAGATCCAAGGGTATGAAAACCCTTAAAAATTGCAGAAATTCGTCTTAGGGTTTCTCCTCCAAAGTTACAAACAATAAGTTCCACCCTAATGACAAAAAATTGCAAAACTATATATAGAGTTTAAGGGCTGACGGCGTCACGTTATAGATCCTGACGCCGTCACCTCGCCGCTTTTAGGGTTCCCGGATGGCCTTCCTGACGCCGTCCCTCTTTAGTGCTCCAAAATCCGCTCTGGCTTATCAAGGCTTGACGCCGTCAGAAATGGGCTTGACGCCGTCCCTCTTTAATTTAAACCGTGATGGCCTTGATCACTTCAAAGGGTGACGCCGTCAGATTTTTCATGCAAAATTCTCTGGCTTATCATGAGTAATTTTCATATCCACCACTTTTGCCAAGCCATGACGCCGTCTGGACCAATCCCTGACGCCGTCAAAGGTACTTTCCAGCGTAATTTAGAGACTTTGTCGTTTTCTTCACTTTTATGCTCCAAAAACGTCCAAAATGCTTCCTTTTCCAGATTTCTTCTCAAAAGTACCTAAAATGACAAAAGGAACGATTTAGGGCAATATTTGATCAAATAAATACGATTTAGGGCTTAAATGACCCCCTAAAAGCGGTACACTTTTCGCTTCATCAAGAGTCAGTGGAAAGAATTAAATGAAACTGCTTTTAGCTTAGCAAATCATAAGAGAGCTTTAGCTGTGTTAGAAGAGAAAATTGTTCATTATCAAAACAATGAGTCTAAGTTTTCTGATGATATGATTATTGTTAAGAGGGACTTAATGTTTAGAGAGAATGAGATTACTGTTTTAAAACATGAGCTAGAACAGGTTAAGAAAGCTAAGGAGAACATACAGATGAGTGTAGACACACTAGAATACACATCAAAAGGTGTTCAAAAGATAATTGAGAGTCAGATTCAAAATAAAGCTAAGTCAGGCCTAGGATATAAGTCAGTTCCACCTCCTTATAGAGGAATACCATCACCCAAAGGTATAGACTTAGAACATACAGGACTCCCTGAATTTCAATTACCTGAGCTTAACTATGGTCCTCAACCCAAGAAGGATGTTGTTGATAAACCTGTGTTTGTAAGTGCAAGTGATAAGTCACTATCTGAGGACAAGGTGTCTTCTGATAGGTCCTCACCTAAGGACTCAGATGCTCCAACAATTGAGGAATGGACTTCTGATGATGAGGATGATCAAGCTGTGGTTAAGCCTGTTAGTGATAAATTGGAGGAACCAAAAGTTCCAAAGATGGTTAGACCTAAGACTGTTAGGCCTAGATCTAATGCCAAACCTTTTAGACCAACAGTTAAGTATGCAGAGATGTATAGAACCACAAACAAGCCAAGAGGTAACCAGAGGAATTGGAATGACCTCAAATCCCACCAATTAGGAAAGGATTTTGTTAGCTATAGGAAAGCTTGTTACTCATGTGGTAGTTTTGATCATCTTGCAGATTATTGTGATAAATGGGTATCTGGATATACAAATCATAGGTTGAGCATTGCAAGACCTCAATCTTTTCATAGGAATGATAAGATGATACCCAGATCAGTTCTTTTAAGGTCTGGACCTAGAGCAGTTCAAACTGCTAGACCAGCAATTCCGACTGTCAGACCTATGAGACCAATTCACCCAAGGCCACCAGTTCAAAATCAAATAAATGTTTTTAAACCATCATACAAAACTGGTAAAAGAACTTTTTATGAAAAAGCAGTGGTGAAAAACCAAGTTTGGAAACCTAAGGTAACAACTGCCAAGCCCGCAGTTCCAACTGCTAGCAGGGTAATTGGTACTGGTGTGAATAAAAACACTGCTAAGGGAAACATGGTTAATGGAGTGAATGCTTCAGCATCTTGGGTTTGGAGACCAATTCAACCCAATGGTGCTAAGACTGTTTTAAAAAGAATGAATTATGTTAATGCTAGAGGAAAGCTGATCCGTGCTAAAGTATATATAAATATTATGCAACGACGGATGCGCGTGAATAAATACAAATCACCCCTTTGTGAAAAATGATGCTTGCAAAAACTCACGTTCGTGTGTAGTGTGAAGACAGGTAAGTAATTACCCGAATCGTTTCCCAACGAGGTGTGAATGGGCAAACTGTGAAAAGCTAGGATTAGAGTGACTGATGTGATTAGATAATTTTTTAATTTTGCTTTTTAATAATTCTAAATAACAAATGATAAACAAATATGCACAAGAAAATTAAACGCGAATAAAAATAAACTAAAACGCGTAACGGGAAAGCTAAAATGGGACTAAAACTGAAATTTATGAAATTTAAAACCTAAAAATGTAAAATGACTTAAAACTTATTTAAAAATTAAAATTATATATTTTTTTAACTTTTTATTTAATTATTATTAATTATTTATTATTTAATAATTATTTAAAACTAATTTAAATTATAATAAATACTAAATAAACAAAGAAAAATCTAAAACTTTTTCTATAAATATTATTAAGAGAAAAGAAGCTAAGAAAATTATAAAAATGAAAATTGCTTAATTAAAATTTAAAAAGATAAATTCTATTAAATAGAAGCTATCACTATTTTTCTATTTTTGGTTTTATTAAGGTTTAAAAATATGATTATATTTTTCCTAGATTATAATTAATAAAAGAAAACTATTAAAATTAAAATTATATTTTTCTGATTAATATTCTATTTATTATGATTTAATTACTATTAGAAACTAATAAAAAAGATTAAAAATATCAAATGACTTAGGAAAAATCTGAAATTCAGGATAAGTCTAAAATATTATTAGAAAGCTAGGAAAAATAAAAGTGGAAGTTATCTAAGCCCAATAAGCTGATTTGGGCAGATAAGCAGTATGCTAATAAGCCAAAAATAAGCTAAAAGACTTGAAAAATTACCAAAAGCTCAGGATAAGTTCAACACTATAATATAAGCACAAAACAACTGAAAGATACAAATAAACACAAGAAATTAAGCTGATAAGAAGATAAGCAGTTGCAAAGCTTTAGCAGAAACTCAGGAAATTGCCCAAATTGCAAGGCAATTTAAGCAGTTCAAATAAGCTCTTAAGCTGAATAATATGGGGGCAAAAGTGAGCTAGTAGTATTGGCTATTGAAAAACACAAAAAGCAGGACCTAAGATTATCTAAATAAGCCACAAAGTAGATGAGATCAGCAGCCAAAAGCACTCAGTATATACTGAGTGCTGATGTGCAGGGTTGTGCAGAGTAGCACAAGCCAAAGGACTGCAAACCAACTCTTGTGTATACTTCAAATGGATTCAAAAGTGACTCAGAAAAGCTACCAATAAGGGCCAAAAGAGCTTGGGCTTATTAGTAGCTTATTTGGTCAATTGAGGGGCTGAAATTTGCACAGACAAAGTAAATAGGCCAAATCTATCTAAAAGGCTAATAAGAACTTCAAAACAGTTTGATTTGGTTAAAATAAGCTGGATCAAAGTTGGAAATATGGCACATATACAGTAACACTCAGATTTGACTTACTTTGACTTCTTAAACCAAACAGCCCTTTATAGGGTGTCTGTTGTGGATTTTCAAAGAAAACAAATAATTCAACTTATGATTGCTGATTTTTATTGATTAAATAACTTATATAAACTATAATAAGCAACTTTAGAACAGAAATAAGTAATAAATTAAGCTAGACTATGTTATGCTATTTTTGGACTTTTATAAGTTTTTTAGTGAAAATGATACAAAAGCTATAAAAAGCTACTTTAACCAATGAAATACACTTAAGAACTATAAATAAGCAAGAACTTAAAGAAATAAGCTATTCAACAGTAATGATCAAAATAGTGCAAACTTAATGAAATAGCTTACAACTGAATTGGACTGTGAATCAAAGAACAAGGACCAGAAACCACTCCTAGCTTGTTGTCAACAAGCTAGAAACCAGAAAAGCCATCCAGATTAGCTTCTACTCCCAGAACTGCTTATTTTGAGCTTTTGTTGACTTTCTTTGACTTTTTCTTCTTTCTTGAATTAGATCAGAATTAAACTAACATAAGCTCACAGTAAGCTATAATTAGCTTATATAAGCTTATGTAAACAGATAATAAACTTTTCCAATTAACATTAAACTTAATACGAATTACAGTAAAGCTTGAAATTGTAAAGTAACTGAAATTAAATGCAAGATGTATTAAAATGAGATCAAAATGACTGTAAATGACTTATATTGATTACTGAAAATGAAAATTACAATAAAGAAAGACAATTAAGTAAAAACGATTTAAAATAAAAATTAACTACTCTCTATTTCCTATTACATTGTTCTATATATACAAAGATAAAGTGGGATAGCCTTAGCCGACATCCTTGAACTCTTCTGCACCCTTGGATTGCTTCAAATCAATCTCAGTCGTTCAAACATATTTTGGCGCCAAAAGTACTAGTAGTGGATTTGAGCAGGTTTTTGCAATTAATGCATTTTGTGGAGGTGGAGAAGAAGCTTTAAATGCTTCTTGTTTTGTTAGGTAAGTGGGATAGGATGGGGGTGGTATTGCAGAGAGGCGGTGGAGGATGGTGGTATTGCTTTGTGGTTTTGGCGGGTCAAAGTATAGAAGAAGGATTTGACCAAGTCAAATCCTGGGTTATATAAGAAGGGTTGGGTCGGGTTGGTTTAATAAAAGGGAGTTGGGCTGGTGTGGTGGATTGGGCTGGGTGGTTGTGTAGGATGGGTTGGGTTGATATTAAAAGGGTTGGGTTTTTATTAATAAGGGTCCGGTTTGGTTTGTAGTTAAATCACAAGGACCATAGTTGTAATTACTGAATTCTTGAAGGGTTAAGTAGACAATTTTCCAAAGTTATCAAAAGAGTTTATTTTGCCAATTATAAATAGCACAAGGGTAATATTTGATAAATTCCAATTTTTAAATACCCGAGGACTAGTTTTGCCAATTTTGAAACTTGAGGGGTAAAAGTTGTCATTTTTAGAAAACTTTCATCCAGGGATTAAAAGTGAATATGTTTGATATCCCAAGGACTAAAGTTGACTTTTCTTTCATTTTAAACCTTCAGGGACTAATTCTGCCAATTTGTGAAACTTCAGGGACTGAAAATGACAATTTTGTGAACTTTGCATGTTTTTCACTTGTTTTCAATCTTTTTGTTCCTAAGTCATATAAAAACACATTTTATGATATTTTCAGTATTTTGAAGCATATCTGCATGTTTTTAAATGATTTTGCAGATAAAATGTGACAGAAATGATGAGTATTTAGACACTCATCAATCCCTCACACTAAACTATTGCTAGTCCCTAGCAATCATTTATGAAGATTAAATGGATTTTTCTCTTTACCAAAAGCCATTACTTCTGGAGTAGCCAATGTTTTAGTATGTGATACTTTGGTACAATGATAACCAAATGATTTTCAGCAAATCATCAGCTGTCAACGGTTTTGATTTGTCTTTACCAAAAGCCGTTTGCTTCTGGACTAGCCAACTCTTAGATAAAATACAGTTATTATCTTTGGTGAGCTGATTACCAATCATGGTTTTTCCACTTGCCTTTACCACAAGCCATAACCTTGCGGGCTAGCCAACTCTTCACTATAAAAGATATGGTGAGTCGAATACCATACAATTTTTGGCAAATTGCAAGCCATAAACGGATTTGATTTATCTTTACCAAGAGCTGTTTGCTCTCGGATTAGCCAATCCTTATGTGGGTTAGACATGGCAGACTGATAACCATTTATTGCGTTCTAAGTGAGAAAAAATTTTAAAATTTTGGCTAAAATGGGGGTACTAGATGGTACATTCGATCAAATTCGCTAAAATTCACCCCCCCCCCCCACACTTAGAACTGAATATTGCCCTCAATATTCAAAGAACCGGTTGTTAAACCAACACTTAGAACGTGAAAGGGAAATACTAATAGCCATTATTTTTATATACACACATTTTTTTTTGACTGAAATTTGCATATATACAACATGTGGGGCATCCCCCCCACACTAGGGTGAGACATGGGTGAAAACCCATGTTTTACTACTGTTTTTATTAACCGAGTCGCTAGCTTGACTCGACCCCGAATTCATTGGTTCATGGGGAAGTAAGTGGAAGAAACCATCTCCGTCGGACTTTCATTCAAGATGTTTAGATAACCAATTGAACATAAGAAAGTTCCACACCGATGAGATAAATCCGGCATTTAAACCAATGTTAAATGGAAAATGCCGGGGTCAAAGGTAATATCCTCACTCCCGAATGAGTGAAAGATAGGGGAAATCACCGGGTAGGTGAAGGGAAGAAGAGAGATCTGAACAGCAATTAGGATAAGAACTTCCTCCTCAAGAATTGCATATTCAAGTGGAGGAGGCAAGTCCTTAAACTTGATATCCGGAAATTTATCAGTTTTCTCAACTGACTTGATTTCCTTGTTATGAAGTTCAACAGGAGGGAGAGGAGAAGAATTGTCCTGATTTAACAATTTCTCAAGAGAAAGAATATCTCCCTCCAGATCAATCTCAGCGTTATCAATTCCTTCAAGAAATGAATCACACTTGAGAAAAGTCTCGATCTCTTCCAAATTGGAATCACTTCCCTCAAACGGAGTGAGAGAAGGGGAAGAGTCGGAAATGATAGGTAGAGAAGATGTGGTGGGATTACCACTCACAGAATTATGAAAATAACCAAGACTTTCTTGAGAGTACTCCTTTGAAGCAACATCAATGACATCGATTCGGTTAACCGATGCAGAATTATAATTTGAGGAGTACCTCGAAGTTTGATCATGGTTAAAGGTAACAGCTTCCTTATCCACACGCAATGTGATCTCATGCTTAAATACATCAATAAGAGCATGGCCCGTTTTTAGGAATCCTCTTCCAAGAATGAGAGGAACCTTTTGATCTGCGTCAAATTCAACAACCACAAAGTCAGCGGGAAAATGGAACTTACCTACTTTCACAAACACATCCTCGGCAATGCCGCAAGGATGAGATATGGTTCGATCTGCAAGCTCAAGAGTCATGCAGGTAGGAGTAAGAGCCGGAAGAGAAAGTTTCTTCCATACTGAATGAGGCATCAGGTTGATGCTTGCACCAAGATCGGCCAAGGCATAGCATTCAACCATTCCCGAAAATACACAAGGTAGTAGAAACTTTCCAGGATCTTCAAGCTTCCCGGGAAGCTTTTTCAAGATAACCGCTAAGCAGTTCTCATTTAATGGAGTTTTAGCCATTTCAATCAGTTTTTCCTTGTTGCTTAACAAGTGTTTGATTGTTGATGCAAACTTGGGCATCAGAATGATAGCATCCGCAAAACTTATGTCAAAATGTAATTCTTTAAAGATTTGAAAGAATTTGTCCATTTGTTGACTAGCCTTTTCACGGAGCTTTTGCTCATTTAAGCGCGATGGGTAAGGAATGTAAGGTTTGGATTTAGGATCAATGACTTCAGGAGTCTTAACAGACTCAAAGACAACTCCCGGATTGGATTTCTTTTTAGGGACAACCGGAGGATAGACATGTGCTGTACTTTGTGGGCTTGGAATTTGCACTTTGTCCGTTGTATCCTCCGTCTCTTTTTCCATTTCAAACAACGGAGGAGGAATAGGACCAGAGGGTCCCTCATAAGCGGCACCACTCCGAGTGGTGATAGCTTTGACGAAAGTGGTATCTTCGTCATCATCATCACTGTCATCAAGCACACTGACAGGAACAGCATTGAGCATTTCGGAATAATATCTGGCTGTTCTTTGCTCACTAAGTTTGGTTGACAAACTTTTAACCGTAAATCGTGATAGAGTAGGATCTATTCTTGACGGTTGAGGAGCAATTGTGGGTGTAGAATTTTGGATGACCGAGGGTTGGACGTATTTAGCACTTCCATTGTTAGAGGGAAGTACCGGGTCCTTTATCACCTTGAGTCCATCATGAGCTTTACCACTATGTGTAGTGACAGCTTTGAGTTCACCCCTTGGGTTGACAACAGTGTTACTTGGGAGACCTCCCGAAGTAGAAGGTGGATTGAGATGGTCCATGAGACTGGCAAACATATTCTTAACTTCGCTTTGAGAATGATCGATTTTGTTTGAAAGCTCAGTTCCTTGCTTGTGTATTGAGGACTGAAATTCATTCTTCAAATTAGAGATTTGATTTTGCATTGCCTTCATATTGGTCTCATTAACCTTGATGTAGCTATCAAGTTCATTCGTGAGAGGTCTTTGGGAATTAGGAGCTGAATACCCTTGATTACCCCTTTGGGGTGGGTATTGATTGTTCGGGGCATGATATTGATTCTGCGTGTTTTTCCCTCTTTGCTGATTAGGATTAATCCTATTTGGATTGTTAGGAGGAGGAAATCCGGGTGGTCCATGTTTATTGCTAGCACGGTAGTTTGTTTCCACTTGAGGATGGTATTGGCCACCTCCTTGATTGGAAGATCCTGCTAAAGCTTTGACTTCAAATGCATTGCCATCGGTGGCAGTACAATTATAGTAAGCATGAGGACCACCACAAGTAACACAAACTTCTATCTTTTTCACTTCAGCAGTGTGAGAAGTTTGCGAAGCGGACTCTTTCTTTTGTGTGGAGAAAACCAAAGCTTGAATAACCTTCGTGAGTTCAGCAAGCTGAGTATCAGTACTAGACTGACTTACGGGAGATGAAGTAGAAGGACCAGCACTAGCCTGAGAATTATATGGTCTGGCTCGTGCAGTGCGGACCTTTGACTTATTTTCAATAAGTGCAATGGCTTCCTTAGTAGATTTGCTCAGAAAATTACCTCCAGCTGAGGCATTAAGAGAATCTTGGTCAGATGGGTTTAACCCATTGTAGAAAGTGTCCATTTGCATCAAATCGGTGAAACCGTGATGAGGACATTTGCGGAGCAATTCTTTGAAACGATCCCATGCCTCTCCAAATGGTTCATCAAACCTTTGAGAGAATTTCATGATTTCATTTTTGAGATACGTGGTTTTAGAAGGAGGAAAGAATTCATTCACGAATTTCTGAACCAAATCTTCCCATGTTGTTATCGATCAAGGGGGTTGTTTGTCAAGCCAAATCCGGGCTGCCCCATCGATGGAAAACGGGAAAAGAAGAAGTTTTATTGATTCCTCAGGGACACTTTTGCATTTGATGGTAGATGTGATTTTATTGAACCATCTAATGTGATCTTGAGGATCGTCCCTATCAAAACCATAGAATTGCCGCTGGGTTACCAGGTTTATCAACCCAGTTTTAAGCTCAAAATTCTCAGCCACGATGGCTGGAACAACAATGGCATCTCCGTACCCATTGATGGGAGCTTGGAGAAGCTCATTCATAGGGCGGTCTTCTGCCATGATGATAGTGGTTATGGGATCAGTCCGTATCTCGGGTACGACTGATGGAGCAGAACGTCTACGACGTCTTCGAGGTATGTTTCCAAGCTCACGGAAAGGGCTTGATGACCTAGAAGAACGAGTGCGCATGCACTTTTAGCAAAATTTTTCAATTAAAATCAAGATCGAGAAAAAACACAAGTAAACTTAAACCAACAATCAACAAGCGTACGGTAGCTCTCTAAAAGATAAACGCACAGAGTGGCGGAGAAGCAAAGGTGGGCAATTACTGCTCCTTAAAACCCTCTTCTTTCAGTCCGACAATTTAATGTCAGACTATCCTTAAACCTCTGTTATAGTTTGTTTATCAATCAAAGGTGAGCCGATATCCGCAAGTGATACAGAGGCAAGTTTTAAATCTTTGGTTTGGGAACTTATTATGGTCGTACCCCCAGTTAGGTAGTACTCTGTCTTGGTTCTCGATGGTTAATTTTATTTGTTTGTTATTTATTTAAAGAAAACGGAAAATGTTTTTGGGGTTTTTATTTTTTATATGATAATAATAATAATAATAATAATAATAATAATAATATATATAGAAAAGAAAAAATATTTTTGTATTTTATATTGTTTATGGGAAATAGGAACTTCTTGGAAGAAGGATCTCGAATCACTAATCGCTAAAACTCTACACAATTGTCGCACACAACCTCCCCGGCAGCGGCGCCAAAATTTGATCCGTGCTAAAGTATATATAAATATTATGCAACGACGGATGCGCGTGAATAATTACAAATCACCCCTTTGTGAAAAAGGATGCTTGCAAAAACTCACGTTCGTGTGTAGTGTGAAGACAGGTAAGTAATTACCCGAATCGTTTCCCAACGAGGTGTGAATGGGCAAACTGTGAAAAGCTAGTATTAGAGTGACTGATGTGATTAGATAATTTTTTGATTTTGCTTTTTATAATAATTCTAAATAACAAATGATAAACAAATATGCACAAGAAAATTAAACGCGAATAAAAATAAACTAAAACGCGTAACGGGAAAGCTAAAATGGGACTAAAACTGAAATTTATGAAATTTAAAACCTAAAAATCTAAAATGACTTAAAACTTATTCAAAAATTAAAATTATATTTTTTTTAACTTTTTATCTAATTATTATTAATTATTTATTATTTAATAATTATTTAAAACTAATTTAAATTATAATAAATACTAAATAAACAAAGAAAATTCTAAAACTTTTTCTATAAATATTATTAAGTGAAAAGAAGCTAAGAAAATTATAAAAATGAAAATTACTTAATTAAAATTTAAAAAGATAAATTCTATTAAATAGAAGCTATCACTATTTTTCTATTTTTGGTTTTCTTAAGGTCTAAAAATATGATTATATTTTTACTAGATTATAATTAATAAAAGAAAATTATTAAAATTAAAATTATATTTTTCTGATTAATATTCTATTTATTATGATTTAATTACTATTAGAAACTAATAAAAAAGATTAAAAATATCAAATGACTTAGGAAAAATCTGAAAAATTCAGGATAAGTCTAAAATATTATTAGAAAGCTAGGAAAAATAAAAGTGGAAGTTATCTAAGCCCAATAAGCTGATTTGGGCAGATAAGCAGTATGCTAATAAGCCAAAAATAAGCTAAAAGACTTGAAAAATTACCAAAAGCTCAGGATAAGTTCAATACTATAATATAAGCACAAAACAACTGAAAGATACAAATAAACACAAGAAATTAAGCTGATAAGAAGATAAGCAGTTGCAAAGCTTCAGCAGAAACTCAGGAAATTGCCCAAATTGCAAGGCAATTTAAGCAGTTCAAATAAGCTCTTAAGCTGAATAATATTGGGGAAAAAGTGAGCTAGTAGTATTGGCTATTGAAAAAAACAAAAAGCAGGACCTAAGATTATCTAAATAAGCCACAAAGTAGATGAGATCAGCAGCCAAAAACACTCAGTATATACTGAGTGCTGATGTGCAGGGTTGTACAGAGTAGCACAAGCCAAAGGACTGCAAACCAACTCTTGTGTATACTTCAAATGGACTCAAAAGTGACTCAGAAAAGCTACCAATAAGGGCCAAAAGAGCTTGGGCTTATTAGTAGCTTATTTGGTCAATTGAGGGGCTGAAATTTGCACAGACAAAGCAAATAGGCCAAATCTATCTAAAAGGCTAATAAGAACTTCAAAACAGCTTGATTTGGTTAAAGTAAGCTGGATCAAAGTTGGAAATATGGCACATATACAGTAACACTAAGATTTGACTTACTTTGACTTCTTAAACCAAACAGCCCTTTATAGGGTGTCTGTTGTGGATTTTCAAAGAAAACAAATAATTCAACTTATGATTGCTGATTTTTATTGATTAAATAACTTATGTAAACTATAATAAGCAACTTTAGAACAGAAATAAGTAATAAATTAAGCTATACTATGTTTTGCTATTTTTGGACTTTTATAAGTTTTTTAGTGAAAATGATACAAAAGCTATAAAAAGCTACTTTAACCAATGAAATACACTTAAGAACTATAAATAAGCAAGAACTTATTGAAATAAGCTATTCAACAGTAATGATCAAAATAGTGCAAACTTAATGAAATAGCTTACAACTGAATTGGACTGTGAATCAAAGAACAAGGACCAGAAACCACTCCTAGCTTGTTGTCAACAAGCTAGAAACCAGAAAAGCCATCCAGATTAGCTTCTACTCCCAGAACTGCTTATTTTGAGCTTTTGTTGACTTTCTTTGACTTTTTCTTCTTTCTTGAATTAGATCAGAATTAAACTAACATAAGCTCACAGTAAGCTATAATTAGCTTATATAAGCTTATGTAAACAGATAATAAACTTTTCCAATTAACATTAAACTTAATACGAATTACAGTAAAGCTTGAAATTGTAAAGTAACTGAAATTAAATGCAAGATGTAATAAAATGAGATCAAAATGACTGTAAATGACTTATATTGATTACTGAAAATGAAAATTACAATAAAGAAAGACAATTAAGTAAAAACGATTTAAATAAAAATTAACTACTCTCTATTTCCTATTACATTGTTCTATATATACAAAGATAAAGTGGGATAGCCTTAGCCGACATCCTTGAACTCTTCTGCACCCTTGGATTGCTTCAAATCAATCTCAGTCGTTCAAACAGATTTTGGCGCCAAAAGTACTAGTAGTGGATTTGAGCAGGTTTTTGCAATTAATGCATTTTGTGGAGGTGGAGAAGAAGCTTTAAATGCTTCTTGTTTTGTTAGGTAAGTGGGATAGGATGGGGGGTGGTATTGCAGAGAGGCGGTGGAGGATGGTGGTATTGCTTTGTGGTTTTGGCGGGTCAAAGTATAGAAGAAGGATTTGACCAAGTCAAAAATCCTGGGTTATATAAGAAGGGTTGGGTCGGGTTGGTTTAATAAAAGGGAGTTGGGCTGGTGTGGTGGATTGGGCTGGGTGGTTGTGTAGGATGGGTTGGGTTGATATTAAAAGGGTTGGGTTTTTTATTAATAAAGGTCCGGTTTGGTTTGTAGTTAAATCACAAGGACCATAGTTGTAATTACTGAATTCTTGAAGGGTTAAGTAGACAATTTTCCAAAGTTATCAAAAGAGTTTATTTTGCCAATTATAAATAGCACAAGGGTAATATTTGATAAATTCCAATTTTTAAATACCCGAGGACTAGTTTTGCCAATTTTGAAACTTGAGGGGTAAAAGTTGTCATTTTTAGAAAACTTTCATCCAGGGATTAAAAGTGAATATGTTTGATATCCCAAGGACTAAAGTTGACTTTTCTTTCATTTTAAACCTTCAGAGACTAATTCTGCCAATTTGTGAAACTTCAGGGACTGAAAATGACAATTTTGTGAACTTTGCATGTTTTTCACTTGTTTTCAATCTTTTTGTTCCTGAGTCATATAAAAACACATTTTATGATATTTTCAGTATTTTGAAGCATATCTGCATGTTTTTAAATGATTTTGCAGATAAAATGTGACAGAAATGATGAGTATTTAGACACCCATCAAAAGCCTAAGTCTGTTTTGGCTTGGGTTCCACAAGGAAATTAATTTTTCTTGTTGTGTACATTGTTAGTCATATGCTTGTATTTGGTTTCTTTGTTTTTGGGCTAACAATTGCAGGATTGGAGAGAAAAAACCAAGAGATTATGAATGCTTGATGTTTTGGACTAAATGGTGTTCTGGAGATTAGTATGTGATCCTTGCATACAACAAATGGTAATTGGTTCACCATGTCTTATCCACATAAGAACCAACTAGTCCAGAGCAAACGGTTTCTGGTAAAGACTAATCAAATCCGTTGATGGTTGACAATTTACCAAAAATTGTATGGTTATCAGCTCACCATATCTAAATGTGAAGAGTTGGCTAGTCCAAAGCAAACGGCTATTGGTAAAGACATATCAAATCCGTTGATAGCTGATAGTTTGCTAAAAACTATGTTTAAGCCATGTTGTTTTAAAATTTTATTTCAAAAAGTTGGGACGGCTCAATAAATTTTTTTTTTCAACAGTTGGGACGGTTAGTACAAAATATTGATACAGTTCAACTAGCCGTTATGACTGACGTGTCGGTAATTAATTTTGGAGTAAAAACTAGCCGTTGGCGGTTTGTTGCGATTTTTACTGGATGGATTACGGATTTCGAGGGATCCTCTTATAGATATTTTAACTTTTATTTTATTATATTCTTATACTAAAATAAATAGTTACCATATTCTTTAAGTCGGTCAACTTGAAACCCTACAACTCTCTCCATAAACTCTCAATATTACTTTCATCTTCTATCTTTTCACTCAAACTTATTACTATTCACGGCTGTTAATTAATATTTTCTACTAAGAATGGCAAGATTGGATTTTGCTAAGCGTCACAACCAGGTTGCGTTTTTAGAGAAAACAGAGCAAGGAGATGGGCCGAAATTTTATGAGATTGTGGATTTTCTCAACCGCTCTCATATAAGGTATGCTCTTACTGTTTCTCCTACTCTTTATGTTTCGCACATCACACAGTTCTGGCAGAATTCATCTATCTTGACAAGTGATGATGGAAACTTAGAAATTCATACTAAAGTAGATGGCATTAAATTTGTTGTTACCGAGTCTATAATTAGGAGACATCTTAAATTAAATGACTCAGATGGTATTCACACTATGCTAAATATTGAAATTTGGGAAGAACTTGAAAAAATGAGGTATAATACATCTGAACATAAATTGACTTTTCAAAAAGCATGTTTTTCACCCCAATGGAGATTTTTGATACATACTCTTCTATGCTGTTTAAGTAATAAAAAGACTGCTTGGGAACAATTCAGTAGCAATATTGCTATTGCTCTCATTTGCTTGTCTACAAACAGGGTTTTTAACTTTTCAAAATATATTTTTGAGGGTATGGCATCGAATGTTGATAGTAAAACAAAGTTTTTAATGTATCTCAGGTTTGTTCAAACAATTTTGAATAAAAAGAAAAACCTGCTTACAAAACCAACTGAAATTTTTGCTACGCCTAGTCTACAATCAAAGGTTTTTCAAAATATGACTATGGCTAGTAACTTTTTGAAGGGGAACCTGTTCCATTGTTTCCTCAAATGATTCAAACTGAGTTGGGTGAAGGTTCAGCAGTTCCAACTGATCCCCATCACACATCCACTCAAGTATTTGAAACAACCCAACAACTACCTATCACTTATAGGAGAAGGTCTAAACCTAGTCTAACTAGGGTTGTGACTGAATCCTTGCCCAAAGATTCACCTCTCATAGCAGGTAATACAGCTAGAAGTGATGAGGGTAGTTCCTCACAAAATGAATTGACGGCTTTATGTACCAAGTTAGTAGCCAAGGTTGATACTTTGGAGAAAGAGCTAAAGCAAACCAAGGAGGAATTCAAAGCTCACAAGGAGACTTTTGCCAAAGTTTATACAAAGCTAACAAAAAGGGTGAAGCAGCTTGAAGAACAGTTGAAGAAGAAAAGAGCAAAAGTGATATTGGATGAAGATTCTGATGATGATGATTCAGATGGTTCAGACGGGGATGATGAAAATTCTTCCAAACAGGGGAGGAAATTTGGTAAAGAGAGGAAATTTGAAGATAAGAATAGATCAGCATCTCAGGGGAGGTATGAAGAAGATTCTGAACAAGATCAAGGTTTTGATATTGGTTCAGGTTCTGGTAATGTTCATGAAGAAACAGCTGAAACACATCAAGCAGTTCCAAATGAAGAAGCAGTTCAAACTGCTGAGACAGAGCAAGAGACAGAGCAAGTAACAGTTCAAACTGCTGAGTTAGAACAACAAGCAGTTCCAACTGAAGAAACTTCTGCTGAACAAGTTTATGAAAGGAGAAGAGCAGATAAAGGAAAGAATCCTATGACATCTGAAGAAGTGGCTGCTGTTCAAGAACTTGAAAGGCTTAAAAGGTTGAAACCAAAAACTAAAGAACAGATAGATCATGATGCAGAGGTTGCAAGGCAAATGTTAGAAGAAGATTTGGCTGATAAGGAAGCTGATAAGGAAGCTAAACAAGCTCAGCTTGCTCATGATGAAGAATTTGCAAGGAAATTGGTTGCTGATGATATAAGAAATATAACTGAATTCATGGAAAGAAAAAGATCAAGTGAAGTAGATAAAGAAGAATTCAATGAACAGTTACAATATTTTCTGGATTCTGATGTGATTGTAAGAGCACAAGCTTCAATGATTCTTAAAGATAAAGAGTTGAATGAAGAAGAGAAGACAGAGGAGCTTAAGGAATTTATACTCAAGAAGAATGGAGTTGCAATGTGGAAAGATCTGATTCATAGAATAAGAGAAAGACAGAAGTCAGGGTACAAGACAAAATTGCCAACAAAGAAGGAACTTGTTGAGGATATGAAGCATTATTTGAAGAACTCAGCAAATTACTCAATGAAAGATTTCAAGGGAAAGTCTTATGCTATAATTGAAAAAGAATTCTGTGAAACTTATGCTATTTTGAATTCTCCAAGAAGAAGTGTCAAACAGGTAAGAAGAGGGAAGCAGAATCTATGGAATCAGAAGTTGCTAAGAAACAAAAGTCTGATGAAGAAGGATTAACTAATGAGAAGATCAGAAGCATGATGGTGATTATTCCAGAGTCTTCTTACATTAAACCTTTGCAGGTCAAACATCCAATTATTGACTGGGAAGTGTTTACTGATGGAAGAATGAAGGGATGGAAGATTATTAGACTTGGAGATATTTCTGAAAGATATAAGTTGTTTGAAGATTTACTCAAAGGCTTTGACAGAGAAGATCTAAATCAGCTGTGGAGCTTAGTAAAAGAAAAATTCAGAGATATTGATCCTGTTGAAGATAAAGACAAAGAACTATGGGTTCAATTGAAGAGAATATATGAACCAGATGGTGGAGAATCGATATGGAGATTTCAAGCTCAAGTCAAGGACATCTCTTGGAAGTTATTTGGTACATGTGGTGTACACAGAGTATCTACAAAGGATGGAATAGAGATATATATGCTGGTTGAAAAGAATTATCCACTCAGACCAGGTGTTTTGACAATGCTGGTATTTGCTAAATTGGAAGCTAATGAAGAGTCTGAGATGGCTGATATGCTAGTGGCAAAGATATTCAACCTTGCTCAAGAAGTAAAAGCTAGATCTAAGAGATTTGCTTGATGGGTATTTGAAAGAATTTTCAGCATTAAGAAGAAGAAGCTTAATTTGAAGAAACTTAGTGATTTGGATTGAAATCATAAGTTTAGGGGAGGATTGTTAGGAATTAAGCTTAAGCAGTTAAGACTGTTGGAGGTAACAGTTAGGACTGTTGAAGATTGAAGTTAAGACTGCTGAAGAATGTTGAAGACATGAGCAGTTAAGACTGCTGAGTGAAGAAGTTAAGACGGTTTATGATTTATGTAAAGTAGATAATTATGGAAAAGATATTGTGTATATCGTATAGAATTAGATTGATAGTTATCTTGTAAAGGAATCCTTAGTCTATAAAAGGATTGCCTAGGTTAACATACAGAGAAGTGAGTTCATACGTATTATAGAGATTCAAGGCTGTAAACCCTAGTGATAGGAGATCACTCGTATTATTTTCTAATAATATTGAATCGTTGGAAGTTATTATTCTGTGTTCTTTGTTTCATTCTAATCTTACAAAACACATAAGGTCTTCTAAGTGCTAGCTAGTAAATTCCGTGTGCTAGACTAAGTATAATTCTTCGTATCACATCTAACACAAGGAGTGTGTGTAGATCCGGTCAAGTGGTATCAGAGCCAGGTTGCTGATACATAGATTTAGAAGATCCGAGAAGAACAAAGATGGACATGGAAACAACACCATCCACAACCAACATTGCTGCTAAGCTTCCTATGCTTAAACCTAATGAATTCAACATGTGGAGACTTCGTATTGAGCAGTTTTTCCAAGTGCAAGACTATGCACTATGGGAGATCATTGAAGATGGAAACTCTTTTACCCCAGTATGAGCAGCAGAATGATTATACTAGTTGCTGTATGAGCATTTGAGCTTAAACATAGTTTCAAGTGAACTGTATGAGCAGCAGAATGATTATACTAGTTGCTGACATAAAAAGTTCATGATAGACTGAGTTTGGGGATTGTTAACAAAGGTTTACACCTAAGTTAATTAACTCTTTAAAACTTCTTTCTTGAAACTTGTTTATGATGTTTCACATTGAATTAATGGCTTAGTTGATCAGATAGTAACTGATACAACTTACTTTCTATCATTTTATACTTTTTAGTATAATGAGCAAGTCTAAGGACATCTGATAGAAAGAACAGCGAGCAAAGTTGAATCTAACACTTGTGTTAGAGGCAACAATTGCCACGAGCTGGAAAACCTGTCAGGAAAGCCCTTTGAATGGTTTTATCTGCACACAGGCAGTTATTTATAACTGTAAACGTTGGTTGTCACACAACCAGAGGTTGCTTTAAACCAAAATTTTGATTAATTGTCTGTTACTACACTTAATCCCTTCAAAATGGTTGTAAGCAGTATGATTTTTCGTAATAAAATCAAGTTCATACTGCTAAGGCAAAAGTTTCTTAAAAAGGATTTTCAAAGTGGCTCAGAAAAACCATCAAATGATGGATTATGAGTCAATGTCCCATGATTCACCACTCATACGAGTTAACACACCTAGAAGTGATGAGGACAAAAATTAAACTTCTAAGGAATTGATGGCCAACATGTACACTATTGTCTGAAAACATGTTCTATTTGGTAGATCAGATGATTATGAGATATTTTCCAAACAGGGGAGGAAATAGTTTGGTACATGGTGAGAGATCTTCCAATCTCAAGGGAGGAAATGTTCTTTGTAACTCAGGGAAGGAAATAAAGCCCAGGGAAGGAAGATCAACCAAATTAAAAGGAGTAAAAGATAAGAGCATACAAGATGATGACATGGAGGTTGAAAATGACAAGATTAGAGCTTTCAAACAAGATTCTGGAGTATTATATATATTCAGAAGGAATGAAGCATTCAAAAGAGAAAGTTCTATCTAGGATCTTTCAGTTTCAATTTCAGTTCACTACGTTTGTTCATCACTTGCAAAGGGTTGCTGAAAGATGATTTGACTTCTTGGAACAAGCATCCAAGATACACAGCTCCATTGCCTCTTATAATTCCTCTCCAAAGAAATTGCACCATCTTTTAGGCCATGAATGAAGCCTAAAGATTGGTACTGATATTGTTGAAGTCAAAGAAGAAAGAAGATGAGTTAGAAAAAAAATAGTTAGTCTTACAGAACAAAGGAAAGCTCAGATAAAGGGTCTGACTAGTTAGTGTTTGAAAGATCCTCACAATCAGAATTTAATTCAGAAGAAACATGTTGATTAGGGAATCAAATGTTTAGGGGAGGATTGTTGGGAATTAAATGTTCTGAAGATTAGCATTGGGAATTAAACGTTCACAAGGTCAGTACTACTCAAAAAAATACAGTAAGTGTTATTCTACTGCTAGTGTAAATCATTCTACTGCTAGTGTTAGAGATTCTGCTGCTGAAGAATTCTACTGCTAAAGTATAATGATCCTACTGTTGAAGAAATAGGTGTCGCATATTCTACTGCTGGATGTATAAGTATACGAAGATATTTTGTGTATACAAGTCAAAGATACATGGTAGATAATATCTTTGTTGTGTCATCAGTTAAACAAGTTGTAAACATAGATACATGATGTATCTTAGTTACTGACTCACATAAGCTAGCAAGTAGTTCGACAAGACTTGACAAGACTTAACATATTGTAAAGATCTCCTTTGGACTATAAAAGGAAGATCTTAGCTTAGTCATAAGTGACAATCCAAGTGCCTTTGATAGAACAAAAACAACTGTTAAGAGAAAAGAACAAACACAACATTATCACAAGTCATAGAAACATAAGATTCAAGGTTTTGTAACCCTAGTGATAGTGAAGATCACTCGTATTATTTGCAATAATATTGAATTGTTTGGTGATATATTTTCTTTGTTCATTATTCAAACAACAAACATAACTGTTCCATTTTCATAACCAAATAACCTTCTAAGTGTGGTTAAGTAGATTCTGCATACTTGATGATATTAACTCAAGATATCATATACACACTTTATAAAGGACTAACACCCTTTCAGTGTATCGAATCCTCTTATTCTGCATGTCAACTGGGCAAAAGCAAGAAACATACTCACAAACCCAAAACCGTCAATACCATCATGGAAGTTCTTCACACCCTTCACATGGACCTGTGCGGACCAATGAGAGTGCAGAGTATCAATGGAAAGAAATATGTTCTTGTGGTAGTCGACAACTACTCTAGGTTTACATGGGTAAAGTTTTTGAGAACCAAGGATGAAACTCTAGAGGTTATCATCAAACTAATCAAGCAGTTACAAGTAAGGCTGAACAAAACTGTCAGTATCATCCGGACTGACAATGGAACTGAGTTTGTTAATCAACAACTCTGTCAATTTTATGAAGGTATTGGCATAACTCATTAGAAAAGTGTTGCACGCAATCCTCAGCAGAACGGCGTTGTTGAAAGAAAAAATTGTACCCTAGTGGAAGCTGTAAGGACTATGCTAATATATTCTAAGGCTCTGATGTTTCTTTGGGCAGAAGCAATTGCTACTGCATGTTACACCCTAAACCGTTCCTTGATACACACACTTCACAATAAAACTCCTTACGAGCTGATACATGGCAAGAAACCAGATCTTTCCTTTCTTCGAGTGTTCAGTGCTCTGTGCTATCCGACGAATGACGGTCAAGATTTGGGAAATATAAAGGCTAAAGCAGACGTAGGTTTCTTCGTTGGGTATGCACCAGATCGCAAGGGATATAGAATCTACAAAAAAAGAACCCGACAAATCATGAAAACTATTCACGTTACATTCGATGAGCTGACTAAGAAAACGGCTCTAGGACAAACCAGTTCTGGACCCACACCTAATCTATTGACACCTGGACCAATTAGTTCAGGTCTTGTACAGAATCCCACGCCTGTAGTTCCTTATGTACCTCCCACTAATGAAGAGTTGAAGAAGTTATTTGATTCGATGTTTGACGAATACTTTGAGCCACCAATGGTTAATCCTACAACGAAAACTCCACCTGTTCCTCCTATTGTTGATGCTCAAATTCCACAAAACTCAGAAGGTCCATCTGTATCTATATCACTCAGTCAAGATGCTCCATCTGCCAGTCAATCGCCCTCATCATCAAATATTCAATCTTCTTCGGTACATCAAGGTTCTATAGAAGAAAATTCTTTTGAAGTGAATCCTTTCGTTCCTGTTGATGATGTTCCTTTTGAAAATGTATTTGCTCCTGAGTCTTCCACTGATATATCTTCTTCATGAGATCACAACACGGCAACATCAGTTCAAAACCCTCAACCACACGATCATCTTAGAAAATGGACCAATGATCATCTAATCGACAACATCATTGGTAATCCTTCTCGTCCGATATCCACCCGAAAGCAACTTGCCACCGATGCACTGTGGTGCTTTTTCAATTCTGTACTATCCAAAGTCGAGCCAAAAGGCTTCAAAGAAGCCATGTCAAAAGACTGTTGGTTTACTGCTATGAAAGATGAAATTCACGAGTTTGATCGACTTGAAGTTTGGGAATTAGTTCTTCCTCCAGAGTGTGCAATGATTATTGCTCTAAAGTGGACGTTCAAAGTGAAACTCGATGAGCATGGTGATGTTTTAAAGAATAAGGCACGGCTTGTTGCAATGGGGTATCGACAAGAAGAGGTCATAGACTTTGAAGAATCATTTGCTCCGGTTGCTAGAATTGAAGCCATCAGAATCTTTCTAGCTAATGCTGCCAGTCAGAATATGATTGTCTAGCAAATGGATGTAAAGATAGCATTTCTAAATGGTGATCTGAAAGAGGAAGTCTATGTCAGTCAACCTGAAGGCTTTGTGGATCCTGATCATCCTACTTGCGTCTACCGTTTGAAGAAGGCTCTATATGGGCTAAAGCAAGAACCCAGGGCTTGGTATGATACGTTATCGAAGTTCCTTCTGGCTAATGGTTTCTCCAAAGGTGTTGTTGATCCTGCACTATTCACTAGGAAATCGGGCAAACATCTGCTTCTTGTTCAGATTTACATAGATGACATCATCTTTGCCTCTTCTGATCCTAGGGAATGTGATAAGTTTTCTAATGAGATGAGTTGTAAGTTCCAAATGTCTATGATGGGACAAATGTCGTTCTTCTTGGGTTTACAAATATTTCAAAGTCCCGGAGGCATCTTTATTAATCAATCAAAATATGCAAATGAAATATTGAAGAAATTTGGATTTGACTCAAGTGATGCTGTTGACACTCCTATGGTTGAGAGATCGAAGTTGGATGAAGGCCTCTCTAGGATCCCGGTTGATCAAACAAAGTTTAGAAGCATGATTGGATCCTTAATGTACCTAACCGCTAGTAGGCCAGATCTCTTGTTCGTTGTATGTATGTGTGCTCGATATCAGTCCAAGCCCACCAAAAAGCATCTGGAAGCGGTAAAAAGGGTCTTCAGATATGTTCAAGGCACTGTTCACATGGTCTCTGGTATCCTAAGGACACCGCAATGGAACTCACGGCTTATGCAGATGCGGATCATGCGGGGTGTCAAGATACTCGTCGAAGTACTTCGGGAGGTGCGCAGTTTCTTGGGTAAAAGTTGGTCAGCTGGTCTTCTAAAAGGCAAATGAGTACTTCAATATCTTCCACAGAGGCTGAATACATTGCCATGTCCGCTTGCTATGCTCAAATTCTTTGGATGCGATCATAACTATTAGACTATGGCTTTGTATATAACAAGATTCCGCTGTATTGTGATAACAAAAGTGCTATCGCTCTTTGCTGCAACAATGTCCAACATTCCTGTTCTAAGCACATCGACATCAGGCATCACTTCATAAGGGAACATGTTGAGAAAGGGATTGTTGAACTCTACTTCGTGAGGATGGAGTTTCAGTTAGCAAATATCTTCACTAAGGCACTTCCGTGAGAGTGGTTTCAATTTATTCTCCCGTGACTTGGCATGAAGAGTTTGACTCCAGAAACACTCAAAGGTCTTCAAGAAGAAAATGAGGAGTAAAGGATTTACTTCACATATACTTGTATATACTTGTATATATCTTAAAACAAAAAGAAAATAGAAAAATATAAAACCTATAAAAACCCTAAAAATCAGAAAAACAAAAATACTAAAAATAGTTCCTCTAGGCATGTCTTCTGTTTATCGATAAAATTTATGGTCCTAGAAATGTCATTCAATAATGACACGGGTCTTTAAATGAAGCTCGAGCAGAAGTTATACTAACTGGTTAAAACATGTCTAAACGGCTTGCAATTACTTCAGACTGCACCCCGTGCTATACTTTGGGGAAAGCATGTCGCCAAAAAGACAACTGTTCCTCCAACTGGGTGATGTTCACCTGGGCATGGATTACTTTATATCCATGTTTCTTTGATCTGATGTACGATTCAGTGCATCATTTCTTGTATAAGAAGAGAAGTCTTATTTACACCAAAAACTCTTTCCGTTCTATGATTCTTCAGGAGAGTTTTGGTGTTTCACAAGGTGATAACTGGACTTATAATTTCACAAATACTTGACGCTCAATTGAATGACTACAACTCTTTAAATTGAAAACGGGTCATTAATTGAGTGGGAGAGTATTTGTTTAAATTTGTGACACCTTTTTAAGCATTGTGCAATATCAGCAGTGACACTCTCTTGTGGTTCAAGGGGGAGCATAGTATGCTCCATAATCAGAATATATCTAACCTGACCACATTTTCTCTAATAATTTCTAACTTATTTAAATCATTTTGGGATCACAAATCTCAAATTGTTTGAAATTTTTGATCAGGGGAGAGAATGTGATTTAAATATGAAATTCTGATAAAAATGTGATCTTTTGGAACTCAAGTGTAGGCTCTCCCACATGTGCTAAACCTTTTCGTATATCGATGCACATATTAAGGGGGAGCGAATGATTTATGATGGCAATTGTGGAAGAACACCAAAGACCGACCGTTTTATTTAACGTACTAGAGTTATAAGGATGGTAAGGTTAGGTATGGGTTCCCACGATCCCGCCAGTGCCGGAGGGATCTACCCAGGGACAATCCACTAGTTAGTATAGAAGTCCTAAGGTATGATTAAAAAAAGGAGACAAGTGAGAATAAGGGAAGAGTGCCGACTGAGATGGAGCTAGTACTGGAACAAACCCAACAAGGTGCTAGTGATGAAGTCTCGGTAAGCGCTGAAGGGGTTGAAGAATGAAAAAGAAATGTAAAGATAAAGGGTGAAAAGAAAGAAGCCCTTCTTACACTTTAGGCAGAAACCGGGTCAATACATGTGCTGTTAGAATCACTAAGTTGATTGCTGACATTGAAGACAAAGTATCATGGACCCAGTGATACGCTGCACAACCCTCCCTTGCCACTCAAGGTCCCTCAAAGGACTCTTGTTTCACTTGTCACGGAGATCAATACATGTCTATCTTCTCTCTCACTCCGAGTTAGATGATATTGAAAAGGTGGCAGTCCTCTCCAGCCTCCGATCACTAAATCAAAACGCACAATTGAGTCTAGAGCCAAGAGATCATCAATAAATCTCATTAGGACACACTTCCAATATGCTTGCTGTTTCATACACCGTGAAAAGTAAGAAAATATATATTAAGAGTCCTACGCATTATCCTTGTGGTATTGCCAGAACATCCGAGTGATACGTAAGTATTCACAATGAAGATGGAAAACCTTCTAGAGCCAACATCAAACAAGCTCTTGGTAGGTGACATGTGAGATCCTGCATGGATCAAAACTTGTGACAACTAGAAAGAAACGATGGGGCAATTCACATTTGAATCAAACTTGTTCCAGGAAATGAATTGACGGTCTCATTAATCAGTGAAGTTTAATCGCTGATTTACTCTACCGTGTTGTCTGCTTTGAGACGTTCCGGTATGAGAACATGCTTGGTATGACGACTCGAATGTTAATACGTTGGATGAGTCTTTACATCAAGCTGGAAATTCCTGACAAGGTGAATTCTCTTTAAAGGGAATTCTACCTGATCACAGGTTGGTCCTCACGGAACCGAAGGTTAATTCAACCACACCGAACGAATGACAAAGCCATATTAGTTCTCCAACTTTATTGCTAACTATTTAATTTCAGATTCATATAAAGATGGTGATGGTGGTTCCTGATTCCAGATGAGACACATTAACTCACACTCCATGCTCACACTCCCAAATTAATTATCAAAAACGGCATGATAAGCTGAAAGACCTAGACAATGCTTTCGAAACTCTGATGACATTTATCATGATCTAGAAAAGAGTGAGCATGCGAGTCCAACGGTCACAACAATTCACATGGAGGCAATATCACTGCAGTGGATAAGCTCAGAGATTTACGGTAACTGATGATATCAAAGAAGGCTCAAAGATCACAACCTTGCATAAAGATGATGATGCAAGATGACTTGAATACATATGTTGGATGATAACCTCAAAGAATCCTCAAAGATCATCCAAGACAAAAGATCAGTCATCAAAGGTCCACTGCTGAAGGCACACAGATCAATGACATTGAAGAATCAAAGACTACGAGCTATGAAGTCAAGTTCAGAGGATAGAATGCCAGAATTCAAAATGTAATTTCCGGGGTGACCTTCCTTAGGGGGAGATTGTTAGGAATATAAATATTCAATTGAAGACTCGGTCACCCCGTGTACTCATTAGCATTGAATAGCTCGTAGAATTATTAGTAGTAAGTTAATATAGTTTAGTTATTATAGAACTCGTGGAGTGGGTTGGGTCTTTACCCACTGTCAGCTCGCTCCACAGCCCACTCAGGGCACAAATATTAGTACTATAAATAGCCCTCTCCACCTAGGGAGAGGGTTGGAACTTCTTATCATTTTCACATAATACTACATCTCTTTCTCTCTCTAAAAGTTCCCAACCTTTATCTCTCTTTTTCTCTCTAACATAATCGGCCAAGATCACATCCATATGTGTGTTTAAGTTTTATGAATATGCTACAGATCCCCAGTCATATGTTTTGAGTAGCCTGAGTCCAAATACCAAAGGACGATTTGTACGACCTGCATTTGAAAACAGACAACGATGGATAACTGAAAAAGGTGGATCCCCACGTGCAACTGGGGTCCGTTTGGTTATCACAAACAAACTCTGGAACTACAGTATTCATAAATGCCATGGTATTCACAGTGAAAACTTCACTAGTAGCTGCAATTGACCTAGTTACAGGGCATTGTGTCTCTAAAGGGAAAATTCGACCAGTTGGCTTCCATTCTTTAACAGTCACTACCTTATGATTAGTCATTCTAGTTAAGGGGCACTGATCTCTTAAAGTGAATTTTCTTCCAATGGGTCTCGATTGATAACCAACATGAGCAAATATTTTTTCTGTTGCTTTCCAAATTTGCTTACTCAGTTTAGGTTTCCTAACATTCTTAACTAGGGATCATTGAGAAGACATCAAGAATGACACAACACATTCATCATGATTACCAGAAATTAAGCATTCAATACATGTCTTACAAATAGCATTAGAATTCGAATTAATTACAGTACGCTTAAACCTAATACTAGAATCAACACGATTCATTTCATTCAAGCCAAACTTATTGTTCATAAGGTGAACTTCTGCTTTCTTCTCATGAGCACTCTTAGCTGGCGTAGTCCTATCTTTCTTTATATTGCGACTAGGCTTTGACCCGCTAGCTTTAGTGTCACTATTTACTCCTGTAGAAGCAATGATGGGAACATTAGTTTGTTTCACTGCCATTCTTTTTTCTGGTTTTGATGTGCTGGGTTCAGATGTCGCTAATGGTACATCAAAGGTAACATGCTTGTTTTCAGTCATTGAGGATGATGCAATAAACCTATCTCACTTGTTATCAATCTTAGGACATGTGCCAATGACATATTTTAAGAGTTCCTGAGATTGTTTAGTGAGGAAGCAGGCATCTACAACTGCACTATCAAGTGGTTTATCTATCCTATCCTCTTCTACGATCTCACGAAGGGTATCAAGGCTATCCTTAAGGTGAGTGAGATATACTTGATGAGCAGACCTGTTGTTCCTAAGGGGAAGCGGAATAGGCACAACATCAATTGTATACTTACTACAAGCAGAAACCTTTGGAACAACATTATCACTGGTGATGACTGGCATTTTCCCTTTCACCTGAGCCTTTAGATTCTCAATCTCATTAAGCAAAGAAGTTATTTTTCATTGGTTTTATCACGTGTGATTTTAATCGAATCATATAACTCTTTGTAATGCTGTTTGATTTTTGAATTTTCAGCTTGAAAACAATCATTTTCATGTTGTAATTTATTGATGGTGTCTTGATAGTGAAAATTCTGAGAATCTAAAGACGATGGTTTATGGGTGCCAGTCACATCACTCTTATTGGTTTATGGGTGCCAGTCACATCTCGTTTGCTTAATTCAAAATATGCATCAAAATCAGGAGCATCCAAAGATGTCTTGGCATTTGAGATTTTAATTTTTTCTTCTAAATGTTGATATTTTAATTGCAAATTAAGATTATCAACCTCTAGTTTTGACAAATGCCTGACCATGTTATCATGGTTATCTTTTTGGATTTTCTCATGCAATTTTAAATTCTCCCCCTCAAGCTCAACAACACGATTCTGGGTAACATTCAATGCAATAGACAACTCATGAAATTGACAAGCAGTTAATGCAAAATCAGTAGCAGTATAAAATACATCCTGTGCAATACATCTAGCAATCATATTCTCATTGGTGATGAGAATGTTCTTTTTGTCAATCTCACAACATTTAAGATCAATAGCATTTTGTTTTCTTACATTTTCCATATCTTTAAACACTTCTTTCATTTCTTTTACTTCAGTTTCAAGGTTTTTTGCATGCCCTCAAAATGTTGTTTAAGAAGTTTAAAAAATGGAATAACCTCAGTTAAGTAGCACTGTTTTGTTAGTTCAAAACCCCTTTCCCCTTCAGTAATTCCCGTTGGCGTAATTCTCTGTTTACATGTTTTATCAAAATTAACAAATAGTTGACAAAGAACATATATGCTAATTAGAGTTTTACATTCTGTGGGAAGAGTTAAAGGAACTAAGTGCATGGGTGTATTGGGTGGGTACACCGTTGCTGCAGCTATCTTTCTAAAGGGTGGAGTTTTGGCTTTAAGTTCTTTGGCCTTTCTCTTTTCAACATCCAAAGACCAAAATATTTGTTTCTGGCGTCAACTTAGTTTGAGGTGCAAAAACAGTCAATCGGTTCTCCTCATAGTAATTATGGGGTTTGATTATGACTCGATTTGCTATACATTTGGGATCCTTCATTTTTTCAGCCAATCTTTCTCTATTTATTACTTCTATCTCATTACTCTCTTCAAATGATGACACATCAGGAGGGGCATGACCAGGCTTAAGCAGTTCATTTCCATCATATAAGGAAGGTTGGGCTACTTTAGCACTCCTAAGGAAAGCTAATTTAGGTTCACCTACATTCTTTTCACTATGTTCATCACACAACTTTTTATGCTTTTGAATCATTTGAGCAGTTTGTCTGGTCTGGTCTTGTGTGTACAACTTGTTTTCAATCTTGTTCTTTAACGTTTTAAGTCTAGAAAAATCATTTAAGAGTTTTGTTTCTTTTTCTTTGAAATCATGTTTTAGTGTAACTACACTTTCTTGGATCTCCTGTTTTTGTTTAACAGTTTGATCAAGTTGTTTTCGTAAAGAATATAACTCCTTTTCAATATTCTTCCCTTAAATTACGTTTTGTTATGAATGTACGCATTTGACTATCCATTTTCTGCTTACGTTCTGTTAGCTCAAATTTTGCACGTTGTTCATATATGACCACCTGATCTTTATAGATGTTAAGTCTAGTGGTCAAGGTAACATCAGGGATAAACACGGTGTTCTCATGCAACTCACAAGCATTATCAACAACAAAAGATGCACTATTTGGTACAACAGACACGTCGTTGTGATTTACATATTGTTCATATGGGATAACATTACTATTTCCCATATCAGCAATATCTGATTCAACAACGTCTGTTTGTTGTACTTTGTTGGGAATCTTCTGTTCATCGACCATATTATATATGTCATACAGCTTTAGTACCTCAGATATGACAGATGCATTGGAAGAACCAGATTGCTGTGGTGATGATACTGCAGAAGACAGATTAGCCATGAAGATGGTTTGAGCAATGGGTGCATCATCAACGTCTGAGTTAAAAGAATCACAATCATCAGCTTGGAAGATGTTGGGATCATTCAGTGCCAAGTCCCGAACTGGCTGATCATCCACATCAGCATCAAACGTGTTCCCCTCATCACCAGCAAGAAACAATAACTCCTCTTCGTCCAGAACTTCTCCATTCTCCTGAGCTTGCATCAATAACATCTTATCTTTGAAGTAGTCAGAGTTCTGTGGACGCTTTGGTTGTGTGCAGTTCTTTGCTATGTGTCCTAGTCCACCACAGTTGTAACATTTAATTTGCCTTCCCTGTCCCTGATTAGCATTCCCAAATCTGTTCTATAGATTGCCCCGACCAACATTCCTTTGATTCACATTCTGCCTTCCCTGAACATTCTGAATCACAACCCTTCCATCCTCCACAGTTGCTTGATTACGTGGGTTTCATGAAGTTTGTTAGGATCTCTGGGAAATAAGAGTTCATTGTTGCTGCCGATAGTGTAAAGTTGGTTCCTGCCGATATCATGGTTCCTGCTGAAAGCTCATTGCTGCCGACAGTGTTATCTTGTTTCTGCCGATAGTATTATTCCTGCGGATAGTGTTAGTTGTTATCCGCATATTTAGAATGTTTGTTAAGATTTATTTTTAGAAAAGATTGTTGTTTATCTCTTTACACGTTTACTTGTAGAACGGGTTAGGGTTAGGTGATCTTGTTAGTATAAAAGATAAAACCTGTCTATGAGTTTATGTACGCCTTGAACATCTTTCAATATTCAATAAACGATTCTTAGTTCAATAGTTTGATCCATAGAGGATCATTGTTCTTTTAGAGTTTTCTTCTTTATAATACTTGCTGTTTAGTTTCCGCATAAACACTTGTATTGCAGAGGTTCTTGTTTATACCAAGCTCAATCAAGCTCGAAGTACTCGATCCTACAAGTGGTATCAGAGCCTGGTAAGGATCTCTGATAAAGAAGAAAAAGGTCGATCTCATATCTCTAAACCCTCTCTCAATGGCAGACGATAACCCTGAAACCAATGTCATTAACCCGGAAGATCAACAACCCAAACCAGAAACCACTCAAGTCCAAACACAAGTCCTCACCACCATGTCCACCAACAATGCTAAATTCCCATATCTGAAGAAAGATGAGTATGAAGTCTGGGCTATGAGAATGGAGTATTGGATCACAAACACTGATTACAATCTGTGGAATGTGATTCTTAAGGGAAATAGCAAGAAGAATATTGGAAGGGATGATGATGGCAATATTTATATAGAGCCACCTGTTACAGCAGAGGAACACATTGCTGTTCAAAGGGAAACAAAAGCAAGAACTCTTCTACTTCAAGCTATTCCAGAGGATCATATGAGTGATTTTCATCACTTGGATGATGCTAGAAAGATCTGGCATGCTGTAAAGACCAGATTTGGAGGGAATGATGAATCCAGAAAGATGCGAAAGTCTATGCTCAAGCAAGAGTTTCAAGAATTCAAGATTTCTGAGGCTGAGGGAATTCACAAAGGCTATGACAGATTCCACAAGATCTTGAGCCAACTTAACCAGTTGAAAGCTAGGCCGGACGATGAAGATTGTAATACCAAGTTTCTGAGGGCCTTGCCACCATCCTGGTCACAGGTTTCCATAACCCTCAAGGCCAAAGGAGGACTGGATTTCATGAGCTTTGATGATCTGTACAACAAACTGAAAACCCTTGAACTTGATATCAAAGGGTATTCCACCTATTCACCTTATACTTCTACCCATACTGCTTTTGTTGGTAACTCTAGTCCTAACAAAGCATTATATGGAAACAGTCCAACACCATCAACATCCTCAATCTCCTACTCATCTCCTACACCAAAAACTCAGTCCAGATCTGATAATCTTGTAGTGGATGTGCTTCACTCGTTTGTTGCTGAAAGTACACCACAGCAGAAGATTGTGTATGATGATTTTAAACAGGTTGATGAATTGGATCTGGAAGAGATGGACTTAAGATGGCAGGTGGCCATGATATCGTTGAAGTTGGATAGGTTTGAAAAGAAGGCAGGAAGAAGGGTCAATTTTGATGGACAAGAGCCTGCTAGGTTTGACAGAAGGAAGGTGAGGTGTTATAAATGTTCTCAAACAGGACATTTTGCCAGGGAATGCCCAGACAAGAAGGTGGATGATAAAGCACGGTATTCTGCTTTCAGAATTCAAGAGTTGGAGTCAGACGACCCCAAGGCTTTGGTATCTGTGGATTCGCTGGTGGACTGGGAGCATCATGAGAAGGCTGCTGGGAGTGGATCAGATAAAGTCTTTGGAATGGTAGCTGGATATGGTGAAAAGAAACAAGTGGATGGTCAGTTTGGAATGATGGGTCATCCATCTCAGGTACAAAACTGTCCGTTTGGTTGTAAATCTATATATGCTAAATTAAAACAGGAATTTGATGATATTGAAAGTGAAAATAAGGATAATCTTGTTCAACTTAAGGCTCATAAAAAGGCTGTTAAGACATTAGAACAACAAAAGGTCTGGTATCAACAACAACTGTCTGCATATGAAGTAAAAGTAAAGGTTTTGGAAAGAGATTTAAAAAATGCCACTAATGAGTTTAAACATTCTGAAAGAGAAAAAGCTAAGGTAGAATTGCAAAATAAGGATCTTCAGTCTAAGCTAGATAACTCATTGGCTAGATTTGCTAAGTGGAAAGACTCATCCAAAAATCTTAACATGCTTATTGATAGTTCTATGTCTACTAAAACTAAAAGAGGTTTAGGATTCGGTAACCTAATAGGGACAAATCAGTATTATGACCCTAATGAGTATAGTGTTTTTAATCCGGAACCTGTAGATTATAGAAAACCTGTTAAGTATGTAAAGGAGGGAGGAATGAATGATGTTCCTCCACCCATAACTGGAACATTTAAACCTGCTGATCCTTTTGTTGACTTTGATGATTCACTAATGTGCTATGGCAAAAAGGCAAATGAATTGCCTAATCTTGATTGTGACTCTAATGAATTTGTCTCTTGTTCTTACAGTGACAAATCTTCAGAAATCAAGACTGATGACTATGCCACATGTGGATCAAGTGACAAGTCAGCATCAATAAAGTCAGAAGACCTCTCCTCAGAAGCAGCTACTGATGAATCTCAATCAAAGAAAGCTGCATTTGAAGATGTTTCTCTTGATAATTTTAAGAACAATAATGTTTCTAGTTGTGGTTTTGTTTCAAACAATTTTGGTTGTGGTTTTGTTTCTGTTAAGGATAATTCTGTTTCATGTGTTGGTTTGAATAATTTTGTTTGCAATGAGAATGTTTTTGTTAAGAAAAAGTCCCCTAGAAAGAAATCTTGCTTTGTGTGTCGTAGTTATGATCATCTTATTAAAGACTGTGACTACTATGAAAAACAGATGGGATTACATGCTTGTAAAAATAGGTCTGTATGGAAAAATGTAAATGATATTCCCCCTTATATTCCTCAAGTAGCTAGGAGAACTTCAGTTGCTTATGGCAAACCAGTTTCTGCTGGTAAGCCTGTTGCTGCTGAAAAGTTCATTCCTGCCGATAAGCTTATTCCTGCTGCTTATCCTGTTCCTGCCGACAGGAGCAATCCTGCTGGTTGGAAAAACAATAATATTAGATCTTTCAGACCTACTAGTACTTACTTTCAAAATGCTTTGAGACCTGTTTGTTTTGACACAATGCACAAGGGAGGGGGAAGATGGAACACTGCTGTTAAGTCCTCAGCAGGTTGGTCTTGGAAAATCACTAACCAACATATGAAAATGGGATCCAAGATCAATGGTGGATCTTATCAATCTCTAAGGTTTAATTCTTATTGATCCACTAGGCAGGCTCAAGTCAGCAATGGCTTGAGTCTCTCTTGTATCTAATGTTGTATATGTATTCTTTATCTCAGGATTTTCCTTTTAGAAGCAAAGATGTTGGAATTGTTGACAGTGGATGTTCCAGGAGTATGACAGGGAATTTGGAAAGGTTACATGATTTTATTCCTTTGAATGGAGGTACTGTGACATTTGGAGGAGGAGATGGAATGATCTCAGGGAAAGGAACTATCAAGACTGCCAAGCTAGACTTTGAAGATGTGCTGTATGTGAAGGAACTCCAAGACTTCAATTTGTTCTCTGTCTCTCAAATCTGTGACAAGAAGAACAGTGTTCTATTCACTGAGAATGAGTGCTTTGTGTTGTCCAAAGACTTCAAGTTGCCTGATGAAAGTCAGGTTGAACTTAAAGTTCCTAGGACTTACAATCTTTATAGCTTCAATCTTAGTGATGTTCAGCCTGAGGGGTCACTTGCTTGTCTGGTTGCAAAAGCTTCTGTGGATGAATCCAATAAATGGCACAGAAGAATGGCACATGTAAATTTCAAGACCATTAACAAGCTGGCTAAGAATGGTCTGGTGAAAGGGCTTCCTTTGAAGATCTTCTCTAATGAGCACAATTGTGTTGCCTGCAACAAAGGAAAGCAGCACAAAGCCTCATACAAGGCCATAACTGCTGTGAGCACCATCTCTGAGCCTTTGCAGCTTCTTCATATGGATCTTTTTGGTCCTACTTCTATCAGAAGTATTGACCATAAGAACTATTGCCTGGTGATTACAGATGATTTTAGCAGGTTTTCTTGGACTTTCTTTTTGAGTACTAAAGATGAAACTTATCCAGTACTTAGGGATTTTATTGCTTTAATAGAAAATCAGCTAAATAAAAAGGTTAAGTCTATAAGGTGTGATAATGGCACAGAGTTTAAGAATTTTAATCTTATTGAACTCTGTAGGTCTAAGGGGATAAAAAGGGACTATAGTAATGCTAGAACTCCACAACAAAATGGGGTTGCAGAAAGGAAAAATAGGACCTTGATAGAAGCAGCTAGGACTATGTTAGCTGAATCTAAGATGCCCACTATGTTTTGGACTGAAGCAGTTTGCACTGCTTGTTATGTGTTGAATAGGGTATCTATTACTAGTCCTCATAATAAAACAACTTATGAACTTTTGTCTGGGAAGGTTCCAAACATTAGTTACCTTAAGCCTTTTGGATGTCAGGTCACTATTTTGAACACTAGTGATTATCTAGGCAAGTTTGATGGAAAGGCTGATGAAGGGTTTATTGTTGGATATTCTGCTCATGGTAAAGCCTATAGGGTTTATAATCTGTCCTCTAAGAGAATAGAAGAGACTCTCAACTTAAGATATCTTGAAGATAAACCTAATTTGCAGGGTGCTGGTCCAGAGTGGTACTTTGATCTGGATTATCTATCTGACACCTTAGGGTATACTAGATTCAAATCAAATCTGTCTGGTGGTACAAATGTTTCTCAAACTAACAATGCAGGTACCTCAGATGATGATTCTGATGCAGAGAGTGATGAACGACCTATAGTTGTTCCTTCTTTTCCCTCTAACAATATTTCAGGTTCAAAGGTCCAAGATTCTTCTGATATGGCTGGAAGTGATTCTAGTTTTGCAGAAGATCTTGCTAGGCTTCAAAGACAAGAGTTTAATGCCAAAAGAGCTGCTGAGATGTTTGGTTCTGGATTTTCTAAAGAGACAGAGGAGATCCTGAGAAAGGCTGAAGCTGAAGTTCGAAGGGAACTCAATACATCTAGTAGTATTCCTGTTCCTGCTGATGCTGTTCCTGCTGATAGTGGATCGGTTACTGCCGATCCTTCTAATGTTTCTGCTGATGTTCCTGTGTCTTCTCCATCTGTTGACAAGTTGGGAATTGATAACTCCCCTGAAAGATTTCCAATTCCTTCTGATCTTGGAAATTCGGTCTCTTCAAGAGATAAGCTTAATGATCCTCATCATCAGTCCAGATCTGGCATTTTCACTTCTTCCTCATATGATGATGACTTCAACCCTTCAATTACTAATCAGGCATCCTCCATTGATGTTAATCCCATTGCTACCAAGAGGATCAATACAGTTCATCCTCAGTCTTTGATTCTTGGAGATCTTAATTCCCCTGTTCAAACAAGGAGTAAAATGCATCCATCTAAATTTGGAGAATCTGCTTTTCTCAGTTATATACAGGATCAATTAAGGAGCAATCATACTGATTACTTACATTGTCTGTATGCTTGTTTCTTATCTCAAGTTGAACCAACTAGCATAGCTCAGGCACTTGCTAATGATGATTGGGTTGAGGCTATGCAAGAAGAGATGCAGCAGTTCCAGAATCAGAAAGTATGGATGTTGGTACCTTTGCCTGCTGGCAAACATGCTATTGGAACTAAATGGATTCTAAAGAATAAAAGAGATGCTAGGGGAATTGTGGTTCGAAATAAAGCTAGACTGGTTGCTCAAGGTCATAGACAAGAGGAGGGGATTGATTATGATGAGGTGTTTGCACCTGTGGCAAGAGTTGAAGCCATTAGGTTGTTTTTGGCTTTTGCTTCATTTATGGGATTTGTTGTCTATCAAATGGATGTGAAGAGTGCATTTTTGTATGGAAGGATTGAGGAAGAAGTTTATGTTACTCAACCACAGGGATTTGTAGATCCTCAGAATCCTAATTTGGTTTACAAAGTGGTTAAAGCACTTTATGGTCTTCATCAAGCACCAAGGGCTTGGTATGCACGATTATCAGCCTTCTTGCTAAAACATGGATACAGAAGAGGGGCTATTGATAAAACTCTTTTTATCAGAAAGGACTTCAAAGATATCATTCTGGTACAAGTATATGTAGATGATATCATCTTTGGCTCCACTAATGAAGCTTGGTGCAGGGAATTTGAGGAATTGATGAAGAGTGAATTTGAAATGAGTGCTATGGGTGAGATGACTTTCTTCTTGGGTCTTCAGGTTAAGCAGACATCAGATGGGATCTTTATTTCTCAGGAGAAGTATGTTTATGACATGCTTAAAAAGTTTGATATGGAGAATGGGAAGATTGCTGTCACTCCGTTTGAACCTCCAAAGCCTAAGTCCAATAATGAACCTGATGCTGCTGTTAATGTTCATTTATATCGATCCATGATTGGCTCTCTCATGTATTTAACAGCTTCACGACCTGATATCATGTTTGCTGTTGGTGCATGTGCTAGACATCAGGTTACACCATTGACTTCTAACCTTAATGCAGTCAAGAGAATCTTTAAGTATTTGAAAGGACAGCCAAAATTGGGACTTTGGTATCCCAAAGACTCTCCTTTTGTGTTAGAAGCCTATAGTGACAGTGATTATGCTGGGGCTAACTTTGATAGGAAGTCTACAACTGGAGGATGTCAGTTTCTGGGTAGAAGGTTAGTTTCTTGGCAGTGCAAGAAGCAGACTATAGTGGCTACATCTTCTACTGAGGCAGAATATGTTGCTGCTGCTAGTTGCTGTGGACAGGTTCTTTGGATGCAAAATCAGCTGTTGGATTATGGATTCAACTTCATGAACACTAAGATCTTTATTGATAATCAAAGTACTATGTGTATTGTTAAGAATCCTGTTTATCATCAAAGAACAAAGCATATTGAAATTCGACACCATTTCATAAGAGATGCTTATGAGAAGCATCTTATTCAGGTGGAAAAGATTCACACGGATGATAATGTGGCTGATTTGCTTACTAAGGCTTTTGATGGACCAAGGTTTAAGCATTTGGTGGTTCATATTGGGATGGTCAATCCCTAGCTACAGGGCTTAAGGGGAGGAATGCAGATTAAGGGGAGGATAAAGCTCAAGGGGAGGATTATTCTTGTTGTTGTTGTAAAGTTTCTATCTTTCTTTTTATTTTCTTTTGGAGTGTTTTTGTTTGTTTTTCTTAGTTATCAAAAAAAAAAAAAAAAAAAAAAAAAAAAAAAAAAAAAAAAAAAAAAAAAAAAATTTGTATATTTTGTGTGCTAATAAGTTGGTTTTGAGCAACACCTTGCAGGTACAGTGTTGGTGTTTACACCTGCACAATAAATGGTGCTCAACTCACCATGTCTTGCAGACAAGAAAGAGTTGACTCACCATGAGGGTACGGCTCTGGTGTGATAATCAAATCCGTTGATAGCTGTAATAGCTTGCTCAAAGCTATAGGGTACTTCAACTCACCCATGATTCATTTCTGAGAGTTGAAAATGGTTCTCAATTCACCATGGATGTAACCCTTATGGGATCCAAAGGATTGGCTAGTCCACAAAAGTATGGTTTGTGGTAAAGACATTTGGTATCCATATTTGGTATTCAATTCACCAAGGTTCAGTTGAATCCAAAGAATTGGCTAGTCCTGAGCAAACGGCTACAGGTAGAGACAAGTCAAATCCGTTTATAGTTGCTGATTTGCTAATAAATCAGATGGTTATCAATGTACCATGGTCTAACACACCTAAACATTGGCTACTCTAGTGGTGATGGCTATTGGTAAAGAGACATCAAATCCATTAATTTTCAATGATTCACCTCTCACAGGAGTTAACACACCTGGATGTGATGAGAATAGTATGAAACTTAAAGAGATTTGATGTACATTTTGTCATTAGTAGCAGCCAAGTTCAAGTGATGTTATGGTGACCAGTTAATCTATTTTGAAGAAGATTTCATGTTCCTGCTGCTCTATTGAAGTTGCTGCTGGATGCTATAGAAGTTGGAATCTTGAAGTTATTGTAGTTGCTGCTGGTTACTTCTTATTGTTGCTGCTAAGTCGCAGTCCTCAAGCCTGAGTTTATGAAAGCTCTATCACATTGGAATCTTGCAGGTTAACCTAGTCAACCTCAAGATTAGGGGAGGATTGTTAGGATCTCTGGGAAATAAGAGTTCATTGTTGCTGCCGATAGTGTAAAGTTGGTTCCTGCCGATATCATGGTTCCTGCTGAAAGCTCATTGCTGCCGACAGTGTTATCTTGTTTCTGCCGATAGTATTATTCCTGCGGATAGTGTTAGTTGTTATCCGCATATTTAGAATGTTTGTTAAGATTTATTTTTAGAAGAGATTGTTGTTTATCTCTTTACACGTTTACTTGTAGAACGGGTTAGGGTTAGGTGATCTTGTTAGTATAAAAGATAAAACCTGTCTATGAGTTTATGTACGCCTTGAACATCTTTCAATATTCAATAAACGATTCTTAGTTCAATAGTTTGATCCATAGAGGATCATTGTTCTTTTAGAGTTTTCTTCTTTATAATACTTGCTGTTTAGTTTCCGCATAAACACTTGTATTGCAGAGGTTCTTGTTTATACCAAGCTCAATCAAGCTCGAAGTACTCGATCCTACAAAGTTTGAAGTTGGTTGTTGGTTTGAGGGAGTGTTGCTCTGAATTGTTGGACAAGTAAAGAAACTTGGTTAGAGTGATTATCAATCATCTTGTCAGTATGAGAATATCCTGAATCCAGTTGGGAGTTCACAGTAGATGGTGGGTGCAACGAGGATTGGGCAAATGATGTTTGATTTTGTGGTGAAAAGGGATGGTGATAAACTTGATCAAGTGAGGATTGATTGAACGGCTGAACATTTGAGACAAATGCAAGAGGATCATTAGATGTTGTTGGATTGAGTTTTTCCCTCAATTACGATCATAGACAGCATGCTTTTCATGTTGTTGTAATTAAGCATACAGCTGTTCATAATTAGTCTGTCTCAATCCTTTGTTGAGCTTCACATCTGTGACAAATCTATCCCACTTGGGTGGCATGTTGTTCACAAACTTAGAATTGAGATGGATATTTGGCTTTGTCATCCTGATGATCGTCATGTCATTCATAAGCTTGTGAAATCTCACATAATAGTCAGTGATGTTTTCACCAGGATTCATCTTGAAATGCTCAAACTCATCATACAACTGAGATTCACGATCTTCTTTGGTCAGTTCAGATCCATCTAGAAGCAATTTGACATTGTCCCAAACATCTTTGGCTTTAGTGTTGAAGTTGATAAGCTTGTAAACGTCTTTGGGAAGTCCTTGAATCACAATGTTGGAAGCTCTAATGTCTGCATCATAACGCTTCTTTTCCTCCTCAATAAGATTGTTGTAAGTACGTGGCCTGTCGATTCCAAAAGTGACAGTTCCATCCTCAGCGGTAGTGACATCATCTCTAGTGGTGCCCATTTGAAAAGGTCCTGTTGGGAATTAAACCAACAGTTAGTACTGCTAGAGTTAAAGTTACAATTGCTGATATTACACTAACAGTACTAAGTCAGTTAGTACTGCTAGTACAAGAAGTTAGTACTGGTTATAAGATAAAGACAGAAAAGCGTGTGGATAAATACAGAATAGATATGATGTATATCTTATTATTATAGATTGATACGTATAATAGTTTTTTTATAAAGGACTCCTTGTGCTATAAAAGGAGGTCCTAGGTTAGGTTTAATGTACGCATTATTCATAGAGCTTCAAGGTTTTTGTAACCCTAGTGATATTCCAAGGTCACTCGTATTGATAATAGTATTGAAGCTAGTTGTTTGTTTACATTGTCTTCATACTGTTCCATTAACCACATCACAATACACAAATCTTCTAAGTGCTTTGTAGTAAATTCCGCGTGCTACTTAGCATATACTCAAAGTATCTTCAACACAAGTCGTGTGTTTACATCCGGTCAAGTCGTATCAGAGACAGGTTCTGATACTTTGATTTATAAGATCTAGGAAAACTCTCAAGTTTCAACCAGGAAGATGGACATAGAAACTTCACAATCCTCTATCACTGCCAAACTTCCCATGCTAAAAAAGAATGAGTATGATCTATTGAGGCTCAGAATTGAGCAATACTTCATGGTTCAAGATTATGCACTATGGGATATCATTCTGCATGGTGATTCCTTTAAACCTTCAACTTCTGAAGAGACACTTGCTGATGGTTCCAAAACTACAAAGCTCAACACTGAACCAGTCATCACTGATGAAAAGATCAAGAAGAAGAATGATCAAAAGGCCAGGAATTTGTTACTCATGGTAATTCCCAATGATCAAGTGTTGAACTTCAGCCATTATGAGACAGCAAATAAACTTTTTGAAGCGATTGTGGAGAGATTTGGTGGTAATGAAGCCACTAAGAAGGCTCAAAGAACACTTCTGAAGCAGAGCTATGAGAACTGTTGATGCAAATAATGTTCTAAAAACGTTATTTATGTCTTTCGATTACTTCACGTTTTGAGGATGACAAAATGTGAACTCACGTTACGTTAAAATTAACGTTAACAAGTTTTTAATCGGAAGATCCCGTTTCTACGCAAATCACTCTTGAACAAAGTTACAACTTGAACTAGTGATCAAAGAAGTGAATTTATGTTTTGAAAATTCACATTTTAAATGGGACAAAACATTTTTTCAAAAATACACATGACAAATTATTTTTGAAATATTAAGAAATGTTTTAATGGAAAAATTAGTTTGAAAATCACAACAGCTATTTTCCCCCCAAAATCAGCTCCAACCTTCCCCAAATAAGTTTTCACCAGAAAAGACAAAATTTGGAGCGTCCTAGTCTACCACGGCTCCACGGTACCGTTAAATTTAACGGAGCCGTGGGTTATTTAAAGGAGCCGTCCGTACCATTTTTTCTATAACGTTCAGATTTTCTTTGCCTATAAATATCCACCTCTTTCACAGTTTTAGGCACCCTTCACACACAAAAAAATCCCTTAGCTAAATCCTCTCACACCTTTCACTTCTTAGGATCATTTAGATTAGTTTTTCTTTGTTTCAAGAGTGATCCAATCATCCTTCAAGTGATCCTCTTCATACCTCTTCACTAGCAAGAGAAGAACATAAGTATCCAAGTTGATACAAGGTGTTGTCATCCCTCTTCATTAGCAAGAGAAGAACTCAAGTAATCAAGAAGATACTAGAGTTATAGTTGATAGGTTTTTGTAACACTTGTTACAACCTTGTTGTGTCTTAGCATACATCAAGTTTATTTTCTTTTTATGAGTGAGAGTGAAGATCAAGTGTGATCTATAGAGATAGTGAACATCTCTTGAAGCCATTGGGCTTGTGTGATTGATCAAGAAGATCAAGGGTCATTAGGTTAGTGTTAGTTGAGTAGAGTGAAGTGAGTGTTGATCATTGTGATCGTGTTGAGATCTTGATGATCTCTTGAAGCCATTGGGCTTGTGTGTTTGGTCACGTGGACCTTGGTAGATTGGTGCTAGCTAAGATTAGCACTCGACATCTAGCTTAGTGTCGGTAAAAGGATAAGCGACGTGTACGGTTTTCTCCGCCTTAAGGGAGGTTGTTGACATAGTGCTTGAAACTCTCGAGTGTGGTACTCGGGGAGTGGAGTAGGGCGAAGAAGAGCTTCGTAGCCGAACCACTATAAATCCTCTGTCTCGGTTTGATCTTTCCAACTCTACTCTTTACTTTTATTATTTATCATTAGTTAGATTAGTGTCTAGTTCATATTGGTGTTGATTGATTTTAAAGTATATTGTATTTTAAAACAAGATTTTTAAAAAAGAAGTTTTTAAACCGGTAAACTATTCAACCCCCCCTTCTAGTTTCCCACAATTGGTATCAGGAGCCACGTCAGTCAAGATTTTAAAGTATATTGTATTTTAAAACTTGAATCGATCAATGGATTCCGACAAATATCTAGAAGGGCAATCTATGCAAAGACCACCACTTTTCGAAACCGATTGTTTTATTTATTGGAAAACAAGATTCGAAACGTATGTGAAATCAAAAGACATTGATCTTTGGCATGTTATTACCGAGGGTGACTTTCAACCTATTCAAATGAATCCGGAAACTAAAAAGGATGAAATTGTTTCTTATGATAAACAAAGTGATGAACTAAAAAGAAAATTAGCCAAAAATAATGAGGCTAAAATGATGATTTATAATGCTTTGCCTAAAAAGGAATTCGAAAGAATTTTCATGTGTAATACGGCAAAAGATATTTGGAAAACTTTGTTAGTCACTCACCAAGGTAATAACCAAGTCAAAGAGAACAAGATAGATCTTCTTGTTCAACAATATGAACAATTCTCCATTTCGGAGGATGAGTCAATAGATAATGCTTTTGCTAGATTTAATACTATTATCACTAGTCTTAAAGCTCTTGATGAAGGTTATTCTAGTAAGAACTATGTTAGGAAGTTTCTTAGAGCTCTACATCCTAAATGGAGAGCAAAGGTCACTGCTATTGAAGAGTCAAAGGACTTGGCGGCATTGTCACTCGATGAACTTATAGGAAACTTGAAAGTTCACGAGATGATCATCAAGAAAGACTCTGACATTGTCAAAGGCAAAAGTGAGAGAGTTAGATCTCTAGCATTAAAAGCCAGGAAGGAGTCTAGTGATGAGGAATGTTCGAGTTCCGATAGTGAAGATGAGGAATATGCATTAGCGGTTAGGGACTTTAAAAAGTTCTTTAGGAGAAGAGGTAGGTTCGTTAGGCAACCTCGTGATGAGAAGAAGACATCACAAAAGAACCATGTTGAAAAGAAAGGGACAAGTGATAGGAAATGCTTTAGATGCGGAGATCCTAATCATCTCATAGGAGAGTGTCCCAAGCCACCGAAAGTCAACAACCAATGAGCTCTCATAGGAGGCTCATGGAGTGATAGCGGTGATGATGAAGAAAAGAAGCCCAAGGACGAAACATGTCTAATGGCTCACGCTTCAAATGAGGTACGTTACGACTACCCTGATTTCATAGATGATAATTCGTCAATAGATGATAACAAACTAAATGACGAACATAATAATCTATGCAAAATTGTCTCAAAAATGTTAAGTAGAAACAAATTACTAAAATCAAAATTGCATGAACTAGAAGTGAAAATGTTAGAACTAAAGGATCAAGTCAAAGGACTTGAAAGATATAAAGAATTAGACATAGGATGTGAGTCATGCATAAATCTTAAAGTAGAAAATGAAAAACTCAAGGAAAACACAATTAGAATTACTAGTTGTGAAAAGGAAACAGAAAATGCTTTGACAGATAAAACTAATCAAGTAAAATCTGTTAAAACCTCAAACTCTGTCAAAACTCCAGACGGCACCACTAAAGGTACCAACGGCTCCATTAAAGTTAACGGAACCGTGGTACCGTCCGACACTAGAGACAGAACTGAGTCAAATTTCAAAAATGAATCAAGTCCTAAACCAACTCACATTGTTGTTAATGGTACAAAGGTCTCTTATTGCTAGTATAGAGGAAGTTAAAAGAATTCTACAAACCTATGTCAAAACCCAAACCTAGTTTTAAAATCTGACACTAGGTCTAAGACTCCTCCACCTAGTAAAACAAACACTCCCAAACCTCGGTCAAGAACTCCTCTACCGAGACGTAACTTTAGAAGACAAAGCTTTCCAAGTGAATATCCCATAACTTGGAATGACCGTCAACTACAAAGTTACTTGCCATGGGAAATTTGCCCACCATTTCAACATCCTAACCACATGCAAATGATGCATGGGATGTTTAATGCTAACCACTTTGGACCCATGAGATATTGGGGACCAAACGTTTGAATATTTATCTTATGCAATAGATATGCTTGGGAATCGACTTGGAGCCTGATGAATGGGTCAAGGATAGTGGATGCACTAACCACATGACGGGCAACCGAAGTCTATTCTCATCATACAAGGCATACAACGGAGGTAATGTCACTTTCGGTAGTAAACTTAAGGGCAACATTATTGGCAAAGGTACGATCACTCAAAACTCCCTCACTATTAGAAATGTTGAGCATGTAGATAACTTAGGATTTAATTTGCTTAGCATTAGTCAAATGGTAGATAATAAGTGTAGAGTTATATTCTCTGAAGAGGGTAGTGAGATCATTAAGGATGGTAAAACCATAGGCAAAGGAGTTAGGAGAAATGGCCTATTTGTTATGAAAATAGGAAATAAGCCTCAGGATAGGATATGCTTAGCAACCATAGATGATAACTCCACTCTATGGCATAGGAGATTAGGTCATGCCAATATGCGCTTGATACAATCATTGGCATCTAAGGAACTAGTTAGAGATCTACCTAAGATTAAGTTTGATCAACACTTTTGTGACGCTTGTAAAGTTGGAAAACAAGCTCATTCTAGTCACAAAGCTAAGAATATAGTCTCGACCTCTAGATGCCTAGAAATCCTTCATATGGACTTATTCGGTCCATCCGCCGTACGGAGCTACGGAGGAAACTACTACACCTTAGTAATAGTTGATGACTACTCTAGGTACACTCGGACTAGATTTCTTAAGAATAAGACTCAAGCCTTTGAGGAATTCGAGGTTTTTAGTAAGAAAGTCCAAAATCAACTAGAATGTACAATAGTTTCCATTAGGACGGATCATGGTTGGGAATTTGATAATGAAGTGCAATTTGGAGTATATTGTGATGCTAATGGTATTACTCACAATTTCTCACCTCCACGCACTCCACAATCAAATGGGGTAGTAGAGCGGAAAAATCGTACTCTACAAGAAATGAGTAGAACGATGTTGAATGAACAATCAATTCCGCAAAAGTTTTGGTGTAATGCGGTGGACACCTCAACTTACATACTTAATAGGATTTTAATTAGGCCTATCTTAGGAAAAACCCCATATGAAATCATGAAAGGTAGAAAACCTACTCTTGATTACTTTAGAGTGTTTGGAAGCAAGTGCTTCATACTAAACACTAAAGATTACCTCACCAAGTTTGACCTAAAGTCTTACGAAGGTGTCTTCCTAGGATACTCCCAAAATAGTAAAGCTTACATTGTCCTAAATAAGGAAACAATGAAAGTCGAAGAGTCACTCAACGTGACATTCGATGAAAGCCCTCCACCAACTAAAACATCACCCTTGGTGGATGATGACTTAGATGAGGAAGAAGTCGTTAAGGATAATGGCAAGAAAACATTAGATGATGACATTGAGGATGAAATAGTTGAAATTGACGAAACTATCAACATTAAGGAATCCAAGAACCATCCTATTGAAAATTTCATAGGAAACCTAAACCAAAGAACCCCTAAGGGGGTACCCTTAGGTCACAAGCCCAAAACAAAAGTAATTTCTTTTGTTTTATATCAACCGTAGAACCTAAGAATGTCAGTGAAGCGATTAAGGATGAAAGTTGGATACTTGCCATGCAAGAGGAACTTAATCAATTCACTGCAAACCAAGTTTGGGAGTTGGTATCTCCTCCTAGGAATCAAACCATCATAGGAACTAAGTGGGTGTTTAGGAATAAACTCGACAAAAATGGCGTCGTGACTAGGAATAAGGCAAGGTTGGTAGCACAAGGCTATAACCAACAAGAAGGAATAGATTATGATGAAACCTATGCACCCGTAGCTAGATTAGAATCTATTAGAATACTCCTTGCCTATGCGTGTGCCTTAGACTTTAAATTGTACCAAATGGACGTGAAAAGTGCATTCCTAAATGGTTATATCAACGAGGAGGTATATGTTGCACAACCTCCGGGATTCATTGATTTCGAACATCCGAATCATGTTTATAAACTCAAGAAAGCACTCTATGGTCTTAAGCAAGCTCCCAAAGCTTGGTATGATAGACTGAAAGCATTCTTGATTGAACATGAATATACCATGGGAGTTGTTGATAACACACTTTTCACAAAGAAAAGAGATTCACATCTCATCATTGTTCAAATATATGTTGACGACATCATATTTGGCTCAACTTGTCCAGAACTGTGCAATGATTTTTCTAAGATCATGCATGACGAGTTTGAGATGAGCATGATGGGCGAATTAAATTTCTTCCTTGGTTTACAAATTAAGCAAATGGAAGATGTTATCTTCTTTAATCAATCTAAGTATAGTACGGAAATGCTTAAGAAGTTTAGTTTAGAAGAGTCTAAGCCCATGAAAACTCCCATGTCCACGGAAATAAAACTCACGAGAGATGAAGAAGGTGAGTCCGTGGATAGCACTAAGTATAGAGGTATGATAGGTAGTTTACTATACCTCACGGCAAGTAGGCCCGACATCATGTTTAGTGTCTGCCTTTGTGCTCGCTTCTAAGAGGATCCTAAAACCTCTCATCTTGAAGCGGTTAAGCGTATCTTCCGATACATTAAAGGCACTATACACTTGGGATTATTTTATCCCAAGGGGACCGGTATAGAAACTATTGTCTATGCCGACTCTGATCATGCGGGAGATTACGTGGATCGAAAAAGCACGAGTGGCGTTTGTACCTTCATGGGTTGTTGTCTAACTTCTTGGTTCTCCAAGAAACAAACGGCTCTTGCCATCTCCACTACCGAAGCCGAGTACGTAAGCGCCGGAAAGGCATGTCAGCAAGCACTATGGATGAAACAAGCCCTTAACGACTATAGCATACACTTAGATGATGTTCCTATTATGTGTGACAATAAAGGTGCTATTGACTTTAGCAAAAACCCTGTCCAACACTCCTGTACTAAACACATTGAAATTCGCCACCACTTCCTTCGCGATAATGTTCAGAAAGGAAACATTTCCATTGAGAAAGTTCCTTCTCAAGACAACATCGCTGACATACTAACCAAACCTCTCAAACGAGAATCCTTTAACTACCTCCGTCTAGGTCTAGGAATGATGCGCGTGATGTGTCGTTGCGGTTTAGCAGTATTAATGCCTACTCAAGTTTTAAATTTATATTTAGCCGACTTATCAATAACACACACACTTAACGAGCAGTGTACCCGGTCAGTATGAATATAATGGTAAGTAGAGTGTCGATCACTAAGAGTGGAACGTATTATCTAGTCATTCTAATCAGTATTTTAATATTCTAAGTTAACTATACAACCTAATCTAACGCAAGGGGGTTCAGCCTGAGAGACTGGCACGTTTTGGTTGCAATTAAATAATAAACTAAACTAATGAGCACGAACCAGCGATTGGCATGCACGTACACAGATAAATACTCGAGAAAATAAGAAGACCTGTCCTGATGATTAAGTAGATTGTCACTTGTTTTATTGATAGTTTTATATGAAGTGTATGTAATTAACCCTTTCTCGTTGGCCCTAATCTTATCGGCGAGTAAACCCTTAATGATTACTTATGTCTAAAAGTTATTCCTAAGTGATCAATTTAGTAACAACCGTGGGAGCCACATTCTCTTCCGTAGTCAAATGCGCAGGCCACTAATAAACACAGAGGTTATCAATGTACTAATAAGTAGTAACCAAAGACATCAACATATAAACTTTAATTGATGGGAAAGTAGTTTTAAGGGAGTGCAATCTTTCTCGTCACATTACACAAGCCACCAATCCTGATGAATTAAAGTTTACTAACACAATAAAACAAAACTACTTAATGAATTAAATACATGCAGGACCTTCTTACAGCTCTTGTATCTTCGTTCGGGTGTGTCTTGTGCTGCCTAATCGTCTGAATTCGGCCTTAGGTTTCTGTGGTCTTCGTACTTCGTATATATTATGTCTCCGAAATTCGTCTGGTCTTGGGGTATTTATAGTTTCAGTCTGAGGGTAAGATGCGGCGCATCTAGTAAGTAGATGCGGCGCATTGACTTAACTTCGCGTGGGGTCCAAGATTAATATATTCAGGAATATTCGTACACCGCCAGAAGATGCGGCGTAACCCCATTCTCAGATGCGGCGCATGTCCTTGCTGTCTTGGATCGTATCTTGTGAAATCTTGATAGTGATGCGCCATATGTAATAAGCAAGATGCGGCGTATCTGGAGTAGAATGTCTTGATCTTGTACATTTCAGTAGACTCTTATCTTTTTGCTTGTTTTGCTCCATAATTAGTCCAAAATCGCCAAGTTTCACATAATACTTGTTTTTACCTGAGAATTACAAAAGTAAACGATTAAGTATCAATTCTCACAGATAATATAATAAAACAAGTCAAATAAATAGGATAAATGATGGTAATAAAATGTACTTATTTGAGTTCATCAAATATCCCCCCACTTGAACTTTACTTGTCCCCAAGTAAACCTTAGAATTAATCTTATGAAAATGTATCCTAAAAGATATTAGGATTTATTTTTATATTTAAGCATGTATTCATTTTTGTCATAATCACACAACCAAACACTTAACGAATTAGAAGTAAAATAAAATAATTTGATAAAAGCAAATCTAATTGTTTAACTGTCCAGTCGTGACGAATATTCTATCATAAGCTTGGAAAGTATACATATCTCCCCCACTAAAGCCAAGGAATAACAAGTCTAAAGCGGTAAAAAGGGTTTTGAGGTTTAAGGGTTAATCATTCTCCTTAATCTCTATCGATCTCAAATTCCAGAAAAGGCGACAAAATCACAAATACATGATCGAATCCACGAACACGATACTTGCAATTGCTCAAATCCTTAACTCGAATAGGCTAAAGATAGGACCAAGTAATCTTCACCAATAATATTATATCAAAAAGGGCGACAAAATCATAAATACATAGCCGAATCCACGACTACGATACTTAAGATTGCTCAAATCCCTAATCTCAATAAATCAAAGGTTTGGATAAAGAATAATATAGGGTATGGATAATATTTGGGATATAAATTGGTGTAAAATGAAAAATAAACAAAACAGATAAATTAAAATCCTAAGTGTGGTTAATCACTATCCCAACCATCCCATGAATAAGACTCATATCATAGAATAACTCACGCTTTAACACTTGAAACACACACTTTAGGTAGACACGAATTATACTCAACAAGATATTAATCAAAGAATAACCTTAAGTTGGCGTTCCCATAACGTACAACTCCCATTCAATCCATAGATATAATATACAACAACCAGTGGTGATATCGGCCACTTAACACAAAACTTTACATAAGTTGGTCAAAACAAACATCCAACTCTTCCTTTTTTTCTTTTTCTTTTCTATTTTTTTGATTTTTTTTATTTATTTTTTTTTTATTTTTTTTTATTTTTTTATTTTTTTTTTTGGAAACATAAACAAAGATGTGTAAAATTTCACCACATCACTATAATGATAATTCTGGATACTTTTTCCATACTTTTTATGACTTCAGAAATAACGGTAATAGTGAAAGTAGTAAACACACGAAAAATAAACTCAAAGTGTCACACCCCCAAAAATGGTTTGCAGCGGAAAGTAATGTTATTGGGGTGTAACTCAATTGGTACCACAACACAAGTGCAAAGAACGGTTTTCAGCTTCAATCATTTAGAATAAAATAGTTTAACAAAAGTGTTGGATTACATTGTAAAAAGTAGTGCGGAATTAGGCCCTTAAAAATATAGTTTAAAACGGTCCCATATGAATATCAGAGTCTTCTATGACCATGCCATGCCCTGCCAAAACCTCCTGTAGCGTGCCATAGCATAAAACCTGAAAATACATGCTAAAGTGTCAACACGAGGTTGGTGAGTTCATAGAGTTTAGTGTAAAAATGAATTGCATTTGAATAAAGATTTCCCAGCAAAGGCATTGTAAATCCACTCAGTTCCAAGCCCCGGCCATACAAGACTCGCAACCTGTGTGTTTACAACCCACTGCTAACATATAGTATGATTAAGTCAAATGTGTATACGATATATGCACGCTTAATGTAAAGTTTAATAGCCTACTGAACCTCACGACAAGAATAAGCAAGAATGCTTCAAAGCTGGATTATATTCACCCAAGGCCATGAATCGCGGGCCAAGGGTGGGGGTGTCAACCCGATAGTACTATCAATACCTCTCCGTCGGCTCCATCCAGGAGTTAAACAGTGGTGAATGAATATAGCGTATAGAATAGTTTTCCACATTAAGTCATATATCGTAATAAAACTACACATCATGAGTAAGTGTATAAAAGCGTAGCATAGCATATGAGTAAAATCGTCTTGAGTAATAGCAAACAGTTTAAGCATGTATCTCCCCCAAAGAGTTTAAAACAAGTATTAGAGAGTAAAAGTGGGGCTATGAACTCACCTGATATAATGATACAACAATGCGATGAATATGAGATGAACGGGACAACAAGGCGCGAGCACTAGCCGCAACCTAACATGAATGAATATGATCTACTTAGATGATGTAGTGAATGTTCATGCCTATGTAACCTATACCACTCGTAGTTTGAAAATAATAGTTATCGTTGGTATATAATGTTTTCCAAGACTTGGTATAATTATGTTCAACTTGTTACGTCAAAACTAGTCGTGTAATAATGTGTATAAAAAGTTTGTGTTAGTCTCGGCGTTTTGAAAACCTTGGTATGTCTTATAATAGTCGCGTTAATAACCCTTTGATCATACGTGTTCCAACGGGTAAGAAATACGGCTCTCCATGGTTGTTACTTGAAAAATATAGTTTCTAGTACGTAAGATATATTCCATTAAAAGCTGTCAAAATATAATAGGATTTATCGAAGTTTAAACGCGTGTATCTTGTTCGTTATAAGCTCGTTTTCTACGTTCTTTATATCCCCGGAATCGTGGGACAACGTATTAACATATTTTTGATAAGTCGGGACGGCTAGATCAAGTTTTATGCCCAAAACAGCCCGTGACAACTGTTCATCAGCAAAGGATTTTCAGAAAAATAGTTTTCGTCGTTAACTTCGGAAAATCATATCTCCTTCGTTATAAGTCGGATTTTAGTGATTCAAGCGCCCACGTTTTTGTTTTTGAATGTATTTTCTAAATATTGAGACCAAAATGGTTCACAAAATTCTGAGTTTTCCAGAAAATCATTTTCGTGACAGTAGGTATATAGATAGTTTAAAAATACATTTTTCTAGTCCAAAACATAATCAAACCACTTCCACACAACTCCACAAATACTCTTGATCTACCATACACCTTCTCCAAGGGTCATGGAATCCTAAACATCACTAATCTTGCTAATCTACCAAGGATCCACTTATATTTAGTATCTAGGGTTCAATAGTTATAAAAAGTATAAATAGAGTGGTATAAGCTAACATATGCATATAGATCTCGAAACTATGACATGAAACTAGTAAAATGAAAGTATGAAAAGATCAAAGAGTGTTCATGAAGCTTACTTACAATATTTGAGTGATTTGATGAGAAATGTGCAATAACCTAGGGTTTTGATCATAAATCCTTAACTAGTATAGCAAATGGAGTAATATTAATACTTGAACATGAAAATTTTATGGATTCTTCTCTTGGATCTTGGTTGAGCCGTGGAGATGAAGGAGAGAAAAAGGGGATAGTTTTGATCTTGCTACTTGGTGAATGAGCTAGTTTTGTATGTTATACAAAATAAATAAAAGACATGAAAACACATTTAATTAATGAAGCATGGTCTAACTTGGAAAATGTAAGTAAACAATAGGGAGGGGGCGTCCTTTATGTTGAAAAGAATGGAAAATGTAGATATCTTGCAATATAATATAAGAGTTAGTTGATGTTGTGTATACCTTGGGTGTTATCGGGTACCGAGTTATCTTAAAATAAATGTTAACGAAATGACGTAAAATACGAAGAAGTTGTATAAATTGTAAAAATATATTCCTGACAAGAATCGGGTGTCAGAAAAATTATCGGGTTGAAAATTCGAAATCTGACGGAGTTATAAGCTCCTAACGGAAATTATAGCGATTGGTTTAAAAACACCGGTAAATTAATAATATAATCTCTATATCATTAAATTTAGTATGAAAATATACTAGGATCATTGTCGGGAGTACTGGGTATAATGTCAGTAGAAATGACCGAGTGGTAACATTAATTATATAAATAACCATACGTAAATTGTTATAATGCATACCCGTGCATGAACTAATATACTGATGATGTTACTGATGATGTGCAGACTGCTCTAGTCTACATGACGTGTCTTAACTGTAAATGCATGAATTCGCAGCTAAACCACATTGGTTATGCGAATTTAAAAACATCCGTAAACCAAGTTTACAAAGAAATGAATGCTGATCATGAGCGGGAATTTTCTCCGGGAATGAATAGTGTCACGTGAATAGTAAAATTTTCGAAAGTTTCTCAAAATCACAAATTGACCTCGAAAACGATGAATAGTAAAAAGTGAATAGTGATTGGTGAATAGTAAACGATGAATAGTAACCGATGAATAGTAAATTGTCGAGGTTCGGAAAAATGACCTAACATTACGAGTTGTGACATTCTCCCACCCTAAAAGGAACTTCGTCCCGAAGTTCATCTCGTTCGTTCTACATACGCACGTTCTCCTGGTCAGATTTGATGAGGCAAACTTTCTCATCCTCGAGCGTAGCCTTCAAAATACCTAAAGGTAACCGATTTTTACTTAATCCCACAACTCATCAAACAAGAACTGTCATGGGATTAGGCTAAATCGGTTTAGGTTGTCGATTCAAATTTAATCTCACAACTCATCAAACAAGAACTGTCATGAGATTAAACTGAATCGGCTGGGGTAACAACTTGGCTCTTAGCTTGATTTTCGCAACTCATCAAACAAGAACTGTCACTAGATCAAGCTAGGAAACAAGTTGCCAAAAATAATGGATTCAACATCCTGAAATGAGGTCTTTTGAAAGATTGGCTCGATTTTGGAATTGCTTACATCAATCAAATCAATCTGGACATAATTCTATTATAACTACTCTCAGTATTGCAAAATTCATCTCTGAGTCAGACATAGGTGGTCAGGCTATGTCTCACTATCCCGGGTCGAATATAGATGACCAGTCTATATTCCACCGAGGTTCAATGAATTCTGAAATACTCAGCTTAGTTATACTAATACTATGTCCTTCACATCTAAAGGACGTTTCAAAAGACTAATGCAAGTGACCAAACTCGAGGTCGAATGATGAAACTACATAAAGAAAAAGGTGTAACGCTATGACGTGTTTGATATATGAGCATGCTTATGTTATAGTAATCAATGAAAATAAGAAGGTATAGTTAATCTGATAATACGACACAAATCTCAGCAAATGTGTCAGCAAACAAACCACATGTGAGGCATCAGCTTGACAGGCAGGCACGTGGCGGTCATAGGGTTAAGTTTTCGTAAATGTAGCTATAGTTTAGGTTTTAAAGTTACCCAGTTCTCTATAGCCAAGGCTCTGATACCAATCTGTCACACCCCCAAAAATGGTTTGCAGCGGAAAGTAATGTTATTGGGGTGTAACTCAATTGGTACCACAACACAAGTACAAAGAACGGTTTTCAGCTTCAATCATTTAGAATAAAATAGTTTAACAAAAGTGTTGGATTACATTGTAAAAAGTAGTGCGGAATTAGGCCCTTAAAAATATAGTTTAAAACGGTCCCATATGAATATCAGAGTCTTCTATGACCATGCCATGCCCTGCCAAAACCTCCTGTAGCGTGCCATAGCATAAAACCTGAAAATACATGCTAAAGTGTCAACACGAGGTTGGTGAGTTCATAGAGTTTAGTGTAAAAATGAATTGCATTTGAATAAAGATTTCCCAGCAAAGGCATTGTAAATCCACTCAGTTCCAAGCCCCGGCCATACAAGACTCGCAACCTGTGTGTTTACAACCCACTGCTAACATATAGTATGATTAAGTCAAATGTGTATACGATATATGCACGCTTAATGTAAAGTTTAATAGCCTACTGAACCTCACGACAAGAATAAGCAAGAATGCTTCAAAGCTGGATTATATTCACCCAAGGCCATGAATCGCGGGCCAAGGGTGGGGGTGTCAACCCGATAGTACTATCAATACCTCTCCGTCGGCTCCATCCAGGAGTTAAACAGTGGTGAATGAATATAGCGTATAGAATAGTTTTCCACATTAAGTCATATATCGTAATAAAACTACACATCATGAGTAAGTGTATAAAAGCGTAGCATAGCATATGAGTAAAATCGTCTTGAGTAATAGCAAACAGTTTAAGCATGTATCTCCCCCAAAGAGTTTAAAACAAGTATTAGAGAGTAAAAGTGGGGCTATGAACTCACCTGATATGATGATACAACAATGCGATGAATATGAGATGAACGGGACAACAAGGCGCGAGCACTAGCCGCAACCTAACATGAATGAATATGATCTACTTAGATGATGTAGTGAATGTTCATGCCTATGTAACCTATACCACTCGTAGTTTGAAAATAATAGTTATCGTTGGTATATAATGTTTTCCAAGACTTGGTATAATTATGTTCAACTTGTTACGTCAAAACTAGTCGTGTAATAATGTGTATAAAAAGTTTGTGTTAGTCTCGGCGTTTTGAAAACCTTGGTATGTCTTATAATAGTCGCGTTAATAACCCTTTGATCATACGTGTTCCAACGGGTAAGAAATACGGCTCTCCATGGTTGTTACTTGAAAAATATAGTTTCTAGTACGTAAGATATATTCCATTAAAAGCTGTCAAAATATAATAGGATTTATCGAAGTTTAAACGCGTGTATCTTGTTCGTTATAAGCTCGTTTTCTACGTTCTTTATATCCCCGGAATCGTGGGACAACGTATTAACATATTTTTGATAAGTCGGGACGGCTAGATCAAGTTTTATGCCCAAAACAGCCCGTGACAACTGTTCATCAGCAAAGGATTTTCAGAAAAATAGTTTTCGTCGTTAACTTCGGAAAATCATATCTCCTTCGTTATAAGTCGGATTTTAGTGATTCAAGCGCCCACGTTTTTGTTTTTGAATGTATTTTCTAAATATTGAGACCAAAATGGTTCACAAAATTCTGAGTTTTCCAGAAAATCATTTTCGTGACAGTAGGTATATAGATAGTTTAAAAATACATTTTTCTAGTCCAAAACATAATCAAACCACTTCCACACAACTCCACAAATACTCTTGATCTACCATACACCTTCTCCAAGGGTCATGGAATCCTAAACATCACTAATCTTGCTAATCTACCAAGGATCCACTTATATTTAGTATCTAGGGTTCAATAGTTATAAAAAGTATAAATAGAGTGGTATAAGCTAACATATGCATATAGATCTCGAAACTATGACATGAAACTAGTAAAATGAAAGTATGAAAAGATCAAAGAGTGTTCATGAAGCTTACTTACAATATTTGAGTGATTTGATGAGAAATGTGCAATAACCTAGGGTTTTGATCATAAATCCTTAACTAGGATAGCAAATGGAGTAATATTAATACTTGAACATGAAAATTTTATGGATTCTTCTCTTGGATCTTGGTTGAGCCGTGGAGATGAAGGAGAGAAAAAGGGGATAGTTTTGATCTTGCTACTTGGTGAATGAGCTAGTTTTGTATGTTATACAAAATAAATAAAAGACATGAAAACACATTTAATTAATGAAGCATGGTCTAACTTGGAAAATGTAAGTAAACAATAGGGAGGGGGCGTCCTTTATGTTGAAAAGAATGGAAAATGTAGATATCTTGCAATATAATATAAGAGTTAGTTGATGTTGTGTATACCTTGGGTGTTATCGGGTACCGAGTTATCTTAAAATAAATGTTAACGAAATGACGTAAAATACGAAGAAGTTGTATAAATTGTAAAAATATATTCCTGACAAGAATCGGGTGTCAGAAAAATTATCGGGTTGAAAATTCGAAATCTGACGGAGTTATAAGCTCCTAACGGAAATTATAGCGATTGGTTTAAAAACACCGGTAAATTAATAATATAATCTCTATATCATTAAATTTAGTATGAAAATATACTAGGATCATTGTCGGGAGTACTGGGTATAATGTCAGTAGAAATGACCGAGTGGTAACGTTAATTATATAAATAACCATACGTAAATTGTTATAATGCATACCCGTGCATGAACTAATATACTGATGATGTTACTGATGATGTGCAGACTGCTCTAGTCTACATGACGTGTCTTAACTGTAAATGCATGAATTCGCAGCTAAACCACATTGGTTATGCGAATTTAAAAACATCCGTAAACCAAGTTTACAAAGAAATGAATGCTGATCATGAGCGGGAATTTTCTCCGGGAATGAATAGTGTCACGTGAATAGTAAAATTTTCGAAAGTTTCTCAAAATCACAAATTGACCTCGAAAACGATGAATAGTAAAAAGTGAATAGTGATTGGTGAATAGTAAATGATGAATAGTAACCGATGAATAGTAAATTGTCGAGGTTCGGAAAAATGACCTAACATTACGAGTTGTGACACAAAGATATACAATATTTACTTTCACTCCAATTGCATTGTGCAATTTCCCGACCTAACCAAAGATAATGAATTACGCACGCGAACACAGGTAATGTAAGGAAACACACTTTGCCTAAAACAATTAACCAACCACGGATTTTAATCTACAGGGTAGGCTAAGGTGTAAGGGTGTAACGAAACATTATAACAAAGGTGTAAGAAACGAAAGGAATGGCTCTGAGTATTTTTATTGGGTTATCTTACTCTAAAAGTGAGAGTAACAAAAGGGTTTATACGGGGGTTAACTAACCAGTGTAGTTAGCTAATAACATATAACATATAAAGGCTATTTGGGTGTAATCCTAGAAATTTACCAATTTAGACAAGTCATTCCAATTATATAAATAATACTTATTATGGTGGTCTCGAATAGTATACAAGCCAAGTTCTAAAGTTTACAAGTCACCGGCACACTCATAGATTTGTGAATTTTGAAAAAAATCACAATTTTTGAAAATAACGTCATGTGTGCAGCTATGCAACTTAGACTTTAAACAAAAACATGCTAAAAATTTTTAATTTTGATATATTAAGCACATTTTAAGCATAATTTTTGAAAAGTTTAGGACAAGTAAGTGTTCTAATTCTCCAATCCCCCCACTTAAGTTAAACAACGTCCTCGTTGTTTGTATAAAAGGTTAAAAACTGGAAAATAAAAGAATTAGAACAGAAAAACTCCCCTGAGATTTGCTCGGTATGATCCTCCATTATTCGTATAAGAGCAAAAATCAACTTTCTTGTGGATGAGAATGTTTAAGCTTCATATTTGATGTATCCACAGGAAATGAAGGAATCTATAATACCACAAAGGCTTTAAACACACCTAAGTTAAGAAGGTTCAAACTTGCATAATACATTAGTAGTTAGTAAAAATAAAACATAAAAATTAAAATGAAAATCATCAGGTCAGTCGATGCGCCGTATCTTATGGAAGAAGATACGCCGTATCGAGCCTGGAATAAATACGGATCAGAATAGAAGATGCGTCGCATCCTTAACCAGGGATGCGCCGCATTAAAATAAACTGATAAAAAGTTTTAAAGTCAAAAATAAAAAAATGCAGAAAAATAAAGTAAGATATGACCAGTGCAGGAGATGCGTCGCATCTCAGGATTGAGATGCGCTGTATCTGCTGCGGGCCTGACTGACTCGACACAGAACAGAATAATAAAAATTTTCCGGGTTGTCTCCCGGTCAGCACTTGTCTTTATTCCAGAGTCTTCAAGTTAGACTCACGTTCAGCTCTTTATTTTAATACTTCGGGCTCAAACTCCACTACCTCTCTCTCAGTATCCTCAATTTCATTATCAAAGTATTTTTTAACTCGTTGCCCGTTTACCTTGAATATATAACCATTTTTATCGCATATTTCAATAGTCCCATATGGATACACTTTCTTGACAACGAACGGACCCGTCCATCTTGATTTAAGTTTACCTGGATACATCTTTAATCGAGAATTAAATAACAACACTTTTTCTCCAATAGTAAACATTTTGTCTCCTCGTAACCTTGAGTCATGCCATGTTTTAGTTCGTTCTTTGTAAATCTTAGTGTTACTATAGGCCTCATCTCTTAGTTCGTAGAGTTCATTGAGTTCCATGAAACGGTTCTTCGTTGCAGCTTCTATATCCATGTTACATTGCTTCAAAGCCCAATACGCACTTTGTTCTATTTCGACCGGTAGGTGGCATGCTTTTTCGTATACAAGACGAAAGGGAGTGCATCCCGTCGGTGTTTTATAGGCAGTACAAAACGCCCACAAAGCATCATTTAACTTGTCAGACCACCCTTTTGGATTATATCCCGTCGTTTTTTCTAGAATCCGTTTTATAGCTCTATTGGTTACTTCAGTTTGCCCATTGGATTGAGGATGGTATGCAGTGGAAACCCTATGGTATACTCCATAATGTTGCAAGGCTCTTCCTAAATGGTGATTACAAAAGTGTGTTCCCCTATCACTAATCAATGCTTTCGGAACTCCAAACCTAGCGAACAAACTTTGTAAAAATTTAAGTACTACCCTGCTGTCGTTTGTTGGTGACGCTTGCGCTTCGACCCATTTTGATACGTAATCAACAGCAACCAAAATATATTTATTTCCTTTAGATTCAGGAAACGGTCCCATGAAGTCCAATCCCCATATGTCGAAAACTTCACATACATGGATATAGTTTTGTGGCATTTCATTTCTTGATGTAATATTTCCGGATCGTTGACACGTATCACATCCTTTTATATAATCTTTTGCATCATCCAAAATAGTGGGCCAATAAAATCCTGCATCGAGGATTTTTCTTTTTGTAATAAGTGCACCATGATGTCCCCCCGTCGGCCCTGAATGGCAATGTGCCAATATTGTTGGGACATCATCTCCATCTACGCATCTTCGTATAATATTGTCAGGACATAGTTTAAAGGCATAAGGTTCATCCCAAATATACTCGCTAGCGCGAGTTAGAAACCTTCTTTTCTCGTCGGATGTTAGCCCTTTTGGAATTTCATTCGCAACAATAAAGTTTATATAGTCGGCATACCATGGTCCATTATTATTACTCTTAATTCTTACCATCATAAGGTGTTGATCAGGAAAGTCATCAGCGATTTCCCTTTCATCAAGCACCTCCATGTCAGGGTTTTCAAGTCTAGATAAGTGGTCAGCAGCTAGATTCTCGGCACCCTTTTTATCTTTAATTTCAATATCGAATCCTTGGAGCAATAAAACCCACCTAATGAGCCTTGGCTTGGCATCCTGTTTATTGAACAAATACTTCAAAGCAGAATGGTCAGTGTAAACCATAGTTTTTGACAATATAAGATATGACCTAAATTTATCGAATGCAAAAACTACTGCTAAAAGTTCTTTTTTCGTGGTGGTGTAATGTTCTTGGGCATTATTCAATGTTTTGCTAGCATAATAAATTGGCTTAAATTTCTTATCTATCTTTTGGCCAAGTATAGCTCCAACAGCATAATCACTAGCATCACACATTAGTTCAAAAGGCAGATTCCAATCCGGCGAAATTATAATGGGTGCAGAAGTTAGTTTTTCTTTAAGTATATTAAATGACTTTTTGCAATCTTCAGAAAAATCAAACTTCACATCTTTTAGCAACAATTGGGTCATAGGCCTAGATATCTTTGAAAAATCCTTTATGAACCTACGATAAAAGCCAGCATGCCCTAAAAAACTTCTAACACCTTTTACATTAGTGGGATAAGGTAGTTTGGCAATTACATCAATTTTTGCTTTGTCGACTTCTATACCTTTCCCAGAAATCTTATGTCCTAACACAATTCCCTCTCTAACCATAAAATGACATTTTTCCCAATTAAGAACAAGGTTAGTTTCTTCACACCTAGCAAGCATTTTATCAAGTTTAAAGAGACAATCACTAAATGAGTTACCGAACACCGAAAAGTCGTCCATGAAGACTTCCATAAAGTCTTCTACCATATCATGGATGATAGCCGTCATACAACGTTGGAAAGTAGCAGGGGCGTTGCATAGTCCGAACGGCATTCTCCTATAGGCGAAGGTTCCATAAGGGCAGGTAAAAGTCGTCTTCTCTTGATCCTCGAGGGCAATGGGTATTTGGAAGAAACCTGAAAAACCATCTAAAAAACAATAATAAGCATGTCCTGATTGTCTTTCTAACATTTGATCAATAAATGGAAGAGGGAAGTGATCTTTTCGCGTAGCATCATTGAGTTTGCGATAGTCGATGCAAACTCTCCATCCAGTAACAGTTCTTGAAGGGATTAGCTCATTGTCGTCATTGAGTACTACCGTCATTCCTCCCTTTTTTGGTACGACGTGGATAGGACTGACCCACGAGCTGTCGGAAATTGGGTAGATAAGTTCGGAGTCAAGTAATTTTACGATTTCATTTTTTCACCACGTCTTGGACTTTTGGATTCAAACGCCTTTGGGGTTGAATGGTTGGTTTGAATTCATCTTCCATGAGGATTTTATGTGTACAGAATGACGGGCTAATTCCCTTAATTTCAGACATACTCCATGCTAATGCTCCTCTTCGTTTATATAGTACCTGCAAAAGGGATTCTTTTTCTTTTGGTGTTAAATCAGATGCAATAATAACGGGCGAATTAGTGTTCCCATTTAAATAGGCATATTCCAAAGTAGAAGGGAGATCCTTAAGCACAGGTTTAACATTATCAATTTCAGTAGCACTAGCGGAATAAACTTGTTCTTTAATTATATTGCTGCTGTCATCAGATAGATGCGCCGCATCGATATTTTCGATGCGCCATATGGCGTTACATACAGCAGAGTCAGCAGCGAAATAATTATCAAAAGTACGTTCATCAACTTGATCTTCTATAGCAATTGTGTTTTCTAAATTTTTAAGCAGAAAAGAATCAAGCAAATTACTTTTTAACAATTTCTGAGTAAATTGATTAATCGTGTCATCAGAAACATCGATATTATAGCATTCATCGTCTTCAGAATTATTTTTACTCATAGATTGTTCCATGTTAAACTCAACCTCATCTTTTCCTATGATAAGAGTTATCTTTTTATTAAAAACATCAATTATGGCCCTAGCAGTGGCTAAAAATGGTCGTCCTAATATTATAGGAGTTCTAGAATTTTCAGGCATATCGAGGATAACAAAGTCGATAGGTAATTCAAATTTATCAAATTTTATTAATATATCTTCAGCTATTCCTAATGGGTATTGTATGGACCTATCAGCTAGTTCTAAACACATCCTAGTAGGTTTTGGCTCACCAAGGCCTAATTTTTCATACATAGAAGAGGGCATAAGACTTATACTAGCTACTAGGTCGGCTAAAGCATTTCCAATATGTAAATTTTTAATTTGACAAGGAATAGTGAAGCTCCCTGGATCTTTTTCCTTAGATGGAAGTTTGTTGAGCAATGCTGCTGAGCTTCTTTCTCCCATTGTTACAGTGCAAGCCTCTTCAAGTTTGGACTTGTTTGTAAGTAAGCTCTTTAGATATTTAGCGTATTTTGGCATTTGCACTAGGGCTTCCATAAATGGTATGCTTAGCTGCAGCTGCTTGAGATTTTCCAAGAACTTCTTTTGATAGGCATCTTCTTTCTCCTTCCTTACCCTATGTGGGAAAGGTAGTGTTGATCGTTGAGGTTCAACAGAAGGTTCTTCTCTAATTACAGGTTCTGGATTAGTTTCTTTTGGTTGCTCCTGCTCAGGTGATAAAGATTCAGGGGAAATTTTGTTTGTACTGTCATCCTCGGGTGTCTCTCCGATTTGAAAGGTTGACTTTCCCCCTCTAGTTGTAATCCCTTTCAAATCTTGCTTTACCAAAAGAATCTTGTTAAGCACCGTTGACAATTGGTGCACTTCAATTGCCAATCCATTAATCATGTTGCTTTGCTCCTTTAGTAACAGCTCATGACTGCCTTTGAATTCATTAATAAAGTTTCTTGCATCATGATGTTCTTTTTCATTTGCTTGAGCGATTTGTAGTGCAAACTCTTCCATGGTAAGGTTTCTTTGGGGTCTTCCGAACCAGTTGGGGAAAATATCGAACATTGTTCTTGAAAATTAAAGACAGGTAGATTTCAAAGTAAAAATTTCCTAGTATAAGGGTCAGAGTATTTTCCGTTCGGAGATAAGAAAAAATAAAAGTTGCTGATATCTGCTGACGATGCGCCGTATCCAAAAAGTTGGATACGCCGTATCTTATAATCGTTAAAATTTAATCAGACTTTATTCAGAAAATAGATACGCCGCTTATATAGTAGAATGCGCCGTATCAGTTTTAATTATCAAAAATCGATATTTATTTTAAATTAAATGCGTCGTATTAACAAAAGTTAATGCGCCGTATTTTTGTTACGTTTCAAAATATAAGATTTTTGATTCAGAAGATACGCCATATCGACAGAGATCGATGCGTCGTATCTGTTTAATAATTCGAAAACTGTTTTTAATTAAAATAATAGATACGCCGTATCTGAAAAAAACAGATGCGTCGTATAGCGTTATCGTTTAGAAATTTTTTTTATTAAAAACAGGATACGCCGTATCTTGGGGAAAGATGCGTCGTATTGAATTAATTAAACGCGTTGTATTTTATAAAAATTAAACGTAATACGCCGTATCTATGAAAATAGATGCGCCGTATCGTTTGAATAAGCTCAGTACAACGATAGCAGAATACAGAAAATACGAAAAATAAAAACAAATAAAAAACAAACGAAAATAAACAAAAATTAAACACATAAAAACAGAAAATATGCAAAATAATACAATGAATGCAATTTAACTAATATACAACAGAGTTAGCGGTTAGATTAAAAATTAAAAACCTAATTAAAATACTAATCAAATTAACAGATAATAACAATTCACTCCCCGGCAACGGCGCCAAAAACTTGATGCGCGTGATGTGTCGTTGCGGTTTAGCAGTATTAATGCCTACTCAAGTTTTAAATTTATATTTAGCCGACTTATCAATAACACACACACTTAACGAGCAGTGTACCCGGTCAGTATGAATATAATGGTAAGTAGAGTGTCGATCACTAAGAGTGGAACGTATTATCTAGTCATTCTAATCAGTATTTTAATATTCTAAGTTAACTATACAACCTAATCTAACGCAAGGGGGTTCAGCCTGAGAGACTGGCACGTTTTGGTTGCAATTAAATAATAAACTAAACTAATGAGCACGAATCAGTGATAGGCATGCACGTACACAGATAAATACTCGAGACAATAAGAAGACCTGTCCTGATGATTAAGTAGATTGTCACTTGTTTTATTGATAGTTTTATATGAAGTGTATGTAATTAACCCTTTCTCGTTGGCCCTAATCTTATCGGCGAGTAAACCCTTAATGATTACTTATGTCTAAAAGTTATTCCTAAGTGATCAATTTAGTAACAACCGTGGGAGCCACATTCTCTTCCGTAGTCAAATGCGCAGACCACTAATAAACACAGAGGTTATCAATGCACTAATAAGTAGTAACCAAAGACATCAACATATAAACTTTAATTGATGGGAAAGCAGTTTTAAGGGAGTGCAATCTTTCTCGTCACATTACACAAGCCACCAATCCTGATGAATTAAAGTTTACTAACATAATAAAACAAAACTACTTAATGAATTAAATACATGCAGGAACTTCTTACAGCTCTTGTATCTTCGTTCGGGTGTGTCTTGTGCTGCCTAATCGTCTGAATTCGGCCTTAGGTTTCTGTGGTCTTCGTACTTCGTATATATTATGTCTCCGAAATTCGTCTGGTCTTGGGGTATTTATAGTTTCAGTCTGAGGGTAAGATGCGGCGCATCTAGTAAGTAGATGCGGCGCATTGACTTAACTTCGCGTGGGGTCCAAGATTAATATATTCAGGAATATTCGTACACCGCCAGAAGATGCGGCGTAACCCCATTCTCAGATGCGGCGCATATCCTTGCTGTCTTGGATCGTATCTTGTGAAATCTTGATAGTGATGCGCCGTATGTAATAAGCAAGATGCGGCGTATCTGGAGCAGAATGTCTTGATCTTGTACATTTCAGTAGACTCTTATCTTCTTGCTTGTTTTGCTCCATAATTAGTCCAAAATCGCCAAGTTTCACATAATACTTGTTTTTACCTGAGAATTACAAAAGTAAACGATTAAGTATCAAATCTCACAGATAATATAATAAAACAAGTCAAATAAATAGGATAAATGATGGTAATAAAATGTACTTATTTGAGTTCATCACTACCTCCGTCTAGGTCTAGGAATGATGGAACATATTCCATAAATCTCATGACTCTTAAAGTCATCCAGTGTGTCTCGTCTAGTCAAGTTTAGGAACCCTTAGTCAAAAGAATTTGTTAGGTACAAATTCTTTCCTCGTGTCTGATGCGTGGTTTTGCAACCTTACAACAGGTTTTACCTCTCGAGGGATCTCAAGAGGCTTACAACCCCACCAGGCAGTGTACCTGACCGATGTAGTATAGTGTAGTGGTAAGTACGGGGGATTGATCGTTCTCCACAGGGAATAGTGTTCGTTAGGTATGAAAGATTACTCTAATAGGTCTAAGGGTTGAGGAAGATTCTTTTTATGTTTTTATAATTTTTATGAAAGCAATTAAAATCTCGGGTTTGAAGGAGTGGGCGGAATTAGTTGCTAGTCAACTAACCCAAATTACTACGAATGCAAATAAAATAAAATAACTGAAAATAAAATGTGGTGGAAACTCATGTGTAGAGAAATGTGTTTACTTAGATTTCCTTACTCCCTAACTATCTTTTACCGGTTGATTAGTGTGTATTAGTTGCGTGGATGATGGGTGTATTCCTTAATACCATTCGTGGGGTGGCGTACGTACTTCCCCAACTCTACAAGCTCCTACTTCACTCCTATGTCGAGCCGGCTAGGAAGCTCCTAACATGGGATCACTAGAATTCGCTTGTGCATTAAATACAACCATAAAAACCTTTAGTACGCATTGGTTCATGTTTCTTAAGACGTTCAAGCAAGTTACCGAATAGGAAGTTAGCCAGTTTTCTTAAGCCTAACATAGATAAACAATCATCCAATACAACTAATAACACACTAATAACCAATAATCAATAGCTAGGTTTCATTAGATCTAAGCAAACACAAGATAAATCTAGCCTAACATGTTAAACAAAAGACAAGAATAAGATAAAATCAAACAACACATAGACATATTGAATGATTAATTGATAACTTATCTTCAATGTAACATGGAAGATCTCAAGGCAAAAAGCCTTGAAAGAGCTGCCAAATTCGTCCTAGGGTTTTCACACACAAAATTCCTCAATAAGTTCCACACTAATGACAAAGAATTGCAAAACTATATATAGATTTTTACATCTGACGGCGTCACGTTATGGAGTGTGACGCCGTCACCTCGCCGCTTTTAGGGTTCCCGGATGGCCTTCTTGACGCCGTCCCTCTTTAGCTCTCCAAAATCCGTTCTGGCTTATCAAGGCTTGACGCCGTCAGACCTTGAATGTGACGCCGTCCCTCTTTGAATTAAGCCGTGACGCCCTTGATCAGGTTAAAGCGTGACGCCGTCAGAATTCACATGCAATTTTCACTGGCTTATCATGAGTAAATTTCACATCCACCTTTTCTTGCCAAGCCATGACGCCGTCCAGGGTAAATCCTGACGCCGTCAAAGGTAACTTTTAGCCGATTTTTGAGACTTTGTCATTTTCTTCACTTTAATGCTTCAAAAACGTCCAAAATGCCTCCTTTTCCAGATTTCTCCTCAAAAGTACCTAAAATGACAAAAGGAACGATTTAGGGCAATATTTGATCAAATAAATACGATTTAGGGCTTAAATGACCCCTTAAAAGCGGTACACTTTTCGCTTCATCAAATACCCTTACACTTGAGATTTGCTTGTCCTCAAGCAAATGCGCTTTTATTCTAATCAAAATACAAGTTAGGGGTCATTTAATGCAAACATAAAAGTAATTACAACAAATAATTGTTCCACTTCAATCATAATAAGCACGGAGATTATAAACTAGCACCTCACAAGTAGTGTTTAGATACTCACATCTCTCAAGTGTCATCAAAATAAATCTCATAAATGAAAACGGATAATATCTCTCACTACCTGTCATAGCAAATAGATTACCATAGGCTTGGGAAAGGATCGAAAACCTCCTCCACTAGGCGTAAGCACCTAAGATAAACTATCAAAGAGGGCTTTTACATGGGTTATAACGTTAGGTGTAGGGAAAAGGAAACACAGTTTTGTTAGATAAAGGATATTTTACTGGTGGCGAGTTAAAGATCTTGATCAATTACATGTACTATACAATGTTGCTAAGCCAAGACTCGACTCAATCTTAAGCTAAAAACAAAATAACAAAAACATAAAATAAACATAAAGTGAAACGGGATGGTAGTCCGTATGTTTTTTCTCTTTTTCTTTTCTCATTTTTTTTGTATTTTTCTTGATTTTTTGATTTTTTTTTTTTTTTTTTTTTTTTTTTTTTGCATACACTTTTGCCCTACCATCCAAAATAATACATCATAGGGGCGTTGCATTCCCCTTACACTTGAACTTTTACATAACTTTACAATTAACTATTCTAATGACTCGAATTAAGATAATCGAAAAACTTGGAGTACTTTTAAAACATTTATCACATATGGGGGTAATAAACGATGTTCTTCCCCATTACTCCATTACACTAGTACTTTACCCATGAGTCCCAATCGTCCCAAAACAATATGTACAAGGATATGACTTGACTTAGCAACCATGTAATCAATTAGATAATTAACTTGGGTTTAAACAAATGTTGTCACAATAATGCACTAAATATGAGTGCATACAAGGTAGGCTAAGGCGATTTGGGTGTACATTTAAGTGGGGTGTAAACAAATTCTTCCTTTAAGTAAAATGCTTAAAGGTCGAAACGAAAAGATAGGCTCTGAGGGGTGTACTAGGGTATCGTGTACCAAAAATGGGTACAACGCAAAGGGTGTGGGAGAATTACTTGACCAATGTAGCCAAAGTAATTATACCAAAAACACAGGTGTAAAACAATGGGTTAATCCTAATGCCTCTTATCATGTAGTAAATCTAACTACACGAATGTAGTCTCACTTGTGGCCTTGGAATGGTCCTAACGCAAGTTCTAGAATCTAAGTGCTACCGGTACACACATCATAGCATAAATGCTTTTCCTACCAATTCTAGGGGCGAACCTCACATATTTGGGGGTGGAAAATTTTTTAGTGGTACGGTTTTTGTGCTAGTCATATAACTCCTATCCGTGAGACGCTCATTAAGATCAAAGTTTCACTCCTATATGTTGTAAAAAATTTTAAATTTGGCACTAAAATTACCTTAACAAGTATTTCTCTCAGTTTTATTACACATCTACTTTTAAACAAACAAAAATCAAGCGTAATAGCATTCTCTAAAATCGTACTTTTACCCCCCTTACACTTAAGATGAACATTGTCCCCAATGTTCAAATAACAAGATGTAAAAGAATAAAGTAAAAGATTGAAATCAAATACTCCCCTGATTCGCTCGGTGGATAATGAAGTTACACGGTTAGATCTTCCTCCAAGGTAATGTAGAAGCTCCATGACTAATGCATCGCCATAAGCTTGATTCCATAAACATCTCCTTGTCCAAAATAACCTGTTAAACCTGAGAAAACAAACACGAAAACCTGCATAACAACGGCGGGATAAATCTATATATAAGGATATAATGCTTGTGGAATGATAATTTTGCAGATTCCTGGAGATTATAAGTTGGAGATTTAATAAAAACTTTTTTAAAAACAAAACCTTCAAAAATTTCTGAAAATTAAATCTGACGCCGTCAGGTTATAAACCCTGACGCCGTCATAAATGACCTGACAAAAATTCTCATTTTAAGTTTCCGGAAAATTTCTGGAAAAACCTTTACCTTACTTCCTGGAAATCCTGCAAAACATCATTATGACTCGATACAAGCATTTGACTCAAACAAATACTAATATGTATGTTCATTTATTATTATTACGATTCATGTTCATTTGTGTTCTAATAAACCGATTTAGATTTCCGTTACACTTAACTTTTGCAAAATACCTTTATATGTAGTTAAGACGAAGTTAAAAACAAAATAAAGCATTTTCACAAATTAATTTTTGAACATGAATCAATAATAATAAAAATTAAACACACATACGGAAACAAATAAAATCAAACAAACAAATAAATAAACACACAAAGCAAATAAAACTTGGGTTGCCTCCCAAGAAGCGCTTTTCTTTATTAACGAGTCTTGTAGCTAGACTCAAAGTCACGTACATTACGTGACTCCATCATTGGTCACGGTTCCTAGGCCATTCTCTTTTGATTCTCTATCAGAATCACTTTCATAGTAAAGGTATTTCGGGTCCACGAGATCAAAAGGATTGTTTCGGTATTTAGAACTAAGCTCCTTATCGTGCTTAAAGAATCCACTTGACAGGTCAAAAGTGTCCTTACATCCTCTTCTCACATCATCATCACATAACACGAGTTGGGAACTTAACCCATCGAGCCCTTCATAATCGATCTCCTTGAATTCTCTCATCTTGTAAGGTGTTTGGTATGAGATTTCCCTAACCCCATCGGTGAAAGTCATGATCCCATTGAGCTCGTCCACAACCAAGCTTGTGGCCTTGCAAAAAGGTGCCCCAAAAACGACTTGTGATAACCTGGGATCGATGTACTTTTCGATATTATCGATGATTGCGAAGCTCATAGTGAATGTCATGTTTCCTACAAACACCTGTACATCATCATCTATGCCAATGTCGTCCTTCCCTTTATGAATCATTCCCCATCTGCAAATGTTGTTATAATGAAACAAGGACATCACATTTTTGGGTAAACATGTGTCGATGTAAACATTATAAAAATGCTTGTGACCAATCATGCAAGGTATCTTGAGATTATTCGGATCGCATCGCTTAATTCGGCCAGGCCTCCTACCGCATAGCCCCCATGTGTTGCCACATGCTGATGGTTGATACTCATACACTTCTTCACAGCCATCCCGAAAAATCACTTTCCTGACACCATCGGTAAATAATGCACTCCTATCATCCTCATCGAGTATCACTCCCGTTGCTTTTATGAATGGTTTGCCTAGAACAAGGCCAGTTAAGGATGGGCTGATGATAGAGTTCATGTTATTAATTACAGTTAACTCGATATGAAAGAGGAACTTTTCTATCACAATTGGTACCCTCCTTATTACCCCGATGACATTAGACCCTTCATATTTGACTTGTTCGGTGAAGGCTTCGTTATATAGAGAAAGGGATATTGCATTCATAGAAGAGTTGGGGTTTATGTAGGCATCTTTTATAAACTTTTTCCTAGTGGTGCAAGATATCTTAAAGACCCTAGGAGCGCCATCCTCTATTCTCTCTCCTAATCCCATAGGCAACCTTGCTGTGCCCCTCTCAAGTTCCTCCATCAGGGGGGCGGTCTAGCAGTACTGGGAGCCCATGAGGCATTTCGGATTTCTCTTTCGAGCCCTCCTCATCACTCACCTCTCTTGTACTCGAGTTCTTTGGTGAGTCTAGATAGTCGTCGGGCGCCTTGGGGTTCTTTTCGGGAACTTCACCCTCCATTTCATTGTCCACATTCTTGGTTGTTTGTTGGTCCAAATTGGGTTTAGGAACAGGTATTGTTGTAATGGTGTTCACGAAGTGGAGAGGTTTCGAAGGGGTATGAGTATCTCCAGTTTTTTTTTCGTTTTGTGATATGTGTTTGAAGAGTTTACTAGGGTGCTTGATTTTTACAGGAGGGGGTGTTTGGTGAGTCACCGTGACAGATTTGATCTCACTAACTCGTGCCAACTCACAAGTTGACCTGCCAGCAAGGCGATCATTGATAACCTTTAACAGGTTATCAACCTTGTTGTTCATATCAACTTGCTGTTGTCTGAATTGATTCTCAAGTTTGGAGAGCTGTGTTTCTTGAGAGAGAATGAATTTTTGCAGTGATTCCTCGCGATTTTGTTGTTTATGCGTATGTTGCTGAGGATAATGTTCAGACCAGGTGAGTGGGGGAGAGTCATTGAATGATACGCTTCGAGTTTGGTTCCAACTAAAATTTGGCTTACTCTTCCATGCCTCATACCTATCTTCAGAATTAGTAGTGAGCCACCTATCTCCCGCCTTATCGATTCGCGAGGATGCGAATTCTTTGAAAGCCTGTTTGGGGAGTTCCATGCAATCATGAGTGTCGTGGGGACCACTACATAATTCACATGAAGAAGTGATTTTGTTCACTTGGCTTGAAGGTTTAGGAGCCTCGTAGGATTTCATGAGAAACTTGACTTGGTCTTCAAGTTCTATGATCCTACGGTCGGAAGTGCTTGAATTGTTCGAAGGCAAAGATATTGCCTTGACCGTTTTATTCAAATCACGGGGATCACTCCAACTTTCGTTGTCATAAAGAGCAAGATCCTCTAGGAGAGCCCATGATTGTTCCTGATTGCGTGGTTTTGTAACCTTACAACAGGTTTTACCTCTCGAGGGATCTCAAGAGGCTTACAACCCCACCAGGCAGTGTACCTGACCGATGTAGTATAGTGTAGTGGTAAGTACGGGGGATTGATCGTTCTCCACAGGGAATAGTGTTCGTTAGGTATGAAAGACTACTCTAATTAGGTCTAAGGGTTGAGGAAGATTCTTTTTATGTTTTTATAATTTTTATGAAAGCAAGTAAAATCTCGGGTTTGAAAGAGTGGGCGGAATTAGTTGCTAGTCAACTAACCCAAAATTACTACGGATGCAAATAAAATAAAATAGCAAAAATGAAAATGTGGTGAGAAACTTATGTGTAGAGAAATGTGTTTACTTAGATTTCCTTACTCCCTAACTATCTTTTACCGGTTAATTAGTGTGTATTAGTCGCGTGGATGACGGGTGTATTCCTTAATACCATTCGTGGGGTGGCGTACTTACTTCCCCAACTCTACAAGCTCCTACTTCACTCCTATGTCGAGCCGGCTAGGAAGCTCCTAACATGGGATCACTAGAATTCGCTTGTGCATTAAATACAACCATAAAAACCTTTAGTACGCATTTGGTTCATGTTTCTTAAGACGTTCAAGCAAGTTACCGAATAGGAAGTTAGCCAGTTTTCTTAAGCCTAACATAGATAAACAATCATCCAATACAACTAACAACACACTAATAACCAATAATCAATAGCTAGGTTTCATTAGATCTAAGCAAACACAAGATAAATTTAGCCTAACATGTTAATCAAAAGACAAGAATAAGATAAAATCAAACAACACATAGACATATTGAATGATTAATTGATAACTTATCTTCAATGTAACATGGAAGATCTCAAGGCAAAAAGCCTTGAAAAAGAGGCTAAAATCGTCTTAGGGTTTTCTCCCAAAATTCCACACACTAAGCTCTCCCTAATGACAAAAAATTAGAAAACTATATATAGATTTTTGGATCTGACGGCGTCACCTTATGGATTGTGACGCCGTCACCTCGCCGCTTTTAGGGTTCCCGGATGACCTTCTTGACGCCGTCCCTCTTTAGCTCTTCAAAAATCCATTCTGGCTTATCAAGGCTTGACGCCGTCGAACCTTGAACGTGACGCCGTCCCCTTTTGATTTAAGCCGTGACGCCCTTGATCAAGTTAAAGCGTGACGCCGTCAGAATTCACATGCTATTTTCACTGGCTTATCATGAGTAAATTTCACGTCCACTTTTTCTTGCCAAGGCATGACGCCGTCTGGGGTAAATTGTGACGCCGTCAAAGGTAACTTTTAGCCGATTTTTGAGACTTTGCAGTTTTCTTCACTTTTATGCTCCAAAAACGTCCAAAATGCCTCCTTTTCCAGATTTCTCCTCAAAAGTACCTAAAATGACAAAAGGAACGATTTAGGGCAATATTTGATCAAATAAATACGATTTAGGGCTTAAATGACCCCTTAAAAGCGGTACACTTTTCGCTTCATCAAATACCCTTACACTTGAGATTTGCTTGTCCTCAAGCAAATGCGCTTTTATTCTAATCAAAATACAAGTTAGGGGTCATTTAATGCAAACATAAAAGTAATTACAACAAATAATCGTTCCACTTCAATCATAATAAGCACGGAGATTACATACTAGCACCTCACAAGTAGTGTTTAGATACTCACATCTCTCAAGTGTCATCAAAATAAATCTCATAAATGAAAACGGATAATATCTCTCACTACCTGTCATAGCAAATAGATTACCATAGGCTTGGGAAAGGATCGAAAACCTCCTCCACTAGGCGTAAGCACCAAAGATAAACTATCAAAGAGGGCTTTTAAATGGGTTATAACGTTAGGTGTAGGGAAAAGGAAAACACGGTTTGGTTGGATAAAGGATATTTTACTGGTGGCGAGTTAAAGATCTTGATCAATTACATGTACTATACAATGTTGCTAAGCCAAGACTAGACTCGATCTTAAGCTAATGAAAGAAAATAACAAACATAAACATAAAATAAACATAAAATGAAACGGGATGGTAGTCCGTATGTTTTTTCTATTTTTCATTTTCTCATTTTTTTGTATATATATATATGTATATATATATATATATATATATATATATATATATATATATATATATATATATATATATATATATATATATATATTTTTTTTGCATACACTTTTGCCCTACCATCCAAAATAATACATCATAGGGGCATTGCATCCCCCTTACACTTGAACTTTTACATAACTTTACAAATACTAATCTAATGACTCGAATTAAGATAATTGAAAAACTTGGAGTACTTTTAAAACATTTAGCACATATGGGGGTAATAAATGATGATCTTCCCCATTACTCCATTACACTAGTACTTTACCCATAAGTCCCAATCATCCCAAAACAATATGTACAAGGATATGACTCGACTTAGCAACCATGTAATCAATTAGATAATTAACTTGGGTTTAAACAAATGTTGTAACAATAATGCACTAAAAATGAGTGCATACAAGGTAGGCTAAGGCGATTTGGGTGTACATTTAAGTGGGGTGTAAACAAATTCTTCCTTAAAGTAAAATGCTTAAAGGTCGAAACGAAAAGATAGGCTCTGAGGGGTGTACTAGGGGTATCGTGTCCAAAAAATGAGTACAACGCAAAGGGTGTGGGAGAATTACTTGACCAATGTAGCCAAAGTAATTATAACAAAAACACAGGTGTAAAACAATGGGTTAATCCTAATGCCTCTTATCATGTAGTAAATCTAACTACACGAATGTAGTCTCACTTGTGGCCTCGGAATGGTCCTAACGCAAGTTCTAGAATCTAAGTGCTACCGGTACACACATCATAGCATAAATGCTTTTCCTACCAATTCTAGGGGCGAACCTCACATATTTGGGGTGGAAAATTTTTTAGTGGTACGGTTTTTGTGCTAGTCATATAACTCCTATCCGTGAGACGCTCATTAAGATCAAAGTTTCACTCCTATATGTTGTAAAAAAAATTTAAATTTGGCACTAAAATTGCCCTAACAGGTATTTATCTCAGTTTTATTACACATCTACTATTAAACAAACAAAAATCAAGCGCAATTGTATTCTCAAAAATCGAACTTTTACCCCCCCTTACACTTAAGATGAACATTGTCCCCAATGTTCAAATAACCAGATGTAAAAGCATAAAGTAAAAGAATGAAATCAAATACTCCCCTGATTCGCTCGGTGGATAATGAAATTACACGGTTAAATCTTCCTCCAAGGTAATGTTGAAGCTCCATGACTAATGCTTCGCCATAAGCTTGATCCAAGACATTTCCTTGTCCAAAATAACCTGTTAATCCTGAGAAAACAAACACGAAAACCTGCATAACAACGGCGGGATAAATCTATATATAAGGATATAATGCTTGTGGAATGATAATTTTGCAGATTCCTGGAGATTATAAGTTGGAGATTTTAATAAAAACTTTTTATGAAAACAAAACTTTCAAAAATTTCTGGAAATTAAATCTGACGCCGTCAGGTTGTAGAGCCTGACGCCGTCAGAAATGATCTGACAGAATTCTCATGTTACGTTTCCGGAAAAAATTTTGGAAAAACCTATACCTTACTTCCTGGAAATCCTGCAAAATATCATTATGACTCGATACAAGCATTTGACTCAAACAAATACTAATATGTATGTTAATTTAATATTATTATGATTCATGTTCATTTGTTCTAATAAACCGATTTGACTTTCCCTTACACTTATCTTTTGCAAAATACCTTTATATGTAGTTAAGACGAAGTTAAAAACAAAATAAAGCATTTTCACAATTTTAGTTTTGAACATGAATCAATAATAATAAAAATTAAACATACATACGGAAGCAAATAAAATCAAATAAACAAATAAATAAACACACAAAGCAAATAAAGCTTGGGTTGCCTCCCAAGAAGCGCTTGTTTTTGTTCGAGTCACGAGCCTGACTCTACCCTTATTTAACGAAAATAGGGGAGGTTTTTCCTACACTTAGGATTAAGTGCGGGTGGAAGTAGCGATACACGCCAACTCGGTCGGAGTATGCCACGTGAGGAAAGAGTGGTGGATGAATTATATGCTCAAAGATGCGGGATCCTAACATCATAACCTTACCTAATTCAATTGGGTCAATGGGTGAATTTAAGTTTTCTCCTAAAAAGGGATCATCTTCTATCAACTTCGAGAGATTCCTAGTTGGGAATCCATCTTGACCTAATAAACCCGGTTTAAACCCATAATGTTTCTTGTGATCAATCATGAATGGGTGATGTAAGTATGAAAGGTTATGGTTCACTCCTATGTCAGCTTCCTCTCTACAAGGCTTATAGTCTACTACCTTAATCTTAACATTACCCGGACTACATGGTTTGATGGGTGGATCGGGACCTTTTTCAATTCCTAAATTCACATCTAAAGATGGAAGATTAGGTAACGGTTTTGGTTGAGGCTCCGGTTCATCAAAAATAGGAAATCCCCTAGAACTAAGAGTAAGGTTGTGATCACTATAAGCATTCAAACCTATATCCTCTAGTTGTGTTTGGTCCAAGGGTTCTACCTCTATTGGGGTTCCTATAGTCTCTTCCACTTCTTCCGGGTAAGTCACGGGCGGTGTGTGTGCCTCAAATGATGGTAGGACTTGTGGGGCACTTGGTGGGCTTATGTTACTTACCTCATCATTCTTTACGTCAAGCTCACCTATATCCTCATCATGCGTTTTAGTAGGATCTAACCCTAACATTTTCCCAAGTATCTCAAGTGCTTCTCCAGGCATCTCAACTTCTATGTCCAAATCATACGGATCATCCTCAATATTCTGACTGCTATATTCAAACTGCCTAAAAGATTCATCATGTGTTTCTTGAGATTCGACGTCATCAATCACAAAACCTAGGTCTTTTTGATCAATGTGATCATGTTCGGCTAAATCCTCCGTCATATCAAGGTCACCTATGTGTTTGTTTTGTAATATGGCATTACATGACATCCACTTAGGTATCTCAACACTAACATATTCATCCCCAAACAAACTTGTTTCATGATCCTCGAAATTTGTGGTCAATTGACTTGTACTAACGTTTGTTGGGTTGTCTACTATATAATAATATTGGGCACACTCTTCAATAGCTTCCCATGCTTTCTCAGCACTTAATTCCCTAATATCCCTGCCGGCAATATGGTAAATGTCCCTTTGGGCATGTCGGTCGACATGATTGTTAAAGATTTGAGTTAGGGACCAAAAATCGAAGTTATGATGAGGGACTTTTTGGAGTAAATATTTAAAACGAGTCCATGCATCATAGAGAGGTTCATCTTTATGTTGTTTAAACATCAAGATGTCATATGGAGTGGGTGAATTACGTGGTTGGTAGTATGGTGGATTCGCGTTCTCCATAATGGTGAACGGAAGAGTCAATGGAAATTACAAACAAACACACAAAGAAATAAGATAGACTAAAGAAAACCTAGAAAAATAAAATAAAAATCTCACTAGAAAGGAATCTAGTGAGTAGACCTAATAAAATAAAAATTCAACCTAAACAATAACTATTCCCCGGCAACGGCGCCAAAAACTTGATTGCGTGGTTTTGTAACCTTACAACAGGTTTTACCTCTCGAGGGATCTCAAGAGGCTTACAACCCCACCAGGCAGTGTACCTGACCGATGTAGTATAGTGCAGTGGTAAGTACGGGGGATTGATCGTTCTCCACAGGGAATAGTGTTCGTTAGGTATGAAAGACTACTCTAATTAGGTCTAAGGGTTGAGGAAGATTCTTTTTATGTTTTTATAATTTTTATGAAAGCAAGTAAAATCTCGGGTTTGAAAGAGTGGGCGGAATTAGTTGCTAGTCAACTAACCCAAAATTACTACGGATGCAAATAAAATAAAATAGCAAAAATGAAAATGTGGTGAGAAACTTATGTGTAGAGAAATGTGTTTACTTAGATTTCCTTACTCCCTAACTATCTTTTACCGGTTAATTAGTGTGTATTAGTCGCGTGGATGACGGGTGTATTCCTTAATACCATTCGTGGGGTGGCGTACTTACTTCCCCAACTCTACAAGCTCCTACTTCACTCCTATGTCGAGCCGGCTAGGAAGCTCCTAACATGGGATCACTAGAATTCGCTTGTGCATTAAATACAACCATAAAAACCTTTAGTACGCATTTGGTTCATGTGTTTTAAGACGTTCAAGCAAGTTACCGAATAGGAAGTTAGCCAGTTTTCTTAAGCCTAACATAGATAAACAATCATCCAATAAAACTAACAACACACTAATAACCAATAATCAATAGCTAGGTTTCATTAGATCTAAGCAAACACAAGATAAATTTAGCCTAACATGTTAATCAAAAGACAAGAATAAGATAAAATCAAACAACACATAGACATATTGAATGATTAATTGATAACTTATCTTCAATGTAACATGGAAGATCTCAAGGCAAAAAGCCTTGAAAAAGAGGCTAAAATCGTCTTAGGGTTTTCTCCCAAAATTCCACACACTAAGCTCTCCCTAATGACAAAAAATTAGAAAACTATATATAGATTTTTGGATCTGACGGCGTCACCTTATGGATTGTGACGCCGTCACCTCGCCGCTTTTAGGGTTCCCGGATGACCTTCTTGACGCCGTCCCTCTTTAGCTCTTCAAAAATCCATTCTGGCTTATCAAGGCTTGACGCCGTCGAACCTTGAACGTGACGCCGTCCCCTTTTGATTTAAGCCGTGACGCCCTTGATCAAGTTAAAGCGTGACGCCGTCAGAATTCACATGCTATTTTCACTGGCTTATCATGAGTAAATTTCACGTCCACTTTTTCTTGCCAAGGCATGACGCCGTCTGGGGTAAATTGTGACGCCGTCAAAGGTAACTTTTAGCCGATTTTTGAGACTTTGCCGTTTTCTTCACTTTTATGCTCCAAAAACGTCCAAAATGCCTCCTTTTCCAGATTTCTTCTCCAAAGTACCTAAAATGACAAAAGGAACGATTTAGGGCAATATTTGATCAAATAAATACGATTTAGGGCTTAAATGACCCCCTAAAAGCTGTACACTTTTCACTTCATCAGTTCCGCACTTAGATCACGTAGCTTACCACCAGCCGATTGGTCAATGGTTTCCCTCGTGGAGAGATTGATGTGGTCATAGAAGATTTGGACTCGGAGCCAAAGTTCTATGCCATGGTGAGGGACTTTTTGGAGTAAGTCCTTGAATCGAGTCCATGCCTCGTAGTGGGTTTCACCTTGACGTTGTTGGAACATCAAGATATCATTTCTTAGCTTGGTAGTTCTTCCTGGCGGGAAAAACTGAGCGAGGAAACGAGTGGTGAGATCATCCCAAGAGGTGATGGATCCTGCGGGTAGACGCTCTAGCCATTGACTAGCTTGGTCCCGCAGAGAGAATTGAAAGAGACGCAGTCGGGTCGTCTCTCGAGTGGCAACATCAAGGTCTATAGAATCAACGATTTTGAGAAAGTCCTTGAGATGTTGATTAGGATCTTCAGAACGAAGTCCATGGAATGCGCATCCGCTTTGCACCAACCGGATGGTGTCGGATCGCAAGGGTGTGACATTGGCTCCTTGAGTGAGCTCAATGGTGTTTCGGTAGCCATGGTGGCTAGGAAGGGAATACTCTCCTAAAGTACGGGCTCTAGGAGGTGGTGGTGGTTGTTGTGGTGGTGGGATGTTGGGATCAAGGATATTACCATCTTCCATGATGTCGGACGGTAATGGTTACGAACAAAGACACGAAGAAAATAGATAGACTAAAGAAAACCTAGAAAAATAAAATAAAAATCTCACTAGAAAGGAATCTAGTGAGTAGACCTATAAAATAAAAATTCAACCTAAACAATAACTATTCCCCGACAGCGGCGCCAAAAACTTGATGCGTGGTTTTGCAACCTTACAACAGGTTTTACCTCTCGAGGGATCTCAAGAGGCTTACAACCCCACCAGGCAGTGTACCTGACCGATGTAGTATAGTGTAGTGGTAAGTACGGGGGATTGATCGTTCTCCACAGGGAATAGTGTTCGTTAGGTATGAAAGATTACTCTAATAGGTCTAAGGGTTGAGGAAGATTCTTTTTATGTTTTTATAATTTTTATGAAAGAAATTAAAATCTCGGGTTTGAAGGAGTGGGCGGAATTAGTTGCTAGTCAACTAACCCAAATTACTACGAATGCAAATAAAATAAAATAACTGAAAATAAAATGTGGTGGAAACTTATGTGTAGAGAAATGTGTTTACTTAGATTTCCTTACTCCCTAACTATCTTTTACCGGTTGATTAGTGTGTATTAGTTGCGTGGATGACGGGTGTATTCCTTAATACCATTCGTGGGGTGGCGTACGTACTTCCCCAACTCTACAAGCTCTGTCTTCACTCCTATGTCGAGCCGGCTAGGAAGCTCCTAACATGGGATCACTAGAATTCGCTTGTGCATTAAATACAACCATAAAAACCTTTAGTACGCATTGGTTCATGTTTCTTAAGACGTTCAAGCAAGTTACCGAATAGGAAGTTAGCCAGTTTTCTTAAGCCTAACATAGATAAACAATCATCCAATACAACTAATAACACACTAATAACCAATAATCAATAGCTAGGTTTCATTAGATCTAAGCAAACACAAGATAAATCTAGCCTAACATGTTAAACAAAAGACAAGAATAAGATAAAATCAAACAACACATAGACATATTGAATGATTAATTGATAACTTATCTTCAATGTAACATGGAAGATCTCAAGGCAAAAAGCCTTGAAAGAGCTGCCAAATTCGTCCTAGGGTTTTCACACACAAAATTCCTCAATAAGTTCCACACTAATGACAAAGAATTGCAAAACTATATATAGATTTTTACATCTAACGGCGTCAAGTTATGGAGTGTGACGCCGTCACCTCGCCGCTTTTAGGGTTCCCGGATGGCCTTCTTGACGCCGTCCCTCTTTAGCTCTCCAAAATCCGTTCTGGCTTATCAAGGCTTGACGCCGTCAGACCTTGAATGTGACGCCGTCCCTCTTTGAATTAAGCCGTGACGCCCTTGATCAGGTTAAAGCGTGACGCCGTCAGAATTCACATGCAATTTTCACTGGCTTATTGATGAACTCAAATAAGTACATTTTATTACTATCATTTATCCTATTAATTTGACTTGTTTTACTATATTATGTATGAGGATTGATACTTAATCGTTTACTTTTGTAATTCTCAGGTAAAAACAAGCATTTGGTGAAACTTAGCAATTTTGGACTGATTATGGAGCAAAACGTGCAAGAAGTTAAGAGTCTACTGAAATGAAGAAGATCAAGACTAATCTGCTCCAGATGCGCCGCATCTCACTCATTACATACGGCGCATCTCTATTAAGATTCCACCAGATACGATCCAAGATACAAAAGGACATGCGCCGCATCTAATCATGGAGTTACGCCGCATCTTCTGGCGGTGTACGAATATTCCTGAATATTATAATCTTGGACCCCACGCGAAGTTAAGTACATGCGCCGCATCTACTTATAAGATGCGCCGCATCTTCCCTCAGACAGAAACTATAAATACCCCAAGGCCAGACGAATTTCAAGTGCATCATTAGAGTTTCGAAGACCGAAGCAGAATAACCCTAGGACGAATTCAGTCAAGAAGGCAGCACAAGACACACTAAATCAAAGATACAAGAGCTGTAAGAAGGTGCTGCATATGTTTAATTCATTAAGTAGTTTTGTTTTATTGTGTTAGCAAACTTTAATTCATCAAGATTGGTGGCTTGTGTAATGTGACAACGGAAAGATTGCACTCCCTTAAAACTGCTTTCTCATTAATTAAAGTTTATATGTTGATGTCTTTGGTTACTACTTATTAGTGCATTGATAACCTCTGTGTTTATTAGTGGCTTGCGGGCATTTGACTGCGGGACATAATGTGGCTCCCACGGTTGTTTCTAAATTGATCACTTAGGAATAACTTTTAGACATAAGTAATCATTAAGGGTTTACTCGCCGATAAGAATAGGACCAACGAGAAAGGGTTAATTACATACACTTCATATAAAGCTATCAATAAAACAAGTGACAAACTACTTAATCATAAGGACAGCCCTCTTATTGTCTCGAGTATTTATCTGTGTACGTGTGTGCTACTTGCTGATTCGTGCCTATTGGTTTATTTTATTATTTAATTGCAAACAAAACCGTGCCAGTCTCTCAGGCTGAAACCCCCTTGCGTTAGGATATTAAAATACTGATTAGATTAACGAGATAATACGTTCCACTCTTAGTGATCGACACTCTACTTACCATTATCTTCATACTGACCGGGTACACTGCTCGTTAAGTGTGTGTGTTTATTGATAAGTCGGCTAAATATAAATTTAAAACTTGAGTAGGCATTAAAACTGCTAAACCGCAACGACACATCACGCGCATCAAGTTTTTGGCGCCGCTGCCGGGGAGTGAATTGTTATTATCTGTTAATTTGATTAGTATTTTAATTAGGTTTTTCTTTTTATTAGATTAATTGCGTCATTGTACTATTTTGCATATTTGTTGTATTGTGTGTTAATTGTTTTCTTTTATTTTTGTGTGTTTATTTTTGTTTGTGTGTTTATTTTTTTTGTTTTTATTTTTCGTATTTTCTGTTCTGCTATCGTTGTACTGTGCTAAATCAAACGATACGGCGCATCTGATCTCTCAGATACGGCGTATTGCGTTTAATTTTTTTAAAATACAACGCGTTTAATTAATTCGATACGACGCATCTTTTCCCCAAGATACAGCGTATCTGTTTTTAATAAGAAATTTTTTCTAAGCGATAAAGTAATACGACGCATCTGCTTTAGCAGATACGGCGTATCTGTTTTTGATAAATTTTTTTTTTCTAAACGTTAACGCCATACGACGCATCTGCTTTAGCAGATACGGCGTATCTATTATTTTAATTAAAAACAGTTTGCGAATGATTAAACAGATACGGCGTATCGATTTTTATCGATACGGCGCATTTACTGAATCAAAAATCTTGTATTTTTAAAAACGTAACGAAAATACGGCGCATTAACTTTCGTTAATACGACGCATTTAATTTTAAATAAATATCGATTTTTGATTAATTAAATTCGATACGGCGCATTCATAAATTCTAAGCGGCGTATCCATTTTCTGGATAAAGTCTGATTTAATTTTAACGTATTAAGATACGGCGTATCCAACTTTTTGGATACGGCGCATCGTCTGCAGATATCAGTAACTTTAATTTTTTTCGTATTCCGTTTTCGTTGTTAATTTTCTGATATACTACTTTCTTGGGCATACCCTACTGATGCTTTTGTGATTGATTTCAGGACGTGCATGACCAGGAGTTCGACTAAGAACTTGATTCAACCTTTCGAAGATCCTGAACGAGCCCTACATTCGCTTAAAAGGCTTTTCAACACAAGAAGCTTTGATCTTTCAAGTTCACTCGAGCTTGATTACTTTTCTGAAGAGAAAGAGGAAGTTGAAACAGAAACAATGGGCGAAAACACTACTATGGAGGAATACATGAACAGTACCCGTGCTGATTACACTTCAGGAGTTGCTAGACCTAAGTTTGATGATAAGTCAAAATTTGAATTGAAGGGTCAGTTTCTAAAGGAACTAAGAGAGAATGCTTTCAGTGGGACGGAACATGAGGATGCTAATGAGCATGTTGAAAAGGTCCTGGAGATTGCAGATTTGTTTACTTCAGAAGGAGCGACTGAAGATCAAATCTTGCTAAGAATCTTTCCACTCTCACTAAAAGGAGCTGCTAACAAGTGGCTAAGGAATGAACCTGCTAGTTCAATCACTATATGGGGAGATTTGAAGAGCAAATTCCTGAAGAGATATTGTCCACCTGCTAAGACTGCTAAAAAGATGGAGGCTATCAATAGTTTCAAGCAAGAGCCTGATGAAACCCTTTATCAAGCTTGGGAACGATTTAAAGATTTATTGATAAAATGTCCTCAACACTATCTAACCCCTATGCAGGAGATAATATTGTTTTATCAAGGATTGGACGTGCCTACTAGACAGATTTTGGATGCTAAGGGAGCTGTACCTCAAATGAGTGCAACTAATGCTAGGAAAGCGATCCAAGAAGCTGCTGATCATTCTCAGAAATGGCACGATGGGACCTCTACTAGATCTAAGAGCAGCACTAATTTCGACGGGATTGCTGCTATTCAAGCTCAATTGGATAAAATTAGTAGAGAAATGAAGAAGCGTGATGAAAGAGCGTATGCTGCCCAAGTTGGATGTGAAAAGTGTGAAGGACCTCACTACACTAAGGATTGCCCGAACAAGAATGAAAGTGAGACGTTTGAAGAAGCATATTACACCCAATTTGGACAACCATTCCGACCTTCAGGAAGATTTAGGGAAGCTACACCGGGATTATATCAAAGGAACAACTTCAATCCCGCTTATCAAGAAAGGAGGCAGACTTTAGATGATACTTTAAAGAAAATTATGGCCGATGCTGCTAAAAGACATGAAGAGAATACTGCTATGATCAAGGAGATTCGAGCTTCAACGGACACTACTACAAGAAATCAAGGAGCTTCGATCAAAGCATTGGAACAACAAATTGGTCAAATGAGCAAAGTTCTTCAAGAAAGGGGATATGGAAGTTTACCGAGCTCAACTGAAACCAATCCAAGAGATCATGTCAAGGCCATAAGCACCACTGAAGAAGTCACTCCTAATATACCTAGAAGATCGATGAATGGTAATGATAGTGCAAGACCCGAATTTTTCTTTAATTCTTCAATCAGCTTAAGGAGACTACTAAAAGAGAAGACAAAGATTGAAGAGGAGATCAAGGCAACAATGAAAGAAGAGAGCCCTGCAACCGACTTAAATGCCTTGCCTCATAAAGAAAGAGACCCAGGAAGTTTTACTCTACCTTGTTCTATTAATGATATATCTTTCAAAAATGTGTTAGCTGACTTAGGAGCTAGTGTTAGTGTTATGCCTCTTAAGACATTCGCTACCCTAGGACTAGGAAAATTAGCACCAACTAAGTTACTTATTGAATTGGCCGATAAAATGGTAAAACGACCTGAAGGGATTGCTAATAACGTGCTAGTTAAGATTGAGCAGTTTATTTTTCCCGTAGACTTTGTTATACTAGACATGCCCGAGGATGTTAAGATTCCTTTAATCCTCGGAAGACCTTTCTTGTCTACCGCCCATGCTAAGATTGATGTGTTTAAGAGAAAAATCTCATTAAGGGTAGGGAATAATAAACTAGTCTATAAGTGTCAAGATCCGGTTAAAAGCATAATTAGAGGTGTTTATGTGCTAGGATTAAGAGAGCGTATGGACCTCGATCTTGAAGCTAGACTTATGGGAGAAACATTGATTCAAAACAACTCAACTAATCCTAATCATGAGAACTTTGAGGAATTCATTGACCTTAATGTACCTACCGAACTTAGACGCAATGTTGTTAATGATTCTGATGATGAGTGGTATGATTGTGTAGTAATTAATAAACGTAGGAGAATAGTTGAGAAAACGAATTTGAATAATAATGTGTTTATTGAACTACCACCCCACCTTGCTTATTTATGCTTATATGATAATAAGAATTTCCCGTCTATCATTTTGTCATCTCTGCCCAAAAGGGACAGGACTTTGTTTATGCAGATATTAAAGAGGAACGGCGTGGAAATTAAGGACGAGCAAGGAGTGTTCAATATTACTGAATTGGCGATGAAGGAGCGCGATGTTTCCGACTCCTTCAATGATCGATATTGCTGAGCTGAACGTGAGTCTAACTTGAAGACTCTGGAATAAAGACAAGTGCTTACCGGGAGACAACCCGGATTTATCTTTTATTATTCTGTTTTCTGTGTCGAGTCAGTCAGGCCCGCATGAGGATACGGCGCATCTCAATTCTGAGATGCGACGCATCTCCTGCAATGGTCATATCTTATTTTAATTTTTCTGCATTTTTATTTTCGACTTTAAAACTATTTATCAGTTTATTTTTAATGCGGCGCATCCCTGGTTAAGGATGCGGCGCATCTTTATTCTGATTCGTATTAATTCCAGGCTCGATACGGCGTATCTTCTTCAATAAGATACGGCGCATCGACTGACCTGACGATTTTCAGTTTTAATTTTTAAGTTTTATTTTTCCTAACTACTAATGTATTATGCAAGTTTGAACCTTTCTTATCTTAGGTGTGTTTTAAAGTGTTGGTGGTATTATAGTTTCCTGGATTTCCTGTGGATACATCAAGTATGAAGCTTTAAACGTTCTAATCCACAAGAAAGTTGATTTTTGCTCTCATACTAATGGAGGATCATACCGAGCAAATCTCAGGGGAGTTTTCCTGTTCTAATTCTTTTATTTTCCAGTTTTTAACCTTTTATACAAACAACGAGGACATTGTTTAACTTAAGTGGGGGGATTGGAGAATTAGAACACTTAACAATTACTTGTCCTAAACTTTTCAAAAATTATGCTTAAAATTTGCTTAATATATCAAACTTAAAAATTTTTTTAGCATGTTTTTGTTTAAGATCTAAGTCGCATAGCTGCACACATGACGTTATTTTCAAAAATTGTGATTTTTCAAAATTCACAAATCTATGAGTGTGCCGGTGACTTGTAAACTTTAGAACTTGGCTTGTATACTATTCGAGACCACCATAATGAGTATTATTTATATAATTGGAATGACTTGTCTAAATTGGTAAAATTCTAGGATTACACCCAAATAGCCTATTATATGTTATGTGTTATTAACTAACTACACTGGTTAGTTAACCCCCGTACAAACCCTTTGTTACTCTCATTTTTAGAGTAAGATACCCCTATAAAAACACTCAGAGCCATTCCTTTCGTTTCTTACACCTATGTTTAAAATGTTTCGTTACACCCTTACACCTTAGCCTACCCTGTAGATTAGAATCCGTGGTTGGTTAATTGCTATAGGCAAAGTGTGTTTCCTTACATTACCTGTGTTCGCGTGCGTAATTCATTATCTTTGGTTAGGTCGGGAAATTGCACAATGCAATTGGAGTGAAAGTAAATATTGTATATCTTTGAGTCTATTTTTCGTGTGTTTACTACTTTCGCTATTACCGTTATTTCTGAAAGTATGAAAAGTATGAAAAAAATTATCCGGAAAGAAAGTTATAGTGATGTGGTGAAATTTTACACATCTATGTTTATGTTTCAAGTTAAAAAAAAAAAAAAAAAAAAAAAAAAAAAAAAAAAAAAAAAAAAAAATCGAAAAAATGAGAAAAGAAAAAGAAAAAGAAAAAAAAAAGTTGGATGTTTATTTTAAGCCAACGATGTAAAGTTATGTAAGTGGTTCATATGACCACTATTTTTTGTACTATATCTATGGATTGAATGGGAATTGGCAGTTATGGGAACGCCAATTAAGGTTTATTCTTTGATTAAGATCTTGTTGAGTATAATTCGTGTCTACCTAAAGCGTGTGTTTCAAGTGTTAAAGCGTGAGTTATTCAATGATATGAGTCTTATTCATGGGATGGTTGGGATAGTGATTAACCACACTTAGGATTTTAATTTATTTGTTTTGTTTATTTTTTACTTTTACACCAATTTATATCCCAAATGTTATCCATACCCTTTATTATTCTTTATCCAACCGAACCTTTGATTTATTGAGATTAGGGATTTGAGCAATCTTAAGTATCGTAGTCGTGGATTCGGCTATGTATTTATGATTTTGTCGCCCTTTTTGATATATTATTATTGGTGAAGTTTGGACGTATCTTTAGCCTATTCGAGTTAAGGATTTGAGCAATTGCAAGTATCGTGTTCGTGGATTCGATCATGTATTTGCGATTTTGTCGCCTTTTCTGGAATTTGAGATCGATAGTGATCAAGAATAATTAACCCTTAAACCTAAAAACCCTTTTTACCGTTTTAAACTTGTTATTCCTTGGCTTTAGTGGTGGAGATGTGTATACTTGCCAAGCTTATGATAGAATATTCGTCACGACTGGACAGTTAAACGATTAGATTTGCCTTTATCAACTTATTTTATTTTACTTCTAATTCGTTAAGTGTTTAGTTGTATGATTATGAAATAAACGAATACATGCTTAAATATAAAAATAAATCCTAACATCTTTTAGGATACATTTTCATAAGTTTTAATTCTAAGGTTTACTTGGGGACAAGTAAAGTTCAAGTGGGGGGATATTTGATGAACTCAAATAAGTACATTTTATTACTATCATTTATCCTATTAATTTGACTTGTTTTACTATATTATGTATGAGGATTGATACTTAATCGTTTACTTTTGTAATTCTCAGGTAAAAACAAGCATTTGGTGAAACTTAGCAATTTTGGACTGATTATGGAGCAAAACGTGCAAGAAGTTAAGAGTCTACTGAAATGAAGAAGATCAAGACTAATCTGCTCCAGATGCGCCGCATCTCACTCATTACATACGGCGCATCTCTATTAAGATTCCACCAGATACGATCCAAGATACAAAAGGACATGCGCCGCATCTAATCATGGAGTTACGCCGCATCTTCTGGCGGTGTACGAATATTCCTGAATATTATAATCTTGGACCCCACGCGAAGTTAAGTACATGCGCCGCATCTACTTATAAGATGCGCCGCATCTTCCCTCAGACAGAAACTATAAATACCCCAAGGCCAGACGAATTTCAAGTGCATCATTAGAGTTTCGAAGACCGAAGCAGAATAACCCTAGGACGAATTCAGTCAAGAAGGCAGCACAAGACACACTAAATCAAAGATACAAGAGCTGTAAGAAGGTGCTGCATATGTTTAATTCATTAAGTAGTTTTGTTTTATTGTGTTAGCAAACTTTAATTCATCAAGATTGGTGGCTTGTGTAATGTGACAACGGAAAGATTGCACTCCCTTAAAACTGCTTTCTCATTAATTAAAGTTTATATGTTGATGTCTTTGGTTACTACTTATTAGTGCATTGATAACCTCTGTGTTTATTAGTGGCTTGCGGGCATTTGACTGCGGGACATAATGTGGCTCCCACGGTTGTTTCTAAATTGATCACTTAGGAATAACTTTTAGACATAAGTAATCATTAAGGGTTTACTCGTCGATAAGAATAGGACCAACGAGAAAGGGTTAATTACATACACTTCATATAAAGCTATCAATAAAACAAGTGACAAACTACTTAATCATAAGGACAGCCCTCTTATTGTCTCGAGTATTTATCTGTGTACGTGTGTGCTACTTGCTGATTCGTGCCTATTGGTTTATTTTATTATTTAATTGCAAACAAAACCGTGCCAGTCTCTCAGGCTGAAACCCCCTTGCGTTAGGATATTAAAATACTGATTAGATTAACGAGATAATACGTTCCACTCTTAGTGATCGACACTCTACTTACCATTATCTTCATACTGACCGGGTACACTGCTCATTAAGTGTGTGTGTTATTGATAAGTCGGCTAAATATAAATTTAAAACTTGAGTAGGCATTAAAACTGCTAAACCGCAACGACACATCACGCGCATCACTTATCATGAGTAAATTTCACATCCACCTTTTCTTGCCAAGCCATGACGCCGTCCAGGGTAAATCCTGACGCCGTCAAAGGTAACTTTTAGCCGATTTTTGAGACTTTGTCGTTTTCTTCACTTTAATGCTCCAAAAACGTCCAAAATGCCTCCTTTTCCAGATTTCTCCTCAAAAGTACCTAAAATGACAAAAGGAACGATTTAGGGCAATATTTGATCAAATAAATACGATTTAGGGCTTAAATGACCCCTTAAAAGCGGTACACTTTTCGCTTCATCAGTGTCATAAGATCTCACTAAAACAGCGAGACTTATTCGTCAAAAATCAAAATGGGACAGAAAACAGTCCCAGCAGATCACGGCTCCACTAAATGTGGCACGGCACCGTTAAATTTAACGGTACCGTGGAACCGTGCATCTGGAACATTCAGGATTTCAGTCCCCTTTTTCCACATTACTCATCACAAACCCTCTCAATCTCAGCAACTGCTGTCATAACCTAACCTCACAACCCAAAACTCAATTACACCTCTTCAAGATCATATTCAAGACATTGATTTCAAGATCTTCAATCATTTTACCATTTTCTACATAAGTTGTAAGTTATCTTACTCTAATTTATTTCTAATTTTGAGTCTAGGGTTTGTTCATTGATGAAAATTGAATTGGGGATTTTCACCTTTTTCTAGGAATGTTTCAAAATTAGAAGTCATCAACACTAAAACACCCCAATTCCATCAATTTTAAAATCTCACAAAATTAGGATCATGAAATTGTTCTTTTTCATGCATTGTTGATGCAAACTAAAAACACTTTCTCATGCATTCATGATCTCACAAATATTATTCGAATTACATAATCAATATGTACTTTTCGACATATTTGTTTGAGCTAAAGTGAAATTAGGAGTGTTTGGGTAATCTCATTATTTTTCTTTTGAGTCGAGATTACCGCACCTCCACATAGTCTGCATATAGGCACACACTAGGCACGTGTTGTATGCAACTGGTTTTTGTTCTAAATTTTTCTTAAATTTTTTTATAGGACACAAAAATGTCTCATGAATATGATTTTGATCATCTCCTAACCGATACCTATACACCCGAAATCTCACGTGAACCCACTACACCCGGTAACCACATTCGTGCCTATGTCAATCTTGAAACCCGTCAATTTCATGAAGGCCGTGTCATTGATCCATCCCTAGTTTACCACCGGGACATCAACACTTCCTTTAGAGCTATAGGATTCGATTGTCTACTCCACATTAAAGAGTACATTTGTCCTCGCTTTGTGTTGGAGTTCTTCCGACAAGTTGAACTCGTACGTAACGAGGATCAATCCTTGTCACTTTGGTTTTGGGTCAAAAACTTCAAATACGTTCTAACTCTTGAGCAATTTGCTCAAATCCTTAGAATACCCAATCATGGGCAATGTGCCTATATTGAAGATTGGTGTCTTGAGTCTCTCTTTCACTATCGTGAGGAGAATAGTCCGTACTGTTCGTACATACCCTCTCCAACCGAACTAACCAAATTCATCCGTAGTCACCCTCACCCTCATCCAACGAAAATTCGTTTGGAAGAAGTGTGTCATGAACTACTTTCTTGGGCAGTCATCCTACGAGAAAATGTTCTAAGTCTCACAGGAAATCGTGAGCAACTCCCGGCGTGTTGTGCTCATATGATTTAATGTCTCTTAACCCAACAACCTTACAATCTTGCTTACTTCTTCGCTAAGTGAATTGTTCATCTCAAGGGTAACAAGAATAAATTGATACCCTATGGGATGTTCCTAACCCGTCTCTATCATCACTTCATGACCTTTCACCCTTACCTTCATGGTCCTCAATACTCCCTCTTCACACCTGTCATGAAACCCATAACCGAGTCATATGTCTTAACCATCCTCATTTCCGAATTCACCACCCACTATGCACCCTTTGATGATCCTAATCATGAGAATGAGACAAATACTCAAGACGAGAGTGTGACAAGAAGGGGAATGCTCAAGTCATAAGTAGTTAGGAAGAGATTTATGTCTCTCACTAGGGTTTATTACTAATAGATAATTTTAGGAATTAATGTTCAAATTATCTTACATGCTTACATGAATATTTTATGTGATATTTGAATGATATTTTATCTTGTCCTTTTATGCTTGCATGCTTATGATTATTTAAGAACATTGCATGATCATCCTTATGTGCTAGATGTAGCATTGTATGGATATATTAGGAAAATAAGTACCTAGTGAGTTGAGGCACTCTCATTTCCAGGAATTAGTTTCCCTAGAAAATTCCCCCTAGCTGCCCAAAACTAGCCTGCAAAGAAATTTTCGTGCCAACAGTGTCACGTCACCACTAAATAGGGACGGCACCGTTAAATTTAACGGTACCGTGGGGTATTTAACGGAGCCGTGACCCTGTATAACGGATTTTTCCCATTGCTCCTACTTCCCTATCACCCTAACCTCAAACCTGCAAACCTTGCACCCTCACATTCACCCTAGGTGTAGGTCACTAATATTTCAACCACACACACGTTAAACCAAAGTAAAACTCGTACAACTACTATATATTATGCTACGCTAAATGAGAAAAGATAATAAGCAATAAGCTAAATAGAATAAGATGAGAATAAGAAGTAAAGGAAGGCTTTCATTAGTCGAATGTTACAAGGACAAAGCTCTCGCTAGATATATGAAAAACCAACACAAAATATGATGCCCCATGCCTTCTATTTATAGGCTTTTGGGATAGGGCAACATTTACATGATATCTTCTAGAAAGAAAAATGAGAGGAGGGCCGGCCCATGGACTTCTTATGGACCGGTCCTTAATTGCTAACTTAAAGTCCATATTGTGCAACATTCTTAAATGAACAAGACTTGTATAATTAATAAAAACATGTTCCTAACAATCTCCCCCTAAGTCTTGATCATCAATGTTGCTTGATGTCATCTTTGCTTCATTGGCTTCTGACGTTTTTATAATCTTTGTTTCTTTGTTCTTGCATAATGATGATATGATGTAGTCTTGATCTGCCAATCTCCAACGTCTTCTCGTCTTCTCCATCATGCTCATATATCTTTGACTTGTTTTCTGCAATATGTTCTTACTTTTCAATCTTAAAACTTGAGAAAGGTTGAAGTGCTTGAACTTTTGACTTTACTGTATCATATGTTGAACTTTTGATTTAACCGAGTCTTTGAGAGAACATTTCTTTAAGATATGAACATGATGGAGTCTTGATGGTCGAACTCCAGCTCCTCAGCAGCAGCAGCAGCAACAACAGCAGCAACAGCAGCATCAGCAGCATTAGCAGCAACAGCAGCACGAACCAACCGGTACTTACAGGCTCAGACTTGAGATCATCAACAGCATATTGTGAAGACTTTCTCAAATCCAAACCCAGACCGTTCTGAATCGGATTCCCATGAAAGGGATAACACGGACACACCGAAGTGCACCCACGATTCAGTGAGTCGCTGGAGATCACCCCACGACTGTAGACCGTTTGGAGTAAACACTAAGCGTAACCCACAAGGAGTTACCGAAGTGACCTGCTGTCAGAGTTGTTTGATGTTGTTCTGGCAGGATTTCCATTCAATCATTGATAATCATAAATTGTGACTTTTCTCATGAATGTTCTCGGCAGATTGCTAGGATCTGCGAAGGACACTTTCTTAATTTTACAACTGCTGCCCATGATGTAGAACAGCAGAGTAATACTAAGTGTACCTAAGAGATCTTTTATGAATCTCATGGCTCTAGACTCAATTAGTGCACATTGTTTGGTCATCGGAGGCGTGGAGCAGATTGCCTCCTTTTCAATATCAACACTCTCATAATGAGAGGTCGATAGATTATGAAGGGTTCTCCGTGTGAATGAAACAAATGTCTTTTGAGAGACACTTGAGTGGCTTAGAAGGTTTATTAGTGCGTCACTGGGTCCATGACGTCTTTTAGTCTTCAATACCGGTGATGCTCATCAACCAGTAGATTATGAATTGAACCCGGTGTCTGCCCTAAGGTTGAACAAATGGAGGGCTATTTCTTTTCACCCTTTTCTTTGCTTTTCTTTTTAATTCTTCAACCCCTTCTTTCTCCGTTCATTCATTTTCTCCTTTTTATATCATACCTAGGACTTTCTAGTTCTAAACTATTGGTATTGTCCTTGGGTAGATCCCTCCGGCTCTGGCGGATCATAGGACGGTTTTCCCTAACCTTAGTCACCTTATAACTCCATGACTATCCTAATGATGCCATAAAACCAAAACCATTGAAAATCTCTCAAAGTGTCGATAATTTGTAAAGACATTTTGTTGACACCTTGAGAGTTTGATGATTTTCAGAAATACTCCCCCTTAACATGTGCGCATAAGTAATAATTTGAAATTTGCACATGCCGGAAAGAGTTGGCACTTTTGAATTGATTGACTTTCAATGAACCTGATCGTTGCGAGACACGCTTACATCACCAGTTAAACTGGCTTGAAATTATTACCCGTCCAGATCAGATTCAAAGATTATCGCTCGAAATCGGTACATTCTACTCAGACACATCCTTTGCGAGACACGCTTACATCACCAGATAAACTGGCTTGAAATTATTACCCGTCCGGGACATGTCCTTTCGACTACTGACTTTTCCTATCGTCAATTCGAGGGTCAATTCTGAGTTTGAGCACACAAGATTCCAGCAAATGAGACATCATATTTTAATCATCTTTTACTTCTCCCCCTCAAAAATAGCATACTCATGATGTTTTTGGAAAAACGTTTATGATTAAAATATGCTGTTTTTGAGTTTTAGGGAAGAATTTCAAGAACATTAAAATTTTCTTTGAACAAAGATTATATTTTTCAAATACTCCCCCTTAACAAGGGAATACTTGTCCTTATGAGCAGAATGTTTGAAAAAAACTTTAGAAAACATTCTGGTTTTAATTCTGCTCATAAGTAAGAAGCTTTCGCTCCTTTTTTTTTTTCAGGATTGAGGCACTGAAGCGTACCTCAGGGTCCTTTCTTTGGGGTTCGGGTTGTACACTGTTATGTGTGCATAAGCCGTAGTCATAAAACAGTCATATATTAGTAAGAATATTGAATGAATAATGAATATTGAAATCAAATTCTTACAATTAACCGCCTTTGCCAAAAGTGGAGAATTATGGATCTGTTCTCTGAAATAATTTGATGGCAAATGGAGGACGACCACCAACATATGTTTCCAATCTCCACATCTGATCCCTTCGGTAGAGCCTTTCTTCGATTGACCAGATAAAATTCTTAACTTGCCTAAGCTGATGATGATTCCATTTCTTGTGCTTCTTCAATATTTGATCCTGAACCCGTGTGACTAACCCATCTCGAACATTCTTTAGAGTGTCGTCACAGAACTTGTGAATCTCTTTATGAGGCATGAAACGGTTAGTGTTTGTGGCACTTCTGTAGATGAATCCGAAGACAGGGTCGTTTTTGAGTAAGTACTGAGGCTCCTTGTTGTCAGTAAGAGTAAACATGGGTTCCTCAAGATTCAGCTTCATCTGATAACTTTCAAATCCAAGCTGAAGATCCTCTACACGTTCTCTGATAACCGTTTTTCTGATGAAGTGACAGATAGCCGTGCTAAATGCATACAGAAGAGTAGGATTAAGATGATTCAGCTTCCCTTGTACTTTCATCAAATACAAATCTTCAATGTCGTTGAGATTGAGTTCCGGAAAATCTGCTTCATTGAACGTGTAAATAAGATCATCTTGTCTGCGAACAGAGATCTCAGAAATGAATGTGTAGCCAAGCTTTTGTGATCCCTTAGCATCAAGCACCGCCTTGATACGAAGATCACTGAACACCTTTTCACGAGATGCCATGAGGCCAAGCTTGTACTTGTACCACGACTTACGTTTGTCAAACCAGTGGTGAATTCCAAGTTCAGCGTCACGATCATATTTTGCACGTTTGTTGATGAAGAGTTTACGGTGTCTAGCTTCTTCCTCAATGGCAGGATTGGTGTAGTTCGCAGCAGGAGTGAATGTGATTGAGGTAGCATATTTGACTTTACTGGAAGCCCCATGTACGAGTAGTTCCAGATCTTGATTGAAGAAGAATGCGAATGGAATTTCTGACATTCCATGATATGGTCGTATCACAGGAAGTGGTTTTGTCCAGTCAGTGATGTATGGACGTTTCTTACTGTCAAGACCACCTTCCCTGTATACATCTGGATTTGTCCAATCGAAGTCTTTGGATAATGCCCTAGCAATGTTCTCCAGATGATATTCCAACTCAGCAGCACTTGCAGATTTATCTTTTAAAAGAGTGAAGGCATCATTTTTAACTCTACGAAGCTCTCTTTTTGTCATCTTCTTAATGTTGAATGCATGTTTGACTTTCTGAGTGTATTCAAACGTGCTATCTTCTATTTTTGAAGCTTCGTCGTCGTTGATTTGAGCCTTTGCAAGATTGTCGAACCAGTCGTTTCCTTGTAAGTCTTCATCAGTATCTAACCATGTAATCACAGTTGGTTCTTCAGAAGCTTTCTTACTGCCGGAAGGTTTAGATTTTGCTGGTTTTGGAGGTGGTTGAGGAGGATCATCTTGAGGTTGAAATTCAATGTCATCATTAATGAAATGTTCAAAGTGATGCTCAGTTTCCTTTGGACCAGATTCTTGATGATTTGGAGATGGTGAAGATGTTTTCTGTTCTGTTGGCTCCTGAATGTGAATACCAGATCCACTCCCATTCTTTTGTTTCTTCTGTGTGGGTTTTGGATCTTGATCCTCATTGTCGTCATCACGAATCCTTTTACCCTTATCAGCAGCAACTTTGCAAGAAACCTTCTCAATGTGTGCTTCAATAGACTTAATGAGACTGATATCTTCAGGAGAAGGAGATGTCATAGCATGGAGTCTGTTGAGAAGTTCAAGTCTGAGTTCTTCAGTTGTGAAGTCTTTAAGTTGCTTGAAGCTAGAATTGGAGATGATTGCTTCTTTGACCTTGACATCCAGTTGAGTATTGACATTCTCGTTAATATTTTTTTGTAGATCAGTAGTGAAGCATTTGACATAATGTCTTGTTTTACTTTTGATATGATCTTCAATATCAAAAGTAAGAAACTCATCCATATTCTGCTTTGTTTCCTGCATCTCCTTGACTTGATCTGACAGATCCTTGATGAGGTTTTTCATTTCTGACATTTGTTCTTGCAACTTGCTCTCTTTTCTTGCTTGAGCAAGCTTGGCTACTTTCTTAATTTGCCTGGATAAAGGTGAGAGAACTTCAACTCTTGTGACTTTGGCGATTATTCTGACATGTTTGCCTTTCATGACTGATCTTACTTTTTCTGCCATTGTTGCTTTGCCTTTGTGTGATGGTGACTTTGATGGTGATGGAGTGAGTGAAGGTATAGATGATGAAGAATTTGGAGGAGTAGGATCCCTGTGAGATGAAGGTGAAGGAATTGGAGTATTTCTTGGTGATGCTGGAGGAGTTGGATGCTTGGGAGGTGAATTAGGAGGTGTGATAGGTTTGGGAGAAGGAATAGGAGGAGTCTGATCTTGTGGTTGTTGTTGAGGAGACTTATTAATACTAGCCGTCGATTGGTTTGTTGAATAGAAGTAAATGCGAGAGACAGGATTGGCAGTGAAAGTAAATGAATATCACAGTGCATTAAATTCTCCTACTTTTAACTTTTATCCTATTCTCACAATTAGTCCCTTAACCTCAATATTTAGCATAATTAATCCTAACCAAACAATTCCAATATTTATCACTTATGGTCCTTAAACTTTTAGTGGTTACCATCAAAGTCCTAATCATTTAGCAAATAAGCCTTAGGATATACCATCATAATCAATACAGAGCAATAGTGTTGCAGAGAATATGCAAGTACAAATTTTTTTAAAAATTTGTGAAATTTTGTGTCTCCCCCTCAACATTTGTTCAAAAATAAATAAAGATGGTTGAACAAAATGTTGAATAAGGGTTTGTACTTGCACACACGTTTTTTTTTTTTTTTTTTTGATATTTACAAAGATAGTTTTGATGTTTGACCTTGTTTAGTTGTTTTTGAGAAATTTTTCTAAATCATTTGGCGTCAAACATCTCATACCAATCCGGTGAACCAGATCCATAAATCTTGCATGAGGCAAGGCTTTTGTGAACAGATCCGCCAGTTGATGTTCAGTTCCCACAAAGTATAATTCAACAGTACCCTTTTCCACGTGTTCCTTGATGAAATGGTACCGGAGAACAATATGCTTGGACTTCGAATGCTGTACTGTGTTGCATGAAATGGCAATGGCACTCTTGGAGTCGCAATACATCGGAATCTTGTTGAATGTGTAACCATAGTCCATCAGTTGTGATCTCATCCAGATGACTTGAGCACAACAGGCAGACATGGCTACATACTCAGATTCTGTTGAAGACAGGGAGGTACAATCTTGCTTCTTTGACTGCCAAGAGACTAGCTTGTCACCCAAAAACTGTGTTCCTTCGGATGTACTTTTCCTTGTGTCTAAGCACCCTGCATGGTCAGCGTCTGAAAATGCAACAAGTTCAAAACCAGAATCCTTTGGATACCAGATCCCCAAATTAATGGTTCCCTTTATGTATCTAAGGATTCTTTTAACGGCTGACAAATGCCGTTCAGTCGGTCTAGACTGATATCGGGAGCAGAGATATGTGGCAAATAAAACATCCGGTCTGCTAGCCGTGAGATACATGATCGAACCAATCATACTACGATACTTCGTAGGATCAATGGGTGTCCCATGTATGTCAGCATCTAGCTTCGGGGATGAGGAGGACATTGGGGTATTATAGGTGTCACAGCTGGTCATACCATGCTTTTCCAGGATTTCCTGAGCATATTTTGACTGACTTAGAAATATACCACGGGGTGATTGATGAACTTGCAATCCTAGAAAGAAATTAAGTTCACCCATCATAGACATCTCAAAGTTTTGTTTCATCAATTTAGAAAAGGCGTTTGAATTTTTTTTATTGGTTGAGCCAAAAATAATATCATCCACATAAATTTGAACAATGAGAATGTCGTCCCCGTGTGTTTGTATAAATAAAGTCGGGTCAACAGTTCCAATGGTAAAATGATTAGCAAGGAGAAATGCAAACAGTTTATCGTACCACGCCCTCGGGGCTTGTTTAAGGCCGTAAAGGGATTTCTTAAGCCGATATACATGGTTTGGATGATCTGGGTCCACGAAGCCTTCTGGTTGTGACACGTACACCTCTTCTCGGAGTTGTCCATTGAGAAATGCCGTCTTCACATCCATCTGATAGACGGTGATGTTCTTGTGGGCTGCGTATGCCAGAAACATTCGAACTGCCTAAATCCGAGCTACGGGAGAAAATGATTCCTCGAAGTCAGTACCCTCTTCTTGGCTATACCCTTTAGCTACCAGTCGGGTCTTGTTACGAATCACTGTACCATCTGCACCCAGTTTGTTCTTCCAAATCCATTTCAATCCAACAACATAAACTCCATCTGGTCTTTCAACTAATTCCCAAACTTCCAAACGTTTGAATTGTTCCAACTCTTCTTGCATGGATTCAATCCAGTTGTCGTATGTAAGGGCTTCTTTGATGTTTTTAGGTTCAGATTGACAGACAGTGAGTGCATACATGCAGTGTTCACTATCTGAGTGAAGTTTCTGTCTTGTGATGACTGGATTGTTAGGATTTCCAATTATGTTTACCAAAGGATGATCTCTTGTCCATTTGTGGGTGGATGGAAAATGTTGAATATTGTTATGGTGATCTGACGGGTCCATATTGCTCGAGGATGATTCTCCTGGTTCTGGAATGGTTGGTGGTGGAGCAAATGGATTGAAGAATGCATTCCCGTCATAATCTGAAGGTGTGGGAACTTGGTTAGAAGTGGGGGAAGAATCTTCAACTGCAGGTGGAGGTGTTTGAACCGTGGGTGATGAGGGTTCAGGTTGAGGTGCATTGTTATCAACTACTGTAGTAGTAGTTGCAGATTGATCAGGTGCTTGATTTTGGACATGGTGAGCAGCGGAACTGGTGGATGCATCTGATGCACTACTAACACAAACTTCATCAAACATTGGTGCAAACAAATCTTCCAGATCTTTCCTGTTAAAAGGTAAAGGTGCAGCCGAAGATTCAGGGAAGTTTAGACGGTTATGTTCGGGTTCTAAGCGGTCTTGCTCAGAAGCCATTTCCGTGAGTTCATCAAAATTTGCGTGTATAGTCTCTTGAATTTCCCCGGTCCGACGATTCCAAATTCTATATCCCTTAGAATTTTCACAGTAGCCAACGAATATCCCAATATCTGCTTTAGCCTTTAGTTTACCAAGATCATCTCTATCATTCTTCGGGTAACACAATGCTCCAAAGACGTGAAAATAGTTGATGTTTGGTTTTCTTCCTTGTATAAGCTCATATGGTGTTTTGCTGTGTCTTTTGTTGATCATGGCACGATTCTGAGTATAACAAGCAGTATTGACAGCTTCAGCCCAAAGATAATCCGGTAATTGAGCATTGATCAACATAGTTCGAGCTGCTTCCACGAGCGTACGGTTTCGTCTTTCAACAACACCATTTTGTTCTGGAGTGCGAGCTATTGAAGTCTGATGAACAATTCCATGTTTCTCAGTGAATTCCCGAATGATTTGATTCTTAAATTCAGTCCCGTTGTCTGTTCTGATGATGCGGACGGTGTTGCGGACTTGAACTTGAATCTTTGTGAGAAAAGTGATGAGGATAGAAGGAACTTGATCTTTAGTCCGAAGGAAATAGACCAAAGTCCATCTTGAGTAGTCATCTACTATTACCAGAATATACTTCTTCCCGTTAATACTCTGAACTCGCATCGGACCACACAAATCCATATGAAGCAGTTGTAGGACATGGTCTGTACTGTGTTCTGTTTTGGGAGGAAAATGAGCACGGTGACTTTTCCCTTGTTCACATGCAGAACATAAGTGATCCTTGGCATATCTGAATTTTGGTAAACCGTCAACTAATTTCTTCTTGGCAAGGTCAGTGATGGTTTTAAAATTGAGATGAGACAATCTTTTGTGCCATAACCAAGCCTTTGTGGGATGAGCCTTGGAGAGTAAACAAATAGGAGTAGAAGCTGTCATGCCTTCAAGGGAGATAGTATACAGACTGGTTCCACGTTTTCCTTTCATGAGGTCGTTTCCTTGAAGATCACGAATAAAGCAAGTTTTCTCCCTGAATGCTACTTCCAAGTCTCCATCACAGAATTGTCCCACGGAGAATAAATTATGACCAAGGCCTTCAACATAATACACACGGCTGATTTCGATGTTCCCATTAATGTAATCTCCATAGCCCATTATTGCTGCGAAGTGATCATTCCCGAATCTGACCGTTCCAATGAACTTTGCGATAAAGTTTGTGAGAAGCTTGAGGTTGCCGGTCATGTGTCGGGAGCACCCGCTATCAACAATCCAGAGAACAATTTGAATCACCTGCATCACAAATATTGGAAACAGGTGGAGAATTGATAACGGTTGGACCCGTTGGGTTAGAAACACAAGATTTAAGTATTTTAGGAATCCATTTAAAGCTTGCAGTGTTCTGTAACCAACGTTGCCATGTCCAACTAGTCTCAGCCTTTTTCCTAATGAATGCACTAGGTGATTTAGTTGTCTTAGGTTTGGCTATGGGTGTTTCAACGGTTATCTCAGAAACAACTAGTGGTGGTTTCCCTAAAATGGACTTGGCAACATTTTTGAGCCTAGAGGAAGAGCCACTAGTTCGTTTCTTTTTACGTTTCATCAAAGTTTTAGCAATGCAGTTTTGATGATCACCAGATAATATGCTAGCATGACAAACAATACAACTTGCATCAACCAAAACATTAACATTATCATTCAAAGATTCAACATTTGTTACATCATTCCTAGAAATAGACTTTTCTAAGGTCGATTCTATTCCTGACATTACATTTGTGTTATTCAAACTACTTTCTTGAACTTCTGAAGACTTAGATGATCCATTCCTAGACTTCCTGACTCTTCTCTTTTGTTGTTTCTTGGGAGTCTTTGAACTACTAGCCTTAGAGATAGTATCTAGTCCTGTGGAAGTAGAAGTGTTTGCATTAGTGGTTGAGTCTGATGCTTGGGTAATTGTTTTGTCTACTACATACATCCCTGGGGCAATCTTATGAATATTAGCTTTGCCGTTATCTAAAACTCTGATTTTCTTCTTCAGGTCAACAATGATGTGTTGAAATTCTTGATTTTGAGAATCTAATTTTCTGTTTAGGCGAACTGTGTCATTTCTGTTTTGAAGAATTTCATCTAGTTCCTTTTCATTTTCAAACAGTTTAATTTTTAAGAAAGCCTTAGTTTCCTTAAAATTTTCTGGAACATGACTGTTTTGAAATGATAAAGATTCTATCAGATGTTGAAATTTAAGTTGAAATTCAGCACTCTGTTTTTGACACCAGTCAAGCCTTGTTTGAAGATTAAAAACTTTGTTTTCCACATCATTGTTGATCTGTCGAAGAATCTCATTCTCATGTACCAGATTATCAATCTCCATACGCAACATATTACTATCTACAGCATGATCATTCACAAGTAAAGCATTACCAGATTCATAGAGTGAATTCATAATCACAGACACCACGTCATAACACAATACTTTTTCCAAGAGTCGATCATTTTCTTTTGCTAAAAATTTCCTTTGATGTTTTTGACGTTGAATTTTGTCATCTTTAGCTTTGAAAATGGTTTGCATAGATGCTACTTCCGTGTGTAACTCATCTTCCCATTTTGTTGCGCATTTCTTCAGATTTCTGACATGAGGAAGAATTTTCTTTTGAAGAATCTCTTTCTTTTCTTTTTGAACAGGAGAAAGAAAAGAAGAGACAGGAATTTGAGAACTAAACTCAATTTCATTCTCCAAACAAGAAATGTCGTCCATAAATGTCTTAAAATATCGAAGAACCCGACATTTTGGAGGCATTTGTGGATCAGCAAGATCCTCTGTCAGACAATCTTTGAATTGTACAGCAGTCGTGGGGACATGAGTTATAGACGAAGGAGCACTTATGTTTGTGTATGTTAACGTTTGTTCTGGATGGTCCTTAGGAGGGACAAATGATTTGCTCAAATGAGGTCGTGCATTATAATCATAATGTATCTTTGAAAATTTTGTTTGTGAATTTGATCGACCCTCAATTTTGTTAGCAAGAAAATCCGTTTCTTCATCAACATAATACATAACAACACGTTGAAAGGTATCATCTAATAGAAATGTTGCATTGTATAACTTGGGATTGTCTTTGAGTGCTATGTGTAAATTACGGGGTGTGTCACTTCCAAGTGCAAAACTTACTCCTTTAGGACTCGGTTTCACAACATTTTTTTGAATTTGTGTTACAGAATTACCCGTTTTATACACAATGTTTTGAAATTCTTTGAGTTTGGTTTCCAAATCCAGAATTTGATCAAGATATGAGTCAACACGTTTCCTAGTGGCTTGCTTTTCTTCAAGAAGATCCTGCTGAGAAGTTGAAAGCTCTAATTGAGTTTTTAACAACTCAGAAGTTAAAGCATCAATTTCTTTTTTGAATTCAAATTGATCCTTTTCTTTTTGAGAGAGAAGCTCAGCTTTGGCAACGGTTAGCTCACGAACTTGACTTTCTAAATTTTGAACTTTTACGTATTCTTGTTGGAAAGCCGTTTCAAAACCTTTTTCACGTTTATCTTGTTTAAGATATCCCGAAAGTTGTAGTTGGTAGCACTCATTATCCTTTGTTAACAATGCAATTTTATCTTTGAGCTTCTGATTGATGTCATTGCATTTTTCTATTTGTGACTGGGTGGTCAATAACAAGGCCTGTAATTCCGAATCTTGATCAGTCAAAGGATCTGTTTGATCAAGATGATCACTATTGTCATCATTAATGGGATCATCAAATGAAACAACGGTATTATCATCATCAAATGATACAACCGTGTTGATTTGATCATCGGATGATGATGAGAATGAATCATGTTGATCAAACGTTTCATTTGTAGATGAAGATGCAGCTGGTAAAGCAATTTCATGGATGAGACATGTAGGATCAGGTACCTGAGAAAGACCATCGGTATCATAGACCGGGCCTGACTCGGACATATTCATTTCTTGCATATTAGCCATAAGCATGACTGCAGCATTTGCCTCAAGATCTTCCATTTCATCATCTGATTCCACATTAGCCATAAAACTTTGATCATTCTGAGTCAACCTTCCAGCAGCTTTTTCATCTTTGAGTGCCATCAGAAGAGCCTCTTTGTGATATGCACTGCCCATTGTTCGTGGCTTCGGACAAGCATTTGCCATGTGACCGTTCCCCCCACAGTTGTAACATGTGATAGACGTATTTGCAATGCCTCTCTGAACATTCCCTACAGTCGAATTTCCTCTTTGATTATTCCCCATATTGTTTCTGTTTGCCCCTGCAGTATTGAACCTATTTCCTCCTGACTGAACCCTCTGAGTACCATATCCACGATTTCCCGAACCATATCTGCCTGAAGACCTATTTTGAATTTCTACTCTGCCATCATTAACAACTGCCTGATTCCTGGTATTTGAAGATGAACGAAGACGGTTGTTGGATTTGGTGAATCTACCAAATGCGTTAGCAATCAATCCAAATGCTTCATTAAGAGAGTTGAAAGCATCCTCTTCTTCATCATAATCTGCATTTGAGTACAGTATTGAATCGGTGTTGTTGTATGAAACCAGCTGGTTATCAGAGTATTGTTGTGGTGCTTCATAAGGAATGATTTGATTTTGAGGTTGGGGTGGAAGACTTGGTTGAAAAGATGATTGGCCAAATTCCTGGTGTGGTAAAGAGAAGTTGGATTGAGCAACGAGAGCAAGTGAGTTTGATGTTGGTGTGGGTGTGAAACCTCCTCGTGCTGCAATTTCTTTATCCACTTCTGATTGATGTTGTCGGAGGAAATCATACATGAGTCCATATTTGACAGCACCAATATTCTTTGTCTGTCTTACAAAAGTTGCATACTTCTGCCATTCAGGACCAAGACATCCAAGGAATTTGGAGTTGACAGCAATCTTTGGTAACTTTATATCATGACGATCAAGGTTATTGATAATGTTGGTGAAACGGTGGTAGTAAGATTCAATGGTTTCCCCTGGTTCCATGATGAAGTGAGTGTACTCCATATACAATTTTGACTCAAGATCTTCCTGGTTTAACTCTGTTCCTTCCATGAGAAGATGAACATGTTCCCACATATCTTTGGCTGTCTTTTGAGCATCAATACTTCGATAGATAGGATTGGGAATTCCTTGAAGTATGAAAGACATTGCCAATTGGTTTGCTTCTTGTTGTAATGTTTGCTCAGTTGTGTAGTTGGCAACAGGAGTGGGAGTGGTTGTTTCTTCTCTCTCTGAAGTTGCTGGAACAACAGTAGCTGGAATAGGATAGGGTCCTTCTTCAATGACTTTCTTGAGGTATAGACCATGAGGTTTTTTCAGTTCAACAAATCTGAGGAATCTACTAGCCCATTGCACGTAGTTACCTGGAGTTAGCATTGGTGGAGTTTCTTGACTTCCAGCTTCATGACGTGATTGCTGACTACTAATTGCCTCACACATCTTGTTAAACCAATGAGGTTCTCTGGAGTAGGATGAATAATTCTGCAGTTGTTGATTCTGTTGCATGATTTGTTGTGGGGATACTTGTGGTGGAGAGAGAAATTGATGCTGTTGCACGAATGCTTGTTGTTGTTGATACTGAGGATGATATTGCTGTTGTTGTGGATGTTACTGTAGCTGGTAGTAGTAATTGAAGTAAGGTGGTTGAGACATTTTGTTGGATCTTTAGATAATTAAGATGTGTTATAAGAGTTATGATATTTGTTTAATTAAGTTTACTCAATGTTCTTAGTCCAATTGCGAGAAACACTGTTTGAATTGCGAGAGATTCTGAATTGCGAAAGAGATTGTCCAATTGCGAAAGATCTGAGTAATTCCGAGAGATTCACCAAATGCGAGAGAAAATTGTAATTGCGAGAAATAATCTCAATTGCGAGAGAACTTAGCAATTGCGAGAGATAACTCTGAATTGCGAAAGATCAAGCAATTTCGAAAGATTTTTCAAAATTACAATTTCGATCACGTTCTCAAACTTTTATACAAAAGATGAGAATAATTCCAAGTCGAGGTAGTTTCACAACCTTATACAAGGGAGGAAACACCGAGTACCAAATCCGAAGAAGTTGATGAATTGCGAGAAACCCTTGTTCAGTCCAATTGCGAGAAACCCTTAAACTAGCAATTCCGAGAAACCCTTTTTACCAAATGCGAGAAACCCTTGAATTTTAGCAGACCAATTGCGAGAAACCCTTTTCCTTCAAAATTCAACCCAAAACGTTGGATAATGATGAAAATCGTACAACTGATGAATATTAGCGATTAAAACACCAAATTTTCACCAAAGTTTACAACTTTATCCTTAAAACACGAAGATTTGATGAAAATGAATAAGCAACGATTTGCAAAACTCACGTTTTTCACACTTTTAACGCAACAAATGACCAAAAACTTACGTAAACCAATGAAAACAAATGTGTTAACGATTAAATCTACTCTTAAAACACTAAACTTAACTACCTTTGGCGAATGATACCACTTGTAGGTCACTAATATTTCAACCACACACACGTTAAACCAAAGTAAAACTCGTACAACTACTATATATTATGCTACGCTAAATGAGAAAAGATAATAAGCAATAAGCTAAATAGAATAAGATGAGAATAAGAAGTAAAGGAAGGCTTTCATTAGTCGAATGTTACAAGGACAAAGCTCTCGCTAGATATATGAAAAACCAACACAAAATATGATGCCCCATGCCTTCTATTTATAGGCTTTTGGGATAGGGCAACATTTACATGATATCTTCTAGAAAGAAAAATGAGAGGAGGGCCGGCCCATGGACTTCTTATGGACCGGTCCTTAATTGCTAACTTAAAGTCCATATTGTGCAACATTCTTAAATGAACAAGACTTGTATAATTAATAAAAACATGTTCCTAACACTAGGATTCCCCTCCTACACCACAGGATCAACTTTAATTCAAATTTCACCCAACTTGCCTATTTAAGGCCTTACCCTTGCAAGCTTATCTTGCACTTCACCTTCAACCTCCCATCACACAAACACCATGTCCTCCACACATGGTTCAACCTCTCAAATCTCCAAGAAACCTAGGATAACCGTAAAACCACCCTCAAAACCACTCTTTGTGGATCTCACAAGAGATGATGAAGCTATGACACCACCTTCCCAAGCCACTCCATACTCACCATCACCACCTTTTGCACCATCTAAAACATCATCTACCTACACAACATCTTCATCATCCTATTACACTACATCATCAATGGAGTACACACCATCCCCCTTCACCCCATTGGACAATGCCATGCCAATTTCACCTCCAACAAACCTACCACAATCACCATCTCCTATCATGGTACAACCCAACCAACCACATCCCTTTGAGTTACATAGTGCTAATTGCCTATGTTGTCTCCATAACCGTAATCTCATCTACTTCTTAAGAGACGAGATTCATTTCATGTTCTATTTTATAGAACATCTCTTGACACATCTACCACCTCAAATGGGGCCCCAATCTCCAACACCTCCTAACCAAAACAACTAAACACTTGCTTGTTTAGTCCTCCACAATAAACTCTTAGGACCCCTCTTGGAAATGAAGCTTGCCTCTAGTCATTAGGAATTTAGGCTTCTTGTTATCTTTCTTTGTGCTTTCTATGTAGTCATACATTACTATGACACTTGTTTGTTTTATGAATGAATGTTTTTATGTGGAGGTTTTCCTTTTAAAGGATTGGTTATTTGTCACAATGTGCTACTTGTTAGATATTGTATATTTGTCGTCTAACTTTGTTTTGTAGCATGATCCATTGCTCGATTCCTTGGTGTTCTCCAAATGAGGGGGAGTACACATCAAGGGGGAGCCTTAACCACCTTTTTGATTTGACAAAAAGGGGGAGAAATGGGAGTAAACTCATTAAGAACTTGTTAAAACTAATTTTAAACTAAAATGAGTTTATATTTTATCATCATCAAAAAGGGGGAGATTGTTGATGCAAATAATGTTCTAAAAACGTTATTTATGTCTTTCGATTACTTCACGTTTTGAGGATGACAAAATGTGAACTCACGTTACGTTAAAATTAACGTTAACAAGTTTTTAATCGGAAGATCCCGTTTCTACGCAAATCACTCTTGAACAAAGTTACAACTTGGACTAGTGATCAAAGAAGTGAATTCATGTTTTGAAAATTCACATTTTAAATGGGACAAAACATTTTTTCAAAAATACACATGACAAATTATTTTTGAAATATTAAGAAATGTTTTAATGGAAAAATAAGTTTGAAAATCACAACAGCTATTTTTCCCCCCAAAATCAGGTCCAACCTTCCCCAAATAAGTTTTCACCAGAAAAGACAAAATTTGGAGCGTCCTAGTCTACCACGGCTCCACGGTACCGTTAAATTTAACGGAGCCGTGGGTTATTTAAAGGAGCCGTCCGTACCATTTTTTCTGTAACGTTCAGATTTTATTTGCCTATAAATACCCACCCCTTTCACAGTTTTAGGCACCCTTCACACACAGAAAAATCCCTTAGCTAAATCCTCTCACACCTTTCACTTCTTAGGATCATTTAGATTTGTTTTTCTTTGTTTCAAGAGTGATCCAATCATCCTTCAAGTGATCCTCTTCATACCTCTTCACTAGCAAGAGAAGAACACAAGTATCCAAGTTGATACAAGGTGTTGTCATCCCTCTTCATTAGCAAGAGAAGAACTCAAGTAATCAAGAAGATACTAGAGTTATAGTTGATAGGTTTTTGTAACACTTGTTACAACCTTGTTGTGTCTTAGCATACATCAAGTTTATTTTCTTTTTGTGAGTGAGAGTGAAGATCAAGTGTGATCTATAGAGATAGTGAACATCTCTTGAAGCCATTGGGCTTGTGTGATTGATCAAGAAGATCAAGGGTCATTAGGTTAGTGTTAGTTGAGTAGAGTGAAGTGAGTGTTGATCATTGTGATCGTGTTGAGATCTTGATGATCTTTTGAAGCCATTGGGCTTGTGTGTTTGGTCACGTGGACCTTGGTAGATTGGTGCTAGCTAAGATTAGCACTCGACATCTAGCTTAGTGTCGGTAAAAGGATAAGCGACGTGTACGGTTTTCTCCGCCTTAAGGGAGGTTGTTGACATAGTGCTTGAAACTCTCGAGTGTGGTACTCGGGGAGTGGAGTAGGGCGAAGAAGAGCTTCGTAGCCGAACCACTATAAATCCTCTGTCTCGGTTTGATCTTTCCAACTCTACTCTTTACTTTTATTATTTATCATTAGTTAGAATAGTGTCTAGTTCATATTGGTGTTGATTGATTACATATAAGTGTTCGAATCAAAGTTTCCAATATCATACTTTTAAAACAAGATTTTTAAAAAAGAAGTTTTTAAACCGGTAAACTATTCAACCCCCCCATTCTAGTTTCCCACAAGAACTTTAGTGCCTCAAGCACTGAAACTCTTGATCATGTCTTCAGTAAGCTACAAAGGATTGTTAGCCAACTTACTGTTTTGAAGATAGTGATTCCACAAGAAGATCTTAACTTGAAGTTTCTCAATAGTCTACCTGCTGAGTGGAACAACTATGTTGTTGTTTGGAGCAATAAGCCTGAACTGGAGAAGATGTCATTGAATGAGCTGTACAACAATCTCAAGATTGTTGAACAAAAGGGGAAAAAGGCAGGAAGCACCACTTCTAGTTCTGGAAACATGGCATTCTTGTCATCCCCCAGCAATAGCTGTCCTGAAGATGATGAAGCAGTTTGTACTGCTAGCCCTAAAGTTAGCACTGCTAGTGTAATAACTAGTACTGCTGGCTTGAGTGATGAGACTATATATGCATTTGTGTCAGAGCAATCCAGTGGGTCTCAGATCTACAATGAAGACCTTCTTCAAATTCATGAAGATGATTTGGAAGCAATGGACTTAAAGTGGCAATTGGCTTTGATAAGCATTAGGGCAAAGAAGTATTATCAAAGGACTGGAAACAAGATTACTTTCAATGGAAGAGATGTTGCTGGATATGAAAAATCCAAGGTGGAGTGTTATAATTGTCACAAGATGGGACACTTTGCCATGGAATGTAGAAGTCCTAAACAACAGGACAACAAAGGGAAAGGGTACAAAGGTCAGCAAGGAAACAGAAGGACAGTGAATGTGGAAGAAACTTCTTCCAAGGCAATGGTAGCTATTGATGGAGTTGGCTTTGACTGTAACTTCATGGAAGAAGAGGAGGAACCAGCCAACTTTGGATTGATGGCTTTATCAGACTCAGAGGTACATGAGGTTAAAAAGTGTTCAAATTCTTGTCCTGCTTTGAAAGATTATGAGACTCTTAAGAAACAGTATGATAATCTTAGGATAGAGTTTAATGAAGTAAATTTTTGTGACAACTCGTAATTTCAGGCCATTTTTTCCGAACCTCGACAAATTACTATTCATGAGTTACTATTCATTTTTACTATTCATTGATCACTATTCACTTTTACTATTCATCATTTTCGAGTTCAGTTTGAGATTTTGAGAAACTTTCGAAAATTTTTACTATTCATGAAACACTATTCATTCCCGGAGGGAAATCACTATTCATAATCATCATTCATCGTTCAGTAAACCTAGTTTGCAAGTATTCAAATTCGCGTAACCAGTTTGGTTTAGCTGCGAAATTCATGCATCATCAGTAAGGACATGTCATATAGACTAGAGTAGTCTACATATCATCAGTAACATCATTATCATGTTAAGTCATGCACGGGTTTGTGTGTTTTTCATTTACGTATGTTTGTTTATTTGTTAAACGTTACCACTCAGTCATTACTACTAATATTATACTCAAATACTCCCGACTATGATCCTAATATAGTTTCATGCTAATTTTAATGATATAAAATTTATATTATTAATTTACCCGGTGTTTTGAAACCTTTTGCTATATTTTACGTTAAGAGCTTATAACTCCATCGGTTTGCGATATTTCATCACGATCACTATTTTAACACCCGATTCTTATCAGTAACATGATTTCATAATTTTCACGACTTCGTCATATTTTATTTTTATTCGTCACGTTTTATTTTCAGTTAACCCGGTACCCGATAACGCCGAAATTATACACTAATCTAACTAGGACTTATCCTAAAAATGTTTATAGGAAAAAAATCTCAACACAAGGCTTCCTCAAGAAGCTTGCCGCCCTTCCTTGACTATTCTTGCCTAATACACCAAAAATTCCTTTAATGCAAAACTTTACTTAAACTAGTTTACTTCATTAACACATTTACTTCATTTCATAAGCTAAACAAGATCAAAACACTCTCTTCCCCTCTCATTCATACCCACGGCTCAACCACAAGACCAAGAAGAATCCATAGTTTTTCATAGTTCAAGTGTTATACAAGTCCCAAATACCTTCCTTGTTAGAGTTTTGTAATAAAAACACCAAGGTTGTGGTCATTTTTCATCCTAGCTCACCAATCATCAAGTAAGCTCAAGAACACCATTTTTGATCATTTCATACTTCCTTTGTTCTTATATTGTTGTATCTCCTATTTATTTTGAGAGCTATCCATGCAAAACTTATGTTATGTATACCACTTGTTTTATTTTTCACTAAAACTATCTCAAACCCTAGATCTGTATGTTTTATTAACATCCCCGCGAAGCCCACTATTTTTAGCGATGTTTAGGACCCATGACACCCTAAGAAGGTGTATGGTAGGATGTGTGTATTTGTGGAGTTGTGTTGTAGTTGTTTGATCAAGCCGCGAACCAAGAAAACGAGTTTCTAACGTATTTATATACCTGCTGTCCAAAAACACAAACTCTGGAAAAAATCAGTAAACATGGCGTTATTTTAGCTTTCATATTTAGAAAGTACTCTCAAACACGAAAACGTGGTCGCTTGAATCACTAAAAACCGAGTTATAACGAAGGAGATACGAAGTTTTAAAGTTAGCAACACAAAAACTATTATTTTTAGAAAATGCGTGCTGTTGGCCGAACTTCAGGGGACAGAACGAGGCGTTAGCCGAAGTCTAGCTGAGCCGAGCCACTGAAAATATGTTAGTTCATGTTATGACGAACGCGTGGATATAAAGAACGTTGAAAACAGACTTGTAACGACCGAGATATGAATTTCTGAAAAGCCGACTAACAAAACTTATTTTGACAGCCTCACTATAATTCAAATATTTTCTAAGTGTAAACAGTTTTTGCGAGGCACCATCTTACGAGCCATTTTCCCGTTGAGCGAGTCTATTTGGGCCATAAACTCCTTCGGGTGAAACGAAGTATTCCCGGCCTATTTTCCAAATCAATCAACCGTTTGTTGATCGGACTTATGACGAGAAAGATATGATTTTTCTAGTTTCCCAGAAAAACAGCCATTTTGTGAAATTAAAGTTGTAAAGACTAGAAATTTGCAAGTCGCCAAGTTGATGACCGATTTTCTTTATGATCGAGGCGCGTATGACCAAAACTCAAAAGAGACGGCTGTGAGATTATGTTACAAGGTTTTCAAAAACGTCGAGTTTTACCGCTAACACTTAACGTACAATATTTCACGACTAGTCTTACGAGGCCATTTGGGCATATTTTCACAAAGTATGAAAAGTGGTATTTTGCAACGAAAACATTATATTTGACCATAAAACACCAAACGAGGATCGTGGAGTACCATTTCAACATATTTACACGAAAAGTAGTTTATGACTTGACGAGACGTCAAAAATGTATTTTTCGACGATAAACATTATTTTCAAAAGTAACGAGTGGTATCGTTAACATACGTATTTGCATGTGTAGCATCATTTCATTGCTTACAATAGATCATATCATTCATGTTAGGTCGCGGTTAGAGACCGAGCCTCATTTCAGCATATTCATATCTGTCATTGTTGCTATCGCATCAGGTGAGTTCCATAGCCCCTACCTTTATACGTTTTGCATTACGTTTTGGGGGAGAATACATGCTCAATTATTTTTCACAAGAACTTTAATCTTTTAAGGATTAACGTGAGTTTTCATAGCTCCGTTTTTCAAGTTATTACATCATTTCAAATTTCTCGGGGAGAATACATTGCACCATTTTTCATGCGGACCAAAGTATATAAATTCATTACATTGCTTAAGTTACATCATTGCCAAGTTAAAGTCCCCTGTTATTTATCATGAACCGTTAATTGTGAGCAAGCGAAGGTGCGGTGGATAGATCTATCGAGGGTGACGCCTCCGTTCGGGTTGGTAGCACCAACTTGTCATACGAACGCATTTCATTTCATTCATTCAGGGTGTTTGGCAAAACACTCCATTTTGGGGCATATATAACATCAGTCTAGCTTCGGGGTCATGAGCTTAAGAGATATTGTATCATTTTTATGTGGCAGTTTGTCATACACTTTATACTTGTGGTTTCCGTATAACATTTCAGTAACATAAACCAAATCATATTTGGCAATGGGTTGTAAACACACAGGTTGCAAGTCTTGTTATGGGCGGGACTTGGAACTGGGTGGATTTACAATGCCTTTGCTGGGAAAATCATTATTCAAAGGCATTACATTTTACAATAAACTATATGAACTCACCAACCTCGTGTTGACACTTTTAACATGTATTTTCAGGTATAAGCATTAGCACGCTACTGGAGGTTTTTGGCAGGGCATGGCATGGTCATAGAAGACTCTGACAAACATTTGGGACCGTTCTACCTATTTTAAAGGGCCTATTTCCGCACTACTTTTAACAATGTAAATTCAACATTTTTATTAAACAATGTTGTTCTAAATAATTGAAATGAAAACCGTTCTTTGCACTTGTGTTGTGATACCAATTGAGTTGCACCCCAGTGGCATGTATGCTTCCGCTGGACCCGATTTTGGGGGTGTGACAGATTGGTATCAGAGCCTTGGCTATAGAGAACTTGGTGATTTTAAAACCTAGACTATAGCTACATTTACAAAAACTTAACCCTATGACCGCCACGTGCCTACCTGCCAAGCTGATGCCTCAATTGTGGTTTGTTGCTGACATATTTAATAAGATTTGTGTCTTATTATCAAATCATTCATACCCACTTATTATAGTTGATTACTATAGTTGTCTTTCATATAAGCATGCATACATATCGTATACGTTTCAGCGTTACGCCTTTTTCTTACATAGTTTCATCATTCGACCACGAGTTTGGTCCTTTGCCTTAGCCTATCAGAACATCTCTTCAAATGTGAAGGACCTAGTATTACTATAACTGAGCTGAGTATTTTAAACTTCATTGAACCTCGGTGGAATATAGACTCGTCACCTATATTCAACCCGGGACAGTTGGACATAGGCTGACTACCTATGCCCCGCTCAGAGATGAATTTTGCAATACTGAGAGCAGTTATAATAAAATTATGTCCGGTTTGCATTCCTACTCGATTTCTAAAGGTTTCAAAACTTCTTGTGTGTGTACACAATCGTTGCAAGAACATCCACACCTACATCACCTTATGAACCGCCGTCTAGAAGCACGTCAGCTAACCATAACCCAACCTCAAGCCGTTGAGAGTCAGATCATTGGGAATGACAATCATTTCACCTTTACCATCACGAATCCTCGAGACTCAAGTTGAGGCACTCAAGGGAGAAAACTGACAGAATGATAAAACCCTATGGTATGCCAAAGAATGCAAATGGGTTATTGAAGAGGTCAGACAGAGTATTGTGCTTCAAGGATAGAAACTGGATATCTCTCTATGATGGAATACGAGAGTTGATTATGCACGAGTCGCACAAGTCGAAGTACTTCATTCATCCAAGTTCTGATAAGATGTATCAGGATCTCAAGAAACTTTATTGGTGGCCGAATGTGAAAGCAGACATAGCTTTGTATGTTAGCAAATGCCTTACTTGCGCTAAAGTAAAAGCCGAGTACCAGAAACCATTAGGATTACTTCAGCAACCAGAAATTCCTTAGTGGAAATGAGAACGCATTACAATAGATATTTTCATTAAACTTCCCAAGACATCAGGCAGTTTCGAAGCTATTTGAGTGATCATCGATCGTCCCACTAAATCAGTCCATTCCGTTCCAATTGGAGAGACTTATACTATGGAACAACTTACCAGACTTTACGTCAAGGAAATAGTTTCAAGGCACGGTGAACCAATTTCCATCATTTTCGACAGAGATAGTCGCTTTACTTCAAACTTCTAACAATCCCTTTAAGCTATACTTACCCAATCAGATGTATGCACGATCTACCATCCTCAGGCCAACGAACATTGAAGCGAACTATCCAATCCCTATAGGACGTGCTCAGCACCATAGAATCAACCTTAAATTGTTTGGAGTAAACCTTTGACATTGACAGATTTCACCTTCAACAATAGCCATCACACAAATACAAAGACTGCACCCTTTAAGAAACCCTATGGTGGAAGTACCAATTACCTATTGACAACCAAAAATCGGGAAGTCCAATTCACTAGTCTAGAACCCAATCGTGAAACAACAAAGGAAATTGTACAAGTCAAGAATCAGTTACAAGCAACACGAGAACAATAGAAAAGTTAGGTCAACTCAGGATGCAAAAATCATTGGGATTAGGTATCCCTAAGCAGCAAATCATTAGAATTCTAACTGTGGAACGAGTTATGTTGAAAACCTTGCCTTGGAAAAGCATGATACAATTGTGGGAACACGGGAAAGTGAACCCTAGGTACCTTGGACCATTAAAGACTGTAACTGTAATCGGCCGACTGGCATACAGACTGGAGCTTCCGTCAGAGCTCAACAGCATACATAACACGTTTCATGTCTTAAACCTCAAGAAATGTTTTTCAAACGAAACGCCCGAAATTCCATTGGAAGAAATTCAGCTCGACAATAAGCACAATTACGTGAAGGAAACAACAGAAATCATAGACCATGAGGTCAAACAGTTGAAGCAGAGTCAAATTCCTATCGTTAAGGTTCGCTAGAATTCTCGCAGAGGTCCTAAGTTTACTTGGGAGCGGGAAGACCAGATGCGGCTCAAATATCTACACCTTTCACCGAATCCACCCCGGAGACCAACACTAACTGAATTCAGGGACTGAATTCCCGTAACGGGTGGAGACTGTGACAACTCGTAATTTCAGGCCATTTTTCCGAACCTCGACAATTTACTATTCACGAGTTACTATTCATTTTTACTATTCACTTTACTATTCATCATTTTCGAGGTCAGTTTGAGATTTTGAGAAACTTTCGGAAAATTTTACTATTCATGAAACACTATTCATTCCCGGAGGGAAATCACTATTCATAATCATCATTCATCTTTCCGTAAACTTAGTTTACGGGTATTCAAATTCGCGTAACCAGTTTGGTTTAGCTGCGAAATTCATGCATCATCAGTAAGGACATGTCATATAGACTAGAGTAGTCTACATATCATCAGTAACATCATTATCATGTTAAGTCATGCACGGGTTTGTGTGTTTTTCATTTACGTATGTTTGTTTATTTGTTAAACGTTACCACTCAGTCATTACTACTAATATTATACTCAAATACTCCCGACTATGATCCTAATATAGTTTCATGCTAATTTTAATGATATAAAATTTATATTATTAATTTACCCGGTATTTTGAAACCTTTTGCTATATTTTACGTTAAGAGCTTATAACTCCATCGGTTTGCGATATTTCATCACGACCACTATTTTAACACCCGATTCTTATCAGTAACATGATTTCATAATTTTCACGACTTCGTCATATTTTATTTTTATTCGTCACGTTTTATTTTCAGTTAACCCGGTACCCGATAACGCCGAAATTATACACTAATCTAACTAGGACTTATCCTAAAAATGTTTATAGGAAAAAAATCTCAACACAAGGCTTCCTCAAGAAGCTTGCCGCCCCCCTTGACTATTCTTGCCTAATACACCAAAAATTCCTTTAATGCAAAACTTTACTTAAACTAGTTTACTTCATTAACACATTTACTTCATTTCATAAGCTAAACAAGATCAAAACACTCTCTTCCCCTCTCATTCATACCCACGGCTCAACCACAAGACCAAGAAGAATCCATAGTTTTTCATAGTTCAAGTGTTATACAAGTCCCAAATACCTTCCTTGTTAGAGTTTTGTAATAAAAACTCCAAGGTTGTGGTCATTTTTCACCCTAGCTCACCAATCATCAAGTAAGCTCAAGAACACCATTTTTGATCATTTCATACTTCCTTTGTTCTTATATTGTTGTATCTCCTATTTATTTTGAGAGCTATCCATGCAAAACTTATGTTATGTATACCACTTGTTTTATTTTTCACTAAAACTATCTCAAACCCTAGATCTGTATGTTTTATTAACATCCCCGCGAAGCCCACTATTTTTAGCAATGTTTAGGACCCATAACACCCTAAGAAGGTGTATGGTAGGATGTGTGTATTTGTGGAGTTGTGTTGTAGTTGTTTGATCAAGCCGCGAACCACGAAAACGAGTTTCTAACGTATTTATATACCTGCTGTCCAAAAACACAAACTCTGGAAAAAATCAGTAAACATGGCATTATTTTAGCTTTCATATTTAGAAAGTACTCTCAAACACAAAAACGTGGTCGCTTGAATCACTAAAAACCGAGTTATAACGAAGGAGATACGAAGTTTTAAAGTTAGCAACACAAAAACTATTATTTTCAGAAAATGCGTGCTGTTGGCCAAACTTCAGGGGACAGAACGAGGCGTTAGCCAAAGTCTAGCTGAGCCGAGCCACTGAAAATATGTTAGTTCATGTTATGACGAACGCGTGGATATAAAGAACGTTGAAAACAGACTTGTAACGACCGAGATATGAATTTCTGAAAAGCCGACTAACAAAACTTATTTTGACAGCCTCACTATAATTCAAATATTTTCTAAGTGTAAACAGTTTTTGCGAGGCACCATCTTACGAGCCATTTTCCCCGTTGAGCGAGTCGGTTTGGGCCATAAACTCCTTCGGGTGAAACGAAGTATACCCGGCCTATTTTCCAAATCAATCAACCGTTTGTTGATCGGACTTATGACGAGAAAGATATGATTTTTCTAGTTTCCCAGAAAAACAGCCATTTTGTGAAATTAAAGTCTAAGTGTAAAGACTAGAAATTTGCAAGTCGCCAAGTTGATGACCGATTTTCTTTATGATCGAGGCGCGTATGACCAAAACTCAAAAGAGACGGCTGTGAGATTATGTTACAAGGTTTTCAAAAACGTCGAGTTTTACCGCTAACACTTAACGTACAATATTTCACGACTAGTCTTACGAGGCCATTTGGGCATATTTTCACAAAGTATGAAAAGTGGTATTTTGCGACGAAAACATTATATTTGACCATAAAACACCAAACGAGGATCGTGGAGTACCATTTCAACATATTTACACGAAAAGTAGTTTATGACTTAACGAGACGTCAAAAATGTATTTTTCGACGATAAACATTTTTTTCAAAAGTAACGAGTGGTATCGTTAACATACGTATTTGCATGTGTAGCATCATTTCATTGCTTACAATAGATCATATCATTCATGTTAGGTCGCGGTTAGAGACCGAGCCTCATTTCAGCATATTCATATCTGTCATTGTTGCTATCGCATCAGGTGAGTTCCATAGCCCCTACCTTTATACGTTTTGGATTACGTTTTGGGGGAGAATACATGCTCAATTATTTTTCACAAGAACTTTAATCTTTTAAGGATTAACGTGAGTTTTCATAGCTCCGTTTTTCAAGTTATTAACTCATTTCAAATTTCTCGGGGGAGAATACATTGCACCATTTTTCATGCGGACCAAAGTATATAAATTCATTACATTGCTTAAGTTACATCATTGCCAAGTTAAAGTCCCCTGTTATTTATCATGAACCGTTAATTGTGAGCAAGCGAAGGTGCGGTGGATAGATCTATCGAGGGTGACGCCTCCGTTCGGGTTGGTAGCACCAACTTGTCATACGAACGCATTTCATTTCATTCATTCAGGGTGTTTGGCAAAACACTCCATTTTGGGGCATATATAACATCAGTCTAGCTTCGGGGTCATGAGCTTAAGAGATATTGTATCATTTTTATGTGGCAGTTTGTCATACACTTTATACTTGTGGTTTCCGTATAATATTTCAGTAACATAAACCAAATCATATTTGGCAATAGGTTGTAAACACACAGGTTGCAAGTCTTGTTATGGGCGGGACTTGGAACTGGGTGGATTTAATATGCCTTTGCTGGGAAAATCATTATTCAAAGGCATTACATTTTACAATAAACTCTATGAACTCACCAACCTCGTGTTGACACTTTTTAGCATGTATTTTCAGGTATAAGCATTAGCACGCTACTGGAGGTTTTTGGCAGGGCATGGCATGGTCATAGAAGACTCTGACAAACATTTGGGACCGTTCTACCTATTTTAAAGGGCCTATTTCCGCACTACTTTTAACAATGTAAATTCAACATTTTTGTTAAACAATGTTGTTCTAAATAATTGAAATGAAAACCGTTCTTTGCACTTGTGTTGTGATACCAATTGAGTTGCACCCCAGTGGCATGTATGCTTCCGCTGGACCCGATTTTGGGGGTGTGACAATTTTAGTCTTTCAAATCATAAAAGAGGACTAGTTATTTTAGAAGAGCAACTTACTTTTTATAGACAGAATGAAACTAATTTTACAGATGAGATAGCTGTCTTAAAAAGGGATTTGCAAGTTAGAGATGATAAGATGAGTGGGCTTGTATATGAACTAGAAAAGCTTAAGAAAGAAAAAGAAAACATACAGTTAAGTGTTGACATTCTTGAATATACATCAAAAGGGGTTCAGAAAATAATAGAGAGTCAACTTGTAAATAAAGCTACATCTGGTTTAGGATATAAGTCTGTTGCACCTCCCATTAGAGGAATGTTTGTACCTCCAGGAATTGACTTAGCTCATACAGGCTTAGAGGAATTTAAGGATATTGAGTTTCCTGGTTATGGTCCCAAAACCAAAGAAAGTCTTACTAAATTTTTTAAGGCTGAGGATTCTTTTGAGAGTGCAAGTGATACTTCACTCTCTGAGAACAAGGTGTCCTCTGCTAGGGACTCAGATGCTCCAACCATTGAGGATTGGACTTTTGATGATGACCAGGATGATCAGGTTAAGGTTAAAACTGAGAGTGTTAAGGTAGAAGCTGAAAATGTTCCTAAAGTGGTTAAAAATGAAAATATAAAACCAGCTATGAAAGCTGTTAGATATGCTGAGATGTATAGGTCTACACATAGATCTTCAGTTCCTATGGGAAATCAAAGGAACTGGAATAATTTAAAATCTCAACAGCTTGGTAATGAGTTTGTTATGCAGAATAAAGTATGTTTTGTGTGTGGTAAATTTGATCATCTGGCTGCTTATTGTAACTCAAATCCATGGAAAAAGAGGGATTTTAGGAGTTCAAGGGTGTATGGGAATACAAATTCTAGGGTGAACCACAACAATCCAAGTAGAATGACTCACCCTAATCATAAAATGACACCCAGAGCAGTCATGTTAAAGTCTGGCATCAAATCAGTTTCTACTGCTAGACCAAACAAAGGTGTTAATAACAAACAAGCTGTTTCAGGTGCAAAACCATTTTCAAATAATGCACAAATAGTTAACGGGCCCTTTTACAAGAAAACAACTTTGAAAAATAAAAAATGGGTGCCTAAGGTCAAACATGCTAAGCCAGTAGTTCCTACTGCTAGGCCAACAGTTTCTACTGCTAGGCAAATAAAAGTTGTTAAGGGTCAATGGGGCAATGCTATGAAGGCCTCAGCACGTTGGGTCTGGAAACCTACCAAACCCAATGGTGCATCAATGACTTTTAATAAATATTCTTATATTGATGCACGGGGCAGATCCAAGTCAGTGATGGCTTGGGTCCCAAAAGGAACTAAATCCTTTATTTTGTGTGCAGGAACATCCTACAAATGGTGGAGAAGAGAGAGGATACTCAGATAGTGGATGTTCAAGGCATATGACTGGTAACATGTCATACCTTTCAGATTTTACAGCTCTGGATGGAGGACCAGTTATCTTTGGAGAAGGTGTTGGTGGTAGGATTACTGATAAAGGTGTTATTAAAACCGGTAATCTTGACTTTGAAAATGTGTATTTTGTACCAGAGCTTAAGTACAACCTTTTTCGTGTGTCACAAATTTGTGATAAAAAGAACAAGGTTCTTTTTACTGACACTGACTATCTTATTCTTTCTCCTGATTTCAAACTACCTGATGAAAATCAAGTATTGCTTAAAATTCCCAGAAAGGGTAACACATACAGTGTTGAGATGAATAAGCTTGTTCCTAGAGAAGGTCTTACTTGCCTTGTTGCAAAAGCTACATTATATGAGTCAATGTTGTGGAACAGGAGGCTTGGTCATGTGAATTTCAAAACCATTAATAAGCTTGCTAAGAATGATTTGGTAAGAGGTTTACCCAAAAAGATTTTTCAAAATGATCAAACGTGTGTTTCTTGCCTTAAGGGTAAACAACATAGACCTTCCTATAAGCCAAAAGTTCATAACTCTAACAATCAAGCTTTATACATGCTTCATATGGACTTTTTTGGTCCTACTTCTGTTAATAGCTTGAATCATAAAAGATATTGTCTTGTTATTATTGATGATTATAGCAGGTTTACATGGGTTTACTTTTTGAGAACTAAGGATGAAACTAGTGAGATCCTTAAGTCTTTTATAACTGAGGTAGAAAACCTAGCTGATAAGAAGGTAAAAATAAACAGATGTGATAATGGGACAGAGTTTAAGAACAGGGTTATGGATGAGTTTTGCAAAGAGAAGGGTGTTAAAAGAGAATTCAGTGTAGCTAGAACCCTAAATCAAAATGGAGTAGCTGAAAGAAAGAATAGGACACTAATAGAGGCTGCTAGGACAATGTTAGCTAACTCGAAGGTACCTATTTCATTTTGGGCTGAAGCAGTTAGTACTGCTTGTTATGTTCAGAACAGGGTTTTAATGGTACAACCTTATAATAAGACTCCTTATGAACTTTTCAGAGGTAGAACCCCTTCCTTAAGTTTTATGAGACCTTTTGGTTGTCATGTCACAATTCTCAATACCAAAGACCATTTAGGAAAGTTTGATGGGAAATCTGATGAGGGTTTCTTTGTTGGCTATTCTTTGCATAGTAAGGCTTTTAGGGTGTATAATAAAGATCACAAGGCATATAGAGGAAAATCTGCACATAGAGTTTCAGGAGAATATATCAAATGTTGCAGGTGGTGGTCTAGATTGGATTTTTGATATTGATGGTCTTTCAGAATCTATGAATTATGTGCCTGTCACAGGTACAAATACTAATGATAATGCAGGTGATGATGATTCTGATGAAGAATATATCTTGAGGCCAATTTTGGAAGATAGTCCATTGTATGCTTCTTCTTCAAAGAATGATGATGCTCCATCATCAAGTGATGCAGCTAAAGAGAAGAATGTTGATGACAACAATGGACAGAATGGTAAAGAAACAGAAGTTCCTGAGAGCAGTACAAATGGAGTTAGTACTGCTGAGCCACATGATGATACTGCGGGAGCAAGTCATGCTACTATTGTTCCAACAGTTACTACTGCTACACTGACTGATACTTTTGATTTATTTGGAGCTGGTTTGTACAACATGCCTTTTACCTATGAAGCTCCTTCTACTCCCCAAACAATAGTTCACAGGAATCATCCACTTACCAATGTGATTGGAGATGTACAACCTGGAGTAAAGACTAGAAGACAAATCCAAGATCCAGATCATCATGGTTTTCTCAGTGTTGTGTATGAAGAAAAACACCATCAAGATGAGAATGAATGCCTATTTGTTTGTTTCCTATCACGGATAGAACCAAAGAATGTGCTCAAGGCATTAGAAGACTCAAGTTGGGTTTAGGCAATGCAAGAAGAACTGCTTCAATTCAAGATTCAGAAGGTCTGGGTTTTAGTTGATTTGCCAAAGGGTATGAAGGTTATTGGTACCAAGTGGGTGTTCCGAAACAAGAAGGATGAGAGAGGCATAGTGATAAAAAACAAAGCAAGGCTGGTGTAAAACCCTAAAAATCTAAAACATGTAAAAAGACCAAATTGCCCTTACAAGTTAAAAATTTAATTAAAAACTTATAAAGTATCGAATCGATCCCAAACTTCTGGCAATGCACAAGATATGTTACCAAATAATTTAGACAACTTCATTTAACATTTATACAAATTACAAAATGACTAAAATACCCCTATATGGACCGAATTAATTTATAATTAATATTATGTCTAATTAAAAAAGTTTTAAATGGAACAAATATGGAAGGAAATCAATCTCATCTTGTGCCAACTATTATCACCGAAAATTAGGGCCCAAGCCCTCCCCTATGACTCGGCATTCCTCTAATATATCTCACCCTTATCACATTTCTTCATTCCAAATCAAAACCGAACCATTCAACAAACCCTAAACACAAAGAAAATTCGTCACTCTCACATCCGATTTTTCCCAAGGCTTAGATCATTTTTCCTGTGTTCTTGGTCACCATTAGAAGGCTAGAAAAATATTTTTGAAGGTGTTCGCGGCCTGGTTCATTTCCGGTGAATTAACTTCTTGTCGTGGCTTATTTGTGAGGTATGGTCCAAAATAATTCGTTCAGCCTCTATAAAATTCATTTATCATTTTTCTTGTGATCCTTATATCACATATACTCTGTGAAAAATATTGAAAAGGTCGTGGAGTAGCTCTTGGAGTCGAGGAGAATTATTGTTCAATTTGTCTCATACGCGTGTGACTAAATTCGCCCAGCCATATCCACACGTTCAATCCTTGGTTTGGTATTTTTCCTATGATCCTTTGGTCTAATATAACTCATATAAAATACTCAATTCGATCCATGCACACACTATGAATTATTTGTGAATTAAATCTTATAAACGTGTATAAAACCTAAATAATTCAATCCGAATTTTTGAGGCTTCATATTTATTTTATTTGGACTCTATATGATCATATTAACCTGAGAAAAATGCTACTTCGATTTGTTAAGGCCTAACATAATTATTTTTGATTTATTTTGTTTACCGGATTAAAAGAAAAATTAAGAAGAAAAAGAAATAAAATGTGGATCGAGCTAGGGTTTGGAATTAGGGCTTGATTTTGACTATTTAATGATGTTATAATGATGAACTAATTATTGGGGAGTGATTGGTATTTTTAGGGTTGGAGTTTTGTTAATAAAAATATTATACGACTTGGTGTTTAAATATAAGGGGGTGTTTTGTAACTTTTAAAACTCAAGGGTTATTTTTAGAACTTAATTTGGACTGCATATTATTCGAATAAAATATAAGTTGGGGGTGTCATGTGTAATTTTTATATTTAAAAGGATTAAAATGTTTAGTTTAATAAAAGGTAAATCGATTTGTAAATAAATTAAATAGAATGACTAAATATGTAAATTCTGGAAACTTAGGGTTGATTTGAGTAATAAATTATATTCAGGGAGTTATGTGTCATTTTGGTAAATTAAAGGCTTAATATGTAATTATTGATAATTAAAGGTTGAAAATGTAAATTAAGGGTTAAATATGTAACTTTGATAACTTGAGGGACTTGATGTGTAAATTATGAATACTTAAGGATATATTCGTATAACATGATGAAATAAGTGTCCATTGTGTAATTTTGATAAATTAAGGGCTTAATGTGTAATTATGGATACCATAAGGTTTAAAATGTAAATTATGTAACTTAAGGGTGTAAAGTGTAAAATTGGGAAACTTGAGGGGCTGAATTTGTTAACTTGATAAATATGGATTCAAAACAGATTACTTGGGATATTTTCATATTTGAACTTTAACTTTGATATAATTACACTTAAAACCCTAATTTATGTAAAGTTGTCATAAGTAACCCTAAACTTTTTGTGACTTGTTAAAATACACCCTAAAACCCTAATATGATTCAATAATGACTTAACCTAAATGAGAATATGGAAATCTTACTAATTATGGAAACTTTCTAAAAATAGAAACTTACTAAATATAGAAACCTGCTAAAAATGGAAAGTTACTTAAAATGGAAAGGTTTGTAATTCTTTTCTACCCCTCTAGGTGTGAAGAAGGAGAGGACCTGATCTTCTCATCTTATTCATTTCTGGTTGTGTTTGCTTTTGGAATAAGGTACAGATATTCTGCCCTTTTTAATAAGGTGCCTTCAGTCTCTTGAACTCTGATTTGATTTGACCTTGACCTTTGATTTGAACCTTTGACATGAACCATTGACATGAACTTTGAGATTCGGACTATGACTTTATGAACCTTCACTTTGATATGGACCCTTTGCTATGAACCTTTGATATTTGAACCTTTGACCTTTGACCCCAGTTTGATACTACGAGCCAAAATATGTTCCCTAGCCATGAAGGTAACATGGCCGTGTCATTGATGCACCAATGGCATGACTAGTGTGTAGCCCTAGTGATTTGGTTACACCGTCCCCATTATGATATGATATGCGCGCTTTATGATTTGTTATGGCCAATATGATTTGTTTGGGGGGCGAATGGATGCATCCTAGATATGTTATGATATGATATGTTTTGATATGATATGATATGGTGACTGGGGCTGGGTGCAATCCACTCCTTTCACACCCCTGGGAGCTGATCACTCCATTTGAAGAATGAGGACACCCCTCATATTATCTGATTATCTAAGAGGTCTCCCCTCTATATGATTATGAAGATATGATGCGATATGATATGTGATATGTTATGATATGGGCTCGTGGTGGATGACTGTCCTAAACATTACTCTTTATTTCCTTTTCCTATATCTCATTCATTATGATATGTCTGTTCATTTCCATTTGATTTTGTTTCCGTTTATTATATATCTGTTCACTGGGCTTTTTAAGCTCAGCCGCATTTCTTTTCCTGCGGCAGGTTTTAGTAGGAAGCCAGGAGCTTGGTGCGAGAAGCGTACCCAACAATCTTCCCCCAATGTGGCAACATATGGGATTACTTACATCATTTCCTACAAGTACAAATATAACTAAAGAAAGGTCTTCATAAGCTCTTCAAGTGCAGAGGATGACGACTGTTGACGCTCTTTGTCTTCATCTTGTACCTCGGCTTGAGAACTTTTCTTCACTTGTAGGCAAACGATGTAATATGCATGAAATGGGTTAACTTCCCCCCAATTCATGCTGCATGTCTTTAACGGCTTCTTCGTACACTTCCTTTTGGCGAAGTTTCTGAATCAGCTTCCCCCCAAACTGACAACCGTCTTCAGCAGATTCGACACTTTGATGTAGTTAACACGTCTTCTAACTTTTGAAGGTTGTAAGTACGCATCGGAATTTGTAGATGACATCGTAAACCACACCAAGCAGACGATTATGCTTAATGCGGAAACTCCGTTCGGGGGTAACATGCAAGAAATCAGTAAGATCTTCTCACATAAGTAGGCTACTTCGCACATCACACCCTGCAAAAGTTGAAACGATTACACCAAAATCACAAAACTGAACTACTGATCATCTCTGCGGACGTCTTCCGGTAGTAATAAAGTTGTAAGCTCGAACACGTGAGTCTGTTATGTGTCCCTGATGTGCACATTTCTTCCCCCTGAATGCAGATCCATCTGGAAAAAGAGTGTTTTCGCAAAAAATACAAAGAAAGTCAAAGAAAGTCAAAGCACATCTACTCTCTAAGAGAGTAGATGTGCTTTGACTTTCTTTGACTTTTTTTTTTTTTTTTTTTTTTTTTTTTTTTTTTTTTTTTTTTTTTTGTGTTCGAGTCATGATGATTGAAGGAGAAATGGTTAGGATAGTTTGAGATTTGATGTTGGAAATGTAATAATGATTTGTTAGCTTAGACTAGGTTATTGTTGTTGGCATTCGATTATTACTCGAGGCAATCGATCATTACTGAGATGACCCGTTGACCGGTTGACTGTTGACCCGTGCAACTGCGATAAGTGTTGTCTTGTACCAACTGCGATAAGTGGTCTTTTACCAACTGCGATAAGCGTTGTCACAACTGCGATAAAACGCAACTGCGATAAAAGCTCAACAGCGATAATTATCGAGATTGGATGTTATCGCATTTCTTGTACAAGAAACCGAACTCAGATAGAAGAGGGTTTTATCGCATTTGCTTTACAAGAAACTGCGATAAATAAGGGTTTTGACTTGTTGACCAAGAACTCCGGCGGTTTTCCGATGAGTTTTCCGGTGATATATCCGACCATCTCCATATATTACCAGTTTCCGACCAATATTATCAGACCAAAAAAAATGACCCGATCAATATTTGGACAACCCTTTTTCTGACCAGCTTCACGGAATGATATAACTAAAAATAGTCATAAACTGATAAACTTTATAAGCACAGTAGTCATGAAAAATTTATAAACTTTATAAACTTTATAAAGAAAAAAGGGTAAACTGTTATGAAAAGTAGTATGGACCAGAAAAAATACAACACGGTTTCAATATCCAAAACAGATCAGATCCACGAGAGAAAGTACGAATTTGACAAGATAAATCCACACAAATCAACCAAAACTAATACCGTGGCTCTGATACCAATTGATGGATCGTGTTTTGGTTAACTTATTGTGAATCGGGAGGCCTTGGATGATGAAAGATCATCATCTCCATGGCAAAGGTTTAGAGAGAGAGAGTCTAGAGAGATAGAGATGGAAACCTTGTTTTATTGATAATAATAAAAGGTGAAAAAACACACAAAAGCTTCAACCCTCCTAGTGAAGTCTAGGAGGTATATATATAGGGCCAAACACAAGACTTTACAATATTGACGGTTCTAGTCCATGTGTTTGAGCCAAACATGATAACTAATATAATCCCAAATATGTTGTCACATTTTAGTGCGAGAAGCATACCCAACAATCTTCCCCCAATGTGGCAACATATGGGATTACTTACATCATATCCTACAAGTAAAAAATACAAATAAAGAAAGGTCTTCAAAGCTCTTCATGTGCTGAGGATGATTACAGTTGGCGCTCTTTGTCTTTATCTTGTACCCCGGCTTGAGAACTTTTCTTCACTTGTAGTCAAATGATGTAATAAACATGAAATGGGTTAACTTCCCCCCAATTCATGCTGCATGTCTTTAACGGCTTCTTCGTACACTTCTTATTGGTGAAGTTTCTGAATCAGCTTCCCCCCAAACTGACAACCGTCTTCAGCAGATTCGAAACTTTGATGTAGTTAACACGTCTTCTAACTTTTGAAGGTTGTAAGTACGCAGCGGAATTTGTAGATGACATCGTAAACCACACCAAGAAGACGATTATGCTTAATGCGGAAACTCCGTTCGGGGGTAACATGCAAGAAATCAGTAAGATCTTCTCACATAAGTAGGCTACTTCGCACATCACACCCTGCGAAAGTTGAAACGATTACACCAGAATCACAAAACTGAACTACTGATCATCTCTGCGGACGTCTTCCGGTAGTAATAAAGTTGTAAGCTCGAACACGTGAGTCTGTTATGTGTCCCTGATGTGCACATTTCTTCCCCCTGAATGCAGATCCATCTGGAAAAAGAGTGTTTTCGCAAAAAATGCAAAGAAAGTCAAAGAAAGTCAAAGCACATCTACTCTCTCTTCCCCCACGATGTCTTCGCGGAATCGGAAGCATACACACTATGGTTACGATGGAAACGGAGGCAGCGTACACCCTGTATGTCCAATTAAGCGAAGATGTGTGAAGTACCATAAATAGCCCGTGAGAATCAACTGCTGATAGAATCTCTACTCTTCAATACTCTTCTCATCTAACTCTTTACCGACCCCATTATCATTCTGACGGCTTTTTGTAGTGACCACTGATGGAGAAAACCCAGTATTACGAACTTGAGACTGAAGTAAAATAACCCGAACTTGTGACTTAAGCTTGCACTATTGTCTGACTAAGGAACCTATACTGAGCACTACAACGTAACTCCTTTAAGCATAAGTCGATTCATATACCCATCCAACCATCCTTTACTGTATATGAATTCATCTTGAATAATCCACATCTTGTGTGACACTTGAGCACTACAACGTAACTCCTTTAAAGTGATAGTTATTTTGTAATAGGTAGAAAGAAAAAATAACTAGATATCCAAGTCTTCGTCATTGTAAATGTTGAAAGCTCGAACAAGGATCTCGAAGAATCATGCATCCAACCAACCCCGATATCTTCAAGATACTAAGTACACGCACCCGTGATATTCCACTTCAACTTCAAATAAATAATAAAGAATTAACCCCGTAGTCACATCTTGCGGTTCAATACCCAACACTAGCCTTTTGACGGTTTAAGTGAACTATGATAATGGTTTTATCCCGTTCTTGTCAAAATTCTATCCCCGTGAAAAATAATCACTTTGTCATAACAAATACCAAATCAACACAAACCTTTGTCGTACTTTTGACTTTAAATTTGCGTATAGTATCAACCATAACACTTTTGTCATTTAACAACTAGGTCCAAGTAACAATAATAGTCCAATACATTGTGTATTTGTTTTGGGCCCAACTGTCTCTAATGTCCAACACAACAAAAAAAAATCGGGTCCATCAAATAATAATTGGAAAAAGCCCGATCCACTTATAATCTCAGGTAATAAAAAATCTCAACCCTTATCTCACACTCTTAATCTTTTCTCAACCGCCCCCATTCTACACATACACGCTCCCCAACAAAAAAAATATAGATCTGGGAAAGAATAAGAAAAACTCTGTCCCTCATCAATCTTTAATCCAAAAAAAATACAATTGATCTCCTCAAACTTTTATACATAAAGACATCCTCAATCTTCCACACTCATTCAATTTGGACGAAGAGCATAAACCCAGGCACAACCACGTCGTTACCTTGATGTTATCAATAATTGCTCAAGTCGAATCAAGAAAGCATTTGTGAAGGCCTCATGATTATTTGGAAGGTCACGGTAGGTTTTATATGAGTTTAGGTTCTTGTTTAAATCGAATAGAGATGAAGATGATAACAAATTTGTTATTGTCTTTTGCCTCTTAATTTTCGGATATTTAAATGAAGCTAAAGCTTCAAAATAGATCGATGATGATATAATCATTTCGTGTTAAGGACAGTTGATGTCTCCGAATCTATTGAAACACGAAAGACAAGATCTGAGATCATTATTTAAATTTTGTTCGAGTCATGTTGTTAGAAAGATGAGGTGGGTTAGAATAATTGTGGATTTTTGTATGTTGGTCGTGAGATAATCAACTGGCTACTTCATTTCCTGTCTGTTTATTTAATTTAATATGCGATAAGTGCAGACCGTTGACCTTGACCGTTGACTGTTGACCCCAACTGCGATAAATGTTGTCTTGTACCAACTGCGATAAGTGGTCTTTTACCAACTGCGATAAGCGTTGTCACAACTGCGATAAAACGCAACTGCGATAAAAGCTCAACAGCGATAAAATTATCGAGATTGGATGTTATCGCATTTCTTGTACAAGAAACCGAACTCAGATAGAAGAGGGTTTTATCGCATTTGCTTTACAAGCAACTTCGATAAAAAAGGGTTTTGACTTTTTGACCAAGAACTCCGGCGAGCTTCCGGCCAAAAATTCCGACCATTTTTTCGTCCACCTTTTGCAACCCAGATCTGACCACTTTCATCTGACCATATAGACTATTTTTCCGATGATATTTCCGACTTTTCCGGCCAACTTTATATATTCCCAGTTATATCCGACTACCTTTGAACCATTTTAACGACCAGCATATAAGCATTAGACTTTTCACGGGAATAATCCAAAAAATCAGTCACAAAAAAAATAATGATAAAGTAACTACGCAGGACTGAATATGGATAGATAAGTGTTATAGTAACTGTTATAGTATTATGACAATAAAAAATATTATCACACTTGCAACAGTTTTGAAAAAAAAATCAGATCCACACACAAAAAATACGAATTTTGACAAGAACAAATCACTCAAAACAACCAAAACTAATACCGTGGCTTCCGATACCAATTGATGGATCGTGTTTTGGTTGATTTATTGTGAATCGGGAGGTCTTGGATGATGAAAGATCATCATCTTCATGGCAAAGGTTTAGAGAGAGAAAGTAGAGAAGAATAAAGAGGAAAACTTGATGATTTTATTGATAATAGGAAAATGTAAAAACACACAAGCTTCAACCCTCCTAGTGAAGTCTAGGAGGAGTATTTATAGAGCCAAAACACATGACTTTACAATATTGACGGTTCTAGTCCATGTGTTTGTGGCAAATAAGATAATTAATGTAATCACACATATGTTGTCACATTTTGGTGCGAGAAGCGTACCCAACAGCTTATGAAGATGATACCCTAGTTTTAGTATTCATTTATGTATGACTACGTAGATTTGGTATATTTTCCTTTGTAACATTGTAAACCATTTGTATTATGTAAGTCGTATGTTATGCTTGCCTTTGATATGTTACCATTTACGTGACACTTCTACCCTTGCCGGGTTGGGGTGTTACAATTATGGTATCAGAGACAGGTTTACGACTTGTAGTACATCTACCCTTGGCCTGTGTAAGTTAGGACCCCTAAGTTTCCACTGTAGGCGCTCGTAGGATAACCTTTGCGAAGTTGCGTAAGATTTTCCCATAGGAACATAAGTCATAACCGGTGAGGAATGGGTAGTCTAGGACATCCATGTGAGTAGTATTTGCTTCCGCATCACTCTGAATCTTGCCTTTGCCGTTAGTCATGCCTTATAAGAACGTTGTCGCAGAAGACGAGGAAGTCTTACCTTCCGTCATTTGAATGATGAACGTTGTATGTTAACCAATTTTCCTTTAGAAGGATTCGATGTTGATATTTGTCCAGTACGGAATTGTTATCTAAGCATGCTGATGCTAATAACTGATATTCCATACATCTCAACTCTGACAGTTAAACGATGTTCGTATTACTATCGGTGCACACTCTACCATTCCTATGTTATAATTTAAACAAGATTTCAATCCTTTGAACTGTTCACGATTCTAAATTGATATATTTGACCTTGATATATTCTAATACTCTCCCATCCTACACTTTGATGAACCATGTACCTAAATTTGATATGTAAACTATCCGTATGATTTGACAACCACATTCGCTCTGAGAATCCGTTTCCCTTTGGATGTATTTGACTTTGAGGTCTCTTGACTATGGAGTGGTGGTTTTTGTAAAGCTATCATGGACTGCAATATTTGAAATGCGACCTTTAACAATCTGCTTCACCATATTTTGATATGATATTCTCAATCATTTGAATCTGTTAAGATTATTGTTGCTATGAAGCACATACTCCGATCTCTTTGATTTCCAATTTTCTCCTAACGCCTGTTAGTATCCACTCTTGGAAAGCTCCGGCATTTGAAAGTTTGTTGTACGAATTTCTGGTGTCCTGATGAACCTTTTGAGATCCGTTGGGAAATGAAGTTTGCATTGACCTGAAGAAGTTAAGAGATTGTAGGAACTGATGGAATATGAGATTGTTCACTTCAGTGATCTCTTGAATGCTCCTGTTGATTTATGAAGAAGAAAGAGAGAAGTGTGCGGCGGCACACCGACCATCGTGAATGTAACCGTAATCATTATTCCATTTCCGCGTATCAATATTTGATTTGTTCTATTTTTGAAACTCCGTAGCAGACGACCTCATTTGAGTTTGAAAGACGGAAGAAGCAACCACAAGAACATCTGAGAAGGAAGTTGATTAGTTGAGATTAAGTTCCGCGAAGCATTACAATTTGATTTGTGAAGAGAAAGGTTTGTGATATGAAGTTTTTCCCTAAGAAGATTTCCTGAAGTTGCTTTAGTACCCGTGTGACCACTATGAGTTTTGAATGATGTCAATTGTATTGGCTAGAAGATTCATGTTTTCGCAAGTATTCGGACAATTGTCCTAGTATGATAGTATGTTTGTGCTCAGAGACGAACGAGGAACACGTTGACCATTTTAGTATGAAGTGAACCGACCCTTTGTTCTAGAAGAATAGATTTACTTGACGATCAGAGATTGTAGCAGACAACACCACCAGGTATCCGATGACTAAAGAGCTTCCACGAAAAGGACCAAGACTGAAGACCATTGTCAGAGTTAGAAACCTTGTAGAAGATGTGCAGAAGAGGTTCGTGACAGGCGTTACCAAGAGAGAAGCATGTGAGGAGAAGACAGATTGAGATGAGACTCGATTATACCTCAAGCAGCACGTGGAGATTTCAGTTGGGCATCAAGATGACCAAACCGTAGAAGATGAGCTTTCAGCACATAAACCAGGAAGTCCACAGCAGTTTGAGTTGGTGAATTTTGAATCATGCTAGAAGACCTGTAGGAGACACGCAACCTTGTTTCTCTAGTCATTTTAGTTGTACTAAGATGAATTGAGAGCTGAAGCAGACTCGCAAATGGAGGAATGCACGGTGATCACGTCGGAGATTCACGCTACCACACCGAAGTGTCCAGAAGAAGTGTCGAAGACTTGAGGAACCAGACTCAAGTTTATGATTTCCTTTTCACCCTATGATCGTATGATTAGACAAGAGAGCGGCTACTTGGAATTTGAAAAGATTCGAGATCATGAAATTGAAGGGATGAAATTTTGTAGTAAACGTTTGGATTTGGAAGACGTAATTCATTTTCTCTTAGACCACTTAAGTTTCCGTTACCTTTCGATAGGATCTTTTGAATGAGCTTTACCCTATTAGAAATTCCGTTCTGTGTTCGTTATGCATTTGTTTGGATGATGGTTTCGTTATGAGAAGGATGATGAATTGTGGAAGACCTAACGTTTCGACGACGAGTTTCATTTTGAGTTGTACACATTCCGTTACGCTATTTGTACGTTCAAATTCCTCCGATTTAGAATCCGTAGTGATGTTTGTTTTGGACCAACCTTAGGAGGTAGAAAGACTGATAGGTGGTTAAGATAAGTAGTTCTGTTCGCGACTTGAGATAAAGTATGACCATCATGATGGTATACTCATATGATGCTAGTATTATGACGAGTAGCTAACGTGATAATACTTACGTCATATGACGTACCCTTATTGTGTTCATAGGATATTTCGAGGAGTACTTTAGAAACCTTAGAATTTTGATTAGAGATGTGAGAAATTTCGCATTTGTAAGATTTAGGTTCGTTTCACCTATACGCTTAATCTGTTTCGCCGTTATACGATTTGATACGTTTGGATTCTCGGTACGCGGTTGTTGACCTTTGTAATTCCGATAAGAATCTTAAGTTCTGCTATAAGTTTCTTCCATTTGATATCACCTACAATTTATTTTCTGTACGATCTCATCTGATTTGTCTAATCGAATGCTATGGACGGCATATCCGTCACAATCTTGCGTATCCTTGTATCTCATCTGAGAGAATATGATAACCATTCGTCATGTTTGAATATGATCCTTGCAATCTGAATTCCGTATGATATGTCATTTCTGGGAACTGAAGTTACTTTTGGATCGGCAATGAAGAGTCATGAGAAACAAGTCTTTTTACATTTCCGTTCGCTGTCCGTTGTGTCTTCTGTTTCGTTTCATCTCCGTTCGTAAAGATTCTTTGGAAGAACCACCCAGAGTGGGAAGCTACCTGGGAAACCGAGGAATCGATACGAGCTAGTTATCCGCATTTCGTATTCTGATCTGGTATATCTCTATTTTGTTTCCGTTCCATTTCAGTTCTACTTCTTTGCAAATTTCGAGGACGAAATTTTTCGTTTAGAGGGGAAGAGTTGTAAAACCCTAAAAATCTAAAACATGTAAAAAGACCAAATTGCCCCTACAAGTTAAAAATTTAATTAAAAGCTTATAAAGTATCGAATCGATCCCAAACTTCTGGCAATGCACAAGATATGTTACCAAATAATTTTGACAACTTCATTTAACATTTATACAAATTAAAAAATGACTAAAATACCCCTATATGGACCGAATTAATTTATAATTAATATTATGTCTAATTAAAAGGGTTTTAAATGGAACAAATATGGAAGGAAATCAATCTCATCTTGTGCCAACTATTATCACCGAAAATTAGGGCCCAAGCCCTCCCCTATGACTCGGCATTCCTCTAATATATCTCACCCTTATCACATTTCTTCATTCCAAATCAAAACCGAACCATTCAACAAACCTTAAACACAGAGAAAATTCGTCACTCTCACATCCGATTTTTCCCAAGGCTTAGATCATTTTTCCTGTGTTCTTGGTAACCATTAGAAGGCTAGAAAAATAGTTTTGAAGGTGTTCGCGGCCTAGTTCGTTTCCGGTGAATTAACTTCTTGTCGTGGCTTATTTGTGAGGTATGGTCCAAAATAATTCGTTCGGCCTCTATAAAATTCATTTATCATTTTTATTGCGATCCTTATATCACATATACTCTGTGAAAAATATTGAAAAGGTCGTGGAGTAGCTCTTGGAGTCGAGGAGAATTATTGTTCAATTTGTCTCATACGCGTGTGACTAAATTCGCCCAGCCATATCCACATGTTCAATCCTTGGTTTGGTATTTTTAATATGATCCTTTGGTCTAATATAACTCATATAAAATACTCAATTCGATCCATGCACACACTATGAATTATTTGTGAATTAAATTTTATAAACGTGTATAAAACCTAAATAATTCAATCCGAATTTTGGAGGCTTCATATTTATTTTATTTGGACTCTATATGATCATATTAACCTGAGAAAAATGCTAATTTGATTTGTTAAGGCCTAACATAATTATTTTTTATTTATTTTGTTTACCGGATTAAAAGAAAAGAAAAGAAAGAAAAGAAATAAAATGTGGATCGAGCTAGGGTTTGGAATTAGGGCTTGATTTTGACTAATTAATGATGTTATAATGATGAACTAATGATTGGGGAGTGATTGGTATTTTTAGGGTTGGAGTTTTGTTAATAAAAATATTATACGACATGGTGTTTAAATATAAGGGGGTGTTTTGTAACTTTTAAAACTCATGGGTTATTTTTAGAACTTAATTTGGACTGCATATTATTCGAATAAAATATAAGTTGGGGGTGTCATGTGTAATTTTTATATTTAAAAGGGTTAAAATGTTTAGTTTAATAAAAGGTAAATCGATTTGTAAATAAATTAAATAGAAGGACTAAATATGTAAATTCTGGAAACTTAGGGTTGATTTGAGTAATAAATTATATTCAGGGGGTTATGTGTCATTTTGGTAAATTAAAGGCTTAATATGTAATTATTGATAATTAAAGGTTGAAAATGTAAATTAAGGGTTAAATATGTAACTTTGATAACTTGAGGGACTTGATGTGTAAATTATGAATACTTAAGGATATATTCATATAACATGATGAAATAAGTGTCCATTGTGTAATTTTGATAAATTAAGGGCTTAATGTGTAATTATGGATACCATAAGGTTTAAAATGTAAATTATGTAACTTAAGGGTGTAAAGTGTAAAATTGGGAAAACTTGAGGGGCTGAATTTGTTAACTTGATAAATATGGATTCAAAACAGATTACTTGGGATATTTTCATATTTGAACTTTAACTTTGATATAATTACACTTAAAACCCTAATTTATGTAAAGTTGTCATAAGTAACCCTAAACTTTTGTGACTTGTTAAAATACACCCTAAAACCCTAATATGATTCAATAATGACTTAACCTAAATGAGAATATGGAAATCTTACTAATTATGGAAACTTTCTAAAAATAAAAACTTACTAAATATGGAAACCTGCTAAAAATGGAAAGTTACTTAAAATGGAAAGGTTTGTAATTCTTTTCTACCCCTCTAGGTGTGAAGAAGGAGAGGACCTGATCTTCTCATCTTATTCATTTCTGGTTGTGTTTGCTTTTGGAATAAGGTACAGATATTCTGCCCTTTTTAATAAGGTGCCTTCAGTCTCTTGAACTCTGATTTGATTTGACCTTGACCTTTGATTTGAACCTTTGACATGAACCATTGACATGAACTTTGAGATTCGGACTATGACTATATGAACCTTTACTTTGATATGGACCCTTTGCTATGAACCTTTGATATTTGAACCTTTGACCTTTGACCCCAGTTTGATACTACGAGCCAAAATATGTTCCCTAGCCATGAAGGTAACATGGCCGTGTCATTGATGCACCAATGGCATGACTAGTGTGTAGCCCTAGTGATTTGGTTACACCGTCCCCATTATGATATGATATGCGCGCTTTATGATTTGTTATGGCCAATATGATTTGTTTGGGGGGCGAATGGATGCATCCTAGATATGTTATGATATGATATGTTTTGATATGATATGATATGGTGACTGGGGCTGGGTGCAATCCACTCCTTTCACACACCTGGGAGCTGATCACTCCATTTGAAGAATGAGGACACCCCTCATATTATCTGATTATCTGAGAGGTCTCCCCTCTATATGATTATGAAGATATGATGCGATATGATATGTGATATGTTATGATATGGGCTCGTGGTGGATGACTGTCCTAAACATTACTCTTTATTTCCTTTTCCTATATCTCATTCATTATGATATGTCTGTTCATTTCCATTTGATTTTGTTTCCGTTTATTATATATCTGTTCACTGGGCTTTTTAAGCTCAGCCGCATTTCTTTTCCTGCGGCAGGTTTTAGTAGGAAGCCAGGAGCTTGGGTTTGCTTTGGGATGAGAGTTTAGCTTATGAAGACGATACCCTAGTTATAGTATTCATTTATGTATGACTACGTAGATTTGGTATATTTTCCTTTGTAACATTGTAAACCATTTATATTATGTAAGTCGTATGTTATGCTTGCCTTTGATATGTTACCATTTACGTGACACTTCTACCCTTGCCGGGTAGGGGTGTTACAGCTGGTGGCTCAAGGATATACTCAGGAAGAGGGAATTGATTATGAAGAGGTTTTTGCCCCTGTTGCAAAAATTGAAGCAATATGAAGAGTGCCTTTATATATGGTACTATTGATGAGGAGTTCTATGTTTCTCAACCTCTAGGTTTTATTGACCCTGATCACCCTGACAATGTTTACAAAGTGGTACTATTGATGAGGAGTTCTATGTTTCTCAACCTCCAGGTTTTATTGACCCTGATCACCCTGACAATGTTTACAAAGTGGTGAAAGCTCTCTATGGCTTGCATCAAGCTCCAAGAGCCTGGTATGGAACTCTGGCTAATTATCTTTTGAAAAATGGGTTCCATAGAGGAAAGATTGATCAGACTCTGTTTATCAAGAAGAACAAAGGTGATATCTTATTGGTTCAAGTATATGTGGATGATATCATTTTTGGTTCTACCAAGAAGGAGATGTGCAAAGAGTTTGAAAAGTTGATGAAAGATCAATTTCAGATGAGCTCTATGGGTGAGCTTACTTTCTTTTTGGGATTACAAGTGAATCAGAAGCCAGAAGGGATTTTCATAAGCCAAGATAAGCATGTAGCTGAAATATTAAGAAAGTTTCAGTTCACAGATGTAAAAGCTGCTAGTACACCTGCTGATAAGGACACACATTTACTTTTGAAAGATCAAAGTGGTGAATCTGTGGATGTGCACATGTATAGATCTATGATTGGGTCTTTGATGTATCTTACATCATCCAGGCCTGATATTATGTTTGCAGTATGTGCTTGTGCAAGATTTCAAGTCAATCCCAAGGTGTCTCATTTGACAGCAGTGAAGAGAATCTTTAGGTATCTTAAAGGTCAACCAACCTGACCGGATCTAAACACACTCCTTGTGTTAGAGATACTTTTAGTAATACTAACTAGCACGCGGAATTTACTAGCTAATACTTAGAAGATTATTTGTTTATATAATGAATGAATGAAATAGTGAATTGTATGTATAAACAATGAAACAGTGTATGAACAAGAGACAATGTTTTTCTTCCAAAACGATTCAATATTATATTAATAATACAAGTGATCTTCAATATCACTAGGGTTTACAACCTTGAATCTCTAAGAATTCGTACTTCTATATTCTCTCATCTAAAACCTAACCATAGGATATCCTTTTATAGACCAAGGATTCCTATACAAGATAACTATAATTCTATTTAAATAGGATATTCACAAAATCCTTTCTATTCTTATCCTATTACACATTTACAAAAACATAAGCAGTACAAACTTCTTGTGCTAACAATACTAAGTCAGTTAGTACTGCTAGGCTAATCTTCAGCAGTCTTCAATCTAGCCTTGACAGTTTGTACTGTTTGGTTTAATTCCCAACAATCCTCCCCTAAACTTATGATTTCTCTCCAAATCACTAAGTTTTTCTTGAATTAAACTCTGTAGATGATGGGGGGATTCTTCCAAACAGTTACCAAGTCAATCTCTTTGTTTGGGCTTTCCTCTGTTTAGCAATATCAAAAATTCTTCTGACTAACACATCTGCCATCTCTGATTCAGCTTCAATCTCCAATTTTGAAACCACTAAAGTTAACAAAGTTGCTATTTTGAGAGGGCAGTCTTTTTCCACCAGCATATATATCTCTATCTCATATTTGGTAGAAATTCTATGAACACCACATGTGTCAAAAAGTTTCCAAGAAACATCCTTGATTTTTGCTTGGAATCTCCAAATTGCTTCTCCACCATTTGGTTCATAATTCCTTTTCAGCTGTACCCATAATTCCTTGTCTTTATCTTCAAGAGGATCTGAGATCTTGAATCTTTCTTGTACTAAGCTCCATAACTTGTTAAGATCTTCTATGTCAAATCCCTTGAGCAAATCTTCAAACAACTTATACTTCTCAGTTATTCCTCCAACCTTTATGATTTTCCACCCTTTCATTCTTCCATCTGTGAACACTTCCCAATCTATGATAGGGTGTTTTGCTTGTAGAGTTCTGATGTTTGTAGATTCAGGAATTAACACTATCATATTCTTAAGCTGTTCTTCTGTCAACCCCTCAGTAGCAATCTTTTGCTTCTTTGATTTGTCTGACTCTAACTCTTCTGATCTTCTTTTCTTTCCTTTACTGTGTATCACAAAGTCTATTGTAAATGGCTTGTTTATCCTTGCATAAGCTTCATAATAAGCTTTTTCAATTTCTGCATCTGTTCTTCCTTTAAAATAACTTTGCTTCCAAAATGCTTGATTCTTCAAATAACTCTTCATGAAGTTTATTTGCTCTTTCTTTGTAGGTATCTTCTTCTTGTAACCTTTCTTTTGTCTATCCCTTATTTTTTGCATAAGATCACTCCAAGCTACTTCCTTATTCTTTGATAGAATGAAACTAGTAAGCATTTCTGATCTCTCTTCTGTACTTAAACTCTCATCTTGAACAAGTTCTACTACTTTTGCTTTCACTTTTGGATCAGTGTCTATCAAATATTGTAGTTGTTCATCAAATGTTTCTGGAGCAATCTGAGCATCTGAAGCCATCCTTTTTTTTTCTAATCTCTTTGCTTCCATAAAATCAATAACATCATCTTCAGCCATTTTCTTTACCACTTCTGCATCATAATCTATCTGTGCTTGAGTTCTGGGCTTGATTTTCTATTTCTGAGGCTCTTCTTTAGTTAAAATACCTTTCCCTTTGTCCTTAACAGTTTGTACTGCTTCCACTGCTTCAGCAGTACCTTCTTGATCTTGCCCTGTAACACTTTGTTCTCCCATATCCACATCTTCATTACCACCAGCAGTACCTTCTTGCTCATCTGCATTCCCAGCATTACCTTCTTCTTCAAGATCCACATTCCTCCACTGAGTTTTTGATTCAGACTTCCTTGATTTCCTCCCCTATTTGGGAGAATCATCACCATCATCTGAGTTGTCATCTGAGCTACCATCTAAAGAACTAGAAGATATCACCACTTTAGATATTTTCCTCTTAAGTTGAGCTTCCAAATTCTTCACTTTGAGTATCAGTTTTGTGTAGACCTTGGCAAAGTTGTGCTTATCGCTTTTGAGATCTTCCTCCAGAGACACCACTTTTGCAGATAAGTTGGTACAAAGAACCGTCAATTCATTGAGTTTAATGCTGCCCTCATCACTTCTAGCTGTGTTACCTGCTAGGAGAGGTGATTCATGGGGCAAGGATCCAGTTTCTACCCTAGTTAGACTAGGATGTACACCTGAACCACCCAGATAATCCAATTGGCCTAGGATTACACCACCTGTGGCAAGTCTTTGAGGACTTGGCACATTAGGTGTTGCCATGGAAGAGGTCTTAGCAATGTTTACACTCTCCTGCCCAGCTACTAATCCAGATGCAGTAGTGTAAGCCTCATCCATACTATCATGAAAGATAGGCTCATCTGCTTCAAAGGTCTGAGTAGGAGGACTAGACTGAGCAATCATAGTCTCCTTTCTGGATCTCCTCCTATATGTTGTGGTGACTGGGGGTGTATGAGTGATATTGGGAACCTGAATGGATGTGTGTTGGGGCTCAGTTGGGTTGACTGACCCTTCACCCTGATCAGTTTGAAGCATTTCAGGAAAGAGAGGTATCACTACCCCATTAAACAGTCTACTTTCCATAGCCATGTTTTGAAAAACTTTTTGTTGCAGGCTAGGAGTAGGAAAAATTTCTTTATGTTGCTTAAACAAATTCTTTTTCTTATTCAAAAAGGTTTGAATAAATCTTGGATACATAAGAAATTTAGTTTTACTTTTCACATTAGCAACCATACTATCAAATATTAATTTTGAAAAGTTGAAAACTCTGTTTGTTGACAAACATATGAGAGCAATAGCAATATTGCTACTGAATTGCTCCCATGATGTTCGTTTGGGACTTAAACAATGTAAGAGAGTATGTATTAGAAATCTCCATTGTGGGGAGAAACATCCTTTTTGAAAAGTTAGTTTTTGATTGGATGTATCATACCGCATTCTGGCAATTTCTTGCCAAATTTCAGTGTTTGGCATGTTATTGATACCATCAGAATCCTATAGCTTAAGATGTCTCCTAAGAGTGGATTCGATAACAATAAATGATATGCCATCCACCTTTGAATGGATTTCTATGTCTCCATCTTCACTAGTTATGACAGTAGTAGTTTGCCAAAACTGTTCGATGTGAGAGACAAAAAGAGTAAGGGAAATAGATAGAGCATACCTTTGTGACATTTGTTGAGAAAATCCATAATCTCATAGAATTTGGGTCCATCCCCTTGCTCTGTTTTCTCCAAGCAGGCAACCATGTTGTGTGTCTTTACAAAATCCAAACCAGCCATTATTAGTGATGATATTTGCAAGATTATATTAGAAGATGATCGTATGAGTGTTAATTGATTTTGGGAAGAGCCAATGGGGTTTTATAATGATACTGTTAGGGTTTTGAGAATTTTGTGCAAAGGATAACTATTGTCTTTTAGAAAGAGAATATGTAAATATTAAGAAAGTAAATAATTATCCTCTAGAAAATCCCTATAAGAATGGTAAATAACGGTTTTACCCAACGGCTAGAAAAATCTGTTACTGACACATTAGTTACAATGGCTAGTTGAGCAGTACAAAGTTTACACTAGCAGTACAAACTTTGCACTAGCAGTACTAACTGTTGAAGAAAAATTTTGCTTGACAGTATTAACCTCATATAGTTTTTAGCAAACTACCAGCTATCAACGGATTTGATATGTCTTTACCAATAGCCGTTTGCTTTGGACTAGCCAACTCTTCACTGTTAGATATGGGGAGTTGATAACCATACAGTTTTTGGTAAACTGTCAACCATAAAAGGATTTGATTAGTCTTTACCAGAAACCGTTTGCTCTGGACTAATTGGTTCTTATGTGGGTTAGACATGGTGAACCAATAACCATTTGTTGTGTGAACAGATCACACACTGAACTCTAAAGCACCATTCAGTCCAAAACATAAAGCACTTGATAATTCCTTTGTGCTTAACCTCCATTCCTGCAGTTGTTTGTCCAAAAACAAGGAAACAAAGTGCAAGGAACTTGTCTTATAACATATTAGCACATGACTAACATTGCTGACCAAAAGGAAAGATTAAGTCATTTGGGGTATGATGCGCGTGATGTGTCGCGGTTTAGCAGTTTTAATGCCTATTCAAGTTTTAAATTTATATTTAGCCGACTTATCAATAACACACACACTTAACGAGCAGTGTACCCGGTCAGTATGAATATAATGGTAAGTAGAGTGTCGATCACTAAGAGTGGAACGTATTATCTCGTTATTCTAATCAGTATTTTAATATCCTAACGCAAGGGGGTTTCAGCCTGAGAGACTGGCACGATTTGTTTGCAATTGAATAATAAAATAAACCAATAGGCACGAATCAGCAAGTAGCACACACGTACACAGATAAATACTCGAGACAATAAGAGGGCTGTCCTTATGATTAAGTAGATTGTCACTTGTTTTATTGATAGCTTTATATGAAGTGTATGTAGTTAACCCTTTCTCGTTGGTCCTATTCTTATCGGCGAGTAAACCCTTAATGATTACTTATGTCTAAAAGTTATTCCTAAGTGATCAATTTAGTAATAACCGTGGGAGCCACATTATGTCCCGCAGTCAAATGCCCGCAAGCCACTAATAAACACAGAGGTTATCAATGCACTAATAAGTAGTAACCAAAGACATCAACATATAAACTTTAATTGATGGGAAAGCAAGTATTAAAGGGAGTGCAATCTTTCGTTGTCACATTACACAAGCCACCAATCCTGATGAATTAAAGTTTGCTAACACAATAAAACAAAACTACTTAATGAATTAAACACATGCAGCACCTTCTTACAGCTCTTGTATCTTCGTTTGGTGTGTCTTGTGCTGCCTCCTTGACTGAATTCGTCCTAGGGTTCTGCTGCTTCGGTCTTCGAAACTATGATAATCCTTGACAAAAGCTTTGGTCTTGGGGTATTTATAGTTTCTGTCTGAGGGAAGATGCGGCGCATCTTATAAGTAGATGCGGCGCATGTACTTAACTTCGCGTGGGGTCCAAGATTATAATATTCAGGAATATTCGTACACCGCCAGAAGATGCGGCGTAACTCCATGATTAGATGCGGCGCATGTCCTCTTGTATCTTGGATCGTATCTGGTGGAATCTTAATAGAGATGCGCCGTATGTAATGAGTGAGATGCGGCGCATCTGGAGCAGATTAGTCTTGATCTTCTTCATTTCAGTAGACTCTTAACTTCTTGCACGTTTTGCTCCATAATCAGTCCAAAATTGCTAAGTTTCACCAAATGCTTGTTTTCAACTTAGAATTACAAAAGTAAACGATTAAGTATCAATCCTCATACATAATATAGTAAAACAAGTCAAATTAATAGGATAAATGATAGTAATAAAATGTACTTATTTGAGTTCATCAAATATCCCCCCGCTTGAACTTTACTTGTCCCCAAGTAAACCTTAGATTAAAACTTATGAAAATGTATCCTAAAAGATGTTAGGATTTATTTTTATATTTAAACATGTATTCGTTTATTTCATAATCACACAACTAAACACTTAACGAATTAGAAGTAAAATAAAAATAATCTGATAAAAGCAAATCTAATCGTTTAACTGTCCAGTCGCGACGAATATTCTATCATAAGCTTGGCAAGTATACACATCTCCACCACTAAAGCTAAGGAATAACAAGTCTAAAGCGGTAAAAAGGGTTTTTAGGCTTAAGGGTTAATTATTCTCTTTCACTATCGATCTCAAATTCCAGAAAAGGCGACAAAATCACAAATACATGATCGAATCCACGAACACGATACTTGCAATTGCTCAAATCCTTAACTCGAATAGGCTAAAGATAGGTCCAAACTTCACCAATAATAATATATCAAAAAGGGCGACAAAATCATAAATACATAGCCGAATCCACGAGTACGATACTTAAGATTGCTCAAATCCCTAATCTCAATAAATCAAATGTTTGGTTGGATAAAGAATAATAAAGGGCATGGATAACATTTGGGATATAAATTGGTGTAAAAATAAAAAATAAACAAAACAAATAAATTAAAATCCTAAGTGTGGTTAATCACTATCCCAACCATCCCATGAATAAGACTCATATCATCGAATAACTCACGCTTTAACACTTGAAACACACGCTTTAGGTAGACACGAATTATACTCAACAAGATCTTAATCAAAGAATAAACCTTAATTGGCGTTCCCATAACTGCCAATTCCCATTCAATCCATAGATATAGTACAACAAATAGTGGTGATATCGACCACTTACATAACTTTACATCGTTGGTTTAAAAACAAACATCCAACTCTTTTTCTTTTTCTTTTCTCATTTTTTTTTTTTTTTTTTTTTCTTTTTTTTTTTTTTTTTTTTTTTTTTTTTTTTGAACTTTAATTGAAACATAAACATAGATGTGTAAAATTTCACCACATCACTATAACTTTCTTTCCGGATAATTTTTTTCATACTTTTCATACTTTCAGAAATAACGGTAATAGCGAAAGTAGTAAACACACGAAAAATAAACTCAAAGATATACAATATTTACTTTCACTCCAATTGCATTGTGCAATTTCCCGACCTAACCAAAGATAATGAATTACGCACGCGAACACAGGTAATGTAAGGAAACACACTTTGCCTATAGCAATTAACCAACCACGGATTCTAATCTACAGGGTAGGCTAAGGTGTAAGGGTGTAACGAAACATTTTAAACATAGGTGTAAGAAACGAAAGGAATGGCTCTGAGTGTTTTTCTAGGGGTATCTTACTCTAAAAATGAGAGTAACAAAAGGGTTTATACGGGGGTTAACTAACCAGTGTAGTTAGTTAATAACACATAACATATAAAGGCTATTTGGGTGTAATCCTAGAATTTTACCAATTTAGACAAGTCATTCCAATTATGTAAATAATACTCATTATGGTGGTCTCGAATAGTATACAAGCCAAGTTCTAAAGTTTACAAGTCACCGGCACACTCATAGATTTGTGAATTTTGAAAAATCACAATTTTTGAAAATAACGTCATGTGTGCAGCTATGCAACTTAGATCTTAAACAAAAACATGCTAAAAAATTTTAGATTTGATATATTAAGCACTTTTTAAGCATAATTTTTGAAAAGTTTAGGACAAGTAAATGTTAAGTGTTCTAATTCTCTAATCCCCCCACTTAAGTTAAACAACATCCTCGTTGTTTGTATAAAAGGTTAAAAACTGGAAAATAAAAGAATTAGAACAGAAAAACTCCCCTGAGATTTGCTCGGTATGATCCTCCATTTGTATAAGAGCAAAAATCATCTTCTTGTGGATTAGAATGTTTAAGCTTCATACTTGATGTATCCACAGGAAATTCAGAGAACTATAATACCACCAACACTTTAAAACACACCTAAGATAAGAAAGGTTCAAACTTGCATAATACATTAGTAGTTAGGAAAAATAAAACTTAAAAATTAAAACTGAAAATCATCAGGTCAGTCGATGCGCCGTATCTTATGGAAGAAGATACGCCGTATCGAGCCTGGAATTAATACGGATCAGAATAAAGATGCGCCGCATCCTTAACCAGGGATGCGCCGCATTAAAAATAAACTGATAAAAAGTTTTAAAGTCGAAAATAAAAATGCAGAAAAATAAAATAAGATATGACCATTGCAGGAGATGCGTCGCATCTCAGAATTGAGATGCGCCGTATCTTCATGCGGGCCTGACTGACTCGACACAGAAAACAGAAAATTAAAAGATAAATCCGGGTTGTCTCCCGGTAAGCACTTGTCTTTATTCCAGAGTCTTCAAGTTAGACTCACGTTCAGCTCTTTAATATCGATCATTGATTCCTACATGGCCACGTAGGATCCATTTAGCAACTAAATCGTCACGTATATATTCAGGTCCCAAATTCAAAACTCCTTTGTAGAATCCTTCCATTATTTGATATGGGTACTCAATCCCTCTCTTTTTGTCATCATCACTAATAAAAAGGAATGGAGAAAATTTGTAGCAGATCCTACTAGTGGCATGTTTAAATCCAGGATGAGTTCGGGGCATCATATAAGTGATAATGTCGTTTCCACATTGAAAGGTGATCTTTCCTTCAAATCGTTTTGCATTAATAGTGATCTCCCTACAAAATGGTTTTCCAACAATCACGTCACCCATATTGCTGTCACAATAGGCATTCATGTCTTCAATAACGGCGAACTCAGTTACAATAGTAAAGCGTCCCACGAAGATCGGGACATTAATGAAGGCACCAACTACATTCTTTCCCTTATACTCCACTTTATTTCTCATAATGGAATTGTAAAACCTTCTTGACATGACATTGATTGGTAAAATAGGAAAGAAATTGGCGTCAATACACTTGTACCCAATCATGCATGTGAATTGCAAATTGTAAGCACAATCGGCGTGGATCCTTCTACCAGAGTCCCAAGAACCATCATACCCCTCAAATTCATCGTAATTTCTAGTATTAATAACGTTAATTTTTGGACTATCAAGAATTTCTCCTTCTTCTAACTCAGATTCCGCATCATCCATGAATAGGTCATTGGATTCTAATGGTCCATTAAGGTCATTAAGTTCAATGTAGTCCCCATTGAAACGTTCGGGTGATTTTTCATGCACTAATACATCGTTCATAAAATTGGCTTCGAAGTCGAAGTCAATTAGTTCTCCGAATCCTTCCATTTTCCTTCTGAAATAATCACAAAAGCATCAGTAGGATCTGTTCGCTAAGAAGAAAAATTAATGAATTTAGAAACGGATATATGAATACAAATAGCTGATATCTGCACACGATGCGCCGTATCCAAAAAGTTGGATACGCCGTATCTTAATACGTTAAAATTAAATCAGACTTTATTCAGAAAATAGATACGCCGCTTAGAATTTATGAATGCGCCGTATCGAATTAATTAATCAAAAATCGATATTTATTTAAAATTAAATGCGTCGTATTAACGAAAGTTAATGCGCCGTATTTTCGTTACGCTTAAAAATCCAAGATTTTTGATTCAGAAAATGCGCCGTATCGATAAAAATCGATACGCCGTATCTGTTTAATAATTCGCAAACTGTTTTTAATTAAAATAATAGATACGCCGTATCTGCAAAAGCAGATGCGTCGTATGGCGTTAACGTTTAGAAAATTTTTTTTTATCAAAAACAGATACGCCGTATCTGCTAAAGCAGATGCGTCGTATTACTTTATCGCTTAGCAAAAATTTCTTATTAAAAACAGATACGCTGTATCTTGGGGAAAAGATGCGTCGTATCGAATTAATTAAACGCGTTGTATTTTATTAAAATTAAACGCAATACGCCGTATCTGAGAGATCAGATGCGCCGTATCGTTTGATTTAGCACAGTACAACGATAGCAGAACAGAAAAAATACGAAAAATAAAAATTAAAACACACAACGAAAATAAAACACACAAAAATAAAAGAAAACAATTAACACACAATACAACAAATATGCAAAATAGTACAATGATGCAATTAATCTAATAAAAAGAAAAACCTAATTAAAATACTAATCAAATTAACAGATAATAACAATTCACTCCCCGGCAACGGCGCCAAAAATTTGATGCGCGTGATGTGTCGTTGCGGTTTAGCAGTTTTAATGCCTATTCAAGTTTTAAATTTATATTTAGCCGACTTATCAATAACACACACACTTAACGAGCAGTGTACCCGGTCAGTATGAATATAATGGTAAGTAGAGTGTCGATCACTAAGAGTGGAACGTATTATCTCGTTATTCTAATCAGTATTTTAATATCCTAACGCAAGGGGGTTTCAGCCTGAGAGACTGGCACGATTTGTTTGCAATTGAATAATAAAATAAACCAATAGGCACGAATCAGCAAGTAGCACACACGTACACAGATAAATACTCGAGACAATAAGAGGGCTGTCCTTATGATTAAGTAGATTTCACTTGTTTTATTGATAGCTTTATATGAAGTGTATGTAGTTAACCCTTTCTCGTTGGTCCTATTCTTATCGGCGAGTAAACCCTTAATGATTACTTATGTCTAAAAGTTATTCCTAAGTGATCAATTTAGTAATAACCGTGGGAGCCACATTATGTCCCACAGTCAAATGCCCGCAAGCCACTAATAAACACAGAGGTTATCAATGCACTAATAAGTAGTAACCAAAGACATCAACATATAAACTTTAATTGATGGGAAAGCAAGTATTAAAGGGAGTGCAATCTTTCGTTGTCACATTACACAAGCCACCAATCCTGATGAATTAAAGTTTGCTAACACAATAAAACAAAACTACTTAATGAATTAAACACATCGCAGCACCTTCTTACAGCTCTTGTATCTTCGTTTGGTGTGTCTTGTGCTGCCTCCTTGACTGAATTCGTCCTAGGGTTCTGCTGCTTCGGTCTTCGAAACTATGATAATCCTTGACAAAAGCTTTGGTCTTGGGGTATTTATAGTTTCTGTCTGAGGGAAGATGCGGCGCATCTTATAAGTAGATGCGGCGCATGTACTTAACTTCGCGTGGGGTCCAAGATTATAATATTCAGGAATATTCGTACACCGCCAGAAGATGCGGCGTAACTCCATGATTAGATGCGGCGCATGTCCTCTTGTATCTTGGATCGTATCTGGTGGAATCTTAATAGAGATGCGCCGTATGTAATGAGTGAGATGCGGCGCATCTGGAGCAGATTAGTCTTGATCTTCTTCATTTCAGTAGACTCTTAACTTCTTGCACGTTTTGCTCCATAATCAGTCCAAAATTGCTAAGTTTCACCAAATGCTTGTTTTCAACTGAGAATTACAAAAGTAAACGATTAAGTATCAATCCTCATACATAATATAGTAAAACAAGTCAAATTAATAGGATAAATGATAGTAATAAAATGTACTTATTTGAGTTCATCAGGGTACCCAAGCCATTACTGACTTAGGCTTGCCACTTGCAATAACATAATTCATTCATTTTAAAACAATTGAAGCACCATTGGATTGGATTGGTCTCCAAATCCAACATGCTGATGCACTAACACCACTACCCAAACCCTAGCAGTGTGATTAACATTACCAGTACCAACTGTTTAGCTAGCAGTATGAACTGCTGGCTTTGCAATTGTTACCTTAGGCTTCCAAACTTGTTTAGATACCACTGCTTTGTTATTAAAGGGCCTTTTAACAGTTGTTGGTGTTGATTTAAAAGTTGTTTTCGCACCTTGAACTGCTGGTCTTGGGTAAACAGGTCTAATTGGTCTGACAGTATTAACTGCTGGTCTAGCAGTATGAACTGGTCTTTGGCCAGACTTTAAAAGAACTGATATAGGTATCATTCTAACAATTGTAGGGTGAGTGGGAGGTCTTACTGAGTTCACCCTAGGACTTGAATACCTAGTTACCCTGTTGTTGCAATAAGCAGCAAGATGGTCAAAGCTACCACATGTAAAACAAGCTTTCCTATAAAAGAAAAAGTCATCACCTAGTTGGTGAGACTTGAGGTTGTTCCAATTTCTCTGGTTACCTCTAGGCTTGTTTGTGGTTCTATACATTTCAGCATACCTAACTGTTGGTCTAAATGGTTTAGCATTAGTTTTAGGCCTAACAGTCTTAGTCCTAACCATCTTGGTTACTTTTGGTTCCTCTATCTTAACACTAACAGGCTTAACCATGACCTGATAATCCTCATCATCAGAAGTCCAATCCTCTATGGTTGGATCATCTGAGTCCCTAGCTGAGGACACCTTATCCTTAGTTTTGGGACCATATTCAAGCTTTGGTAATTGAAATTCAGGGAATCCTGTATGTTCTAGGTCAATACCTAGGGGAATAGGTATTCCTCTATGAGGAGGTGGAACAGACTTATACCCCACACCAGATTTAGCCTTATTGATTACTTGACACTCAATTAATTTTTGAACACCTTTTGATGTATATTCTAAGGTATCAACACTCAATTGAATGTTCTCATTGGCCTTCTTAACCCTATCCAGTTCAGCTCTTAACACACTAATTTCAGCATCTCTAAACATTAAATCTCTCTTAAGCACTGCTATAGTATCACTAAAACTAATTTCATTGTTTTTATAGTGAACTATCTGTTCCTCTAAGACAGCCAAACCTCTTTTATGATTTGCCAAATTAAAACTGGTCTGGTTTAGCTCTATTCTCTGTTCCTCATAGTGTCTCCTAAGTGTTTCTAATTCTTTAAAAGCACCACATGATTTAGAACATTTAGAAACTTGTACCTCAGAGTCTGAGAAAGCCATATGAGCCACCTCTGTAGATGCTACTTCCTCCTATGCAATGTAGCTCCAGTCAAACACTAAGCCATCAATGGCAACCATAGCCTTTGAGCTTGATTCTGTAACCTCCACAACCCTTGACCCTGTGGACTATCCTTCATAGCCCTTATTCTTTGAGTCCTGCTGTCTGGGCTTCCTGCACTCTGTTGAAAAGTGACCCATCTTGTGGCAATTATAACATTCAATCTTTGACTTGTCATACCCAGCAACATCATTGCTGTTTATGATTATCTTCTTGCCTGTCCTCTTCAAGAATCACTTAGCCCTCATGCTAAGAAGAGAGAGCTGCCACTTGATGTCCATCTCTTCAATGTCATCATCATTGATTTCTTGAAGGTCTTCATGAGTCAACATACTTCCATTGTGCTTAGTAGTCAGGAAAGCACAATAACTATTCTCATCCAAAAGTCCATTAGTACTGCTTGATGTCCATCTCTTCAATGTCATCATCATTGATTTCTTGAAGGTCTTCATGAGTCAACATACTTCCATTGTGCTTAGTAGTCAGGAAAGCACAATAACTATTCTCATCCAAAAGTCCATTAGTACTGCTTGAAGTACTAGCAGTACCAATATTTGAACTAGCGGTAGCAACTGCTCCAGCAACTTGAACTTCTTATACTGGAATTGAGGTACTAGGAGTTGACACAAAGGCCAAATTCCCAGAGCTTGAGCTTGAGCTTGTTCCCACATTCTTCTTTACATCATGCTCCACTATTTTAAAGTTGCTATAAAGATCCATCAGACTCATTGTATCAATGTCTGGCTTGTTCTTCCAGACAACTACATGCATAACCCATTCTGATGGTAGACTTCTCAAGAATTTGGAGTTGAGATCTTCCTGAGGTATCTCAATTCCAAGAATAGCAAGTTGACTCACTAGCTTCTGAAGCCTATTAAACATAAGATCTAGTGATTCATTGCTTGTAGCTGAGAAGTTCTCAAATTGTTGCTTGAGAAGGGTCTTCTGTGTTTTCTTGGTGGCATCATTCCCACCATATCTTGCAACAATGCCTTCAAAGAATGTCTTGGCACACTTAAACTTGCTGAAGTTCAGGAGTTGATCATTAGGTATGGTCAATAGTAGCAAGCTCCTTGCCTTAAGATCATTCTTGTGCTGTGCCTTCTCTTCAGTAGTCACTGGCTTTTTCTGCACTGTTGTTTCAGTCTTACCCTCAACTATAGTTGTAGTGGTTGTAGGCTTAAAAGAGTTCCCTTCTTCTATGATTTCCCAGAGTGCATAATCCTGCACCTGGAAAAATTGCTCAATTCTTAATCTCCATGTATCGAACTCATTGGGCTTGAGCATTGATAACTTAGCAGCAACATTGGTTTGATATGTCTCCATGTCCATAACTTCTTGAAGAGTAGTTCTTCTTGGATCTTCTAATTCAAAGTATCAGAACCTGTCTCTGATACCACTTAACCGGATCTAAACACACTCCTTGTGTTAGAGATACTTTGAGTAATACTAACTAGCACGCAGAATTTACTAGCTAATACTTAGAAGATTATTTTTTTATATAATGAATGAATGAAACAATGAATTGTATGTATAAACAATGAAACAGTGTATGAACAAGAGACAATGTTTTTCTTTCAAAATGATTCAATATTATATTAATAATACGAGTGATCTTCAATATCACTAGGGTTTACAACCTTGAATCTCTAGGAATTCGTACTTCTATATTCTCTCATCTAAAACCAAACCATAGGATATCATTTTATAGACCAAGGATTCCTGTACAAGATAACTATAATTCTATTTAAATAGGATATTCCCAAAATCCTTTCTATACTTATCCTATTACACATTTACAAAACATAAGCAGTACAAACTTCTTGTGCTAACAGTACTAAGTCAGTTAGTACTGCTAGGCTAATCTTCAGTAGTCTTCAATCTAGCCTTGACAATTTGTACTGTTAGGTCTAATTCCCAACACAACCCTAGGTCTGTGGTACCCTAAAGAATCTCCATTTGATTTGATAGCATATTCAGATAGTGATTATGCTGGAGCTACTATGGATAGGAAGTCTACAACTGGTGGTTGTCAATTACTAGGATGCAGGCTTATCTCTTGGCAGTGCAAAAAGCAAACCATGGTGGCCACTTCTACTGAAGCTGAATATGTGGCTGCTGCAAGTTGTTGTGCTCAAGTTCTTTGGATTCAAAATCAGTTACTTGATTATGGGTATAATTTCTTGAACACAATAATTTTCATAGACAACAGCAGTACAATGTGTATCATTAAAAATCCAGTTCAACATTCAAAAACTAAACATACTGAAATTTGTTGAAGAATCTTTAACCCCATCTAGGATGTGTTTTACAAACATTATTGAACGCACAGCGGAATCAAACAAGAACAATAATGTTAAACAAGGTTGCAATTTATTTAATCAACGCGCCTTCTTTATTCAATAATAAACCTACTACTACTAACAAATGTGTACAATCACACGTTGCTACTCGACTCTCATTGAGAGATCTACATTTTTCTATATGTCTAATACAGCCAGCTAAACCCTTTATAAATAGGGTTTTACAAGAAAACCTAACTTCCCCTAGAAGCTAACTATATATTACATTAAGTCCCTGTTGTTTCATATTTATGCATATGTAGTTTTGTAAATATCAAATTATAATTCCCAACAATCTTCCCCTATTTGATATTACAAAACTATCTCCATGAAACAATCTTCAAAGCTTCCTTGAGGTCTTCTTGAACATGTCACCACACATAACAAGCTGCAAATCAATCAGTAATAAAATAATCGAATCAGTTGCCTCCAATTCACCACATGCAAATGACGACAGAATTTAATCCGCACACTGCTCACTTGCACAAGTGATTAACGACAAATCAATCAATCATCTTCCCCTTTTTTTAATCATCAAATAGGGGTCTTCCATGCAACTTGAATCAAAACGCTTCCCCTTAAGTGGTGCATGTAGATGGTTAAACAAGCTTCCCCTGAAACCAATAACCATCTCTTGAATCACGAACTCTGTAGGCTTTATGAAATAATCACTGATGAAGAAAACCGAGTATAACGAACTTGATGAAGAAGTTGAATTTCCCAAACTTGCGTCTTATATCTTGCACTATCCACGTGACTCCAAACTTATACTAGAAGTAGGTCGCAACCTCTTGACAAATCCTCAACTATATGAGACACTGAGCACTACAATGTAACTCCTTAAAGTGATAGCAAATGTGAGCATTAAGCACCCTAGATAATAGATCACACACTTTCGCTAGATTCATCAAGTCTTTGTCACCGCATTAAAACACAAACAAGTTATCTTCAAAGTGTAACACCCACTTTGAGATATGATAAGAACGCGCACCTGTGAAACTCAACTACAACATCAAATAAACCATATTCACTTTTCTTCTTTAAATAATCACCAAAACAAGCCATAAAATAAAAAATAAATCGCGATCCAAAACTGTTCCAGCAGTATTAACTGAGTATGAGAGCAGAATTAACATTCGAAGACCAGAATTAATTAAGTCTGGTGAACAGACTTAACTTCCGAGAGCAGACTTAATCGAATAGGAGACCAGAATTAATTTCAACCACCAGAATTAATGATTACTGAAACCAGAATTAATATTGAGAACAGTATTAATGACCAGCAACCAGAATTAATAATCAGTGTAGCAGTACACATTAATTTAGCTCCACAATAAAAAAGATCCCACATGCGAGTCTGGTTCCTTTGACCAACAGTACACGAAAAACAATTATTAATAAGGGTGGGTATTAATATTGTATGAGGTAATCACTTTTCACTGACATCCATAAACCAATCCTTCAACCTTAATATAATAATCGAATCAATAATATTCAGTAGCAAGCGACAAGAATAAACCCACTTGACTATCTCTATCATTCACTACTAAGGGGGGAGGGAGTGGTCACTCCAACCCCAAACTTCCCCAAATTGCCACCTCATCATCATCCAATAAAAACCCTCCAACTCATTTCACCCCAATCCTTCCCCAAACTTCCCCAAAATGGTGGCAATGGTCCCCAAACAATCCCAAATCCCACATTTTCCACATCACATTTTTTTTCCATTTATTTTTAATACATAAACTATTTAAAAATAAAACACATATCATTTCATTAAAAATTAAAAAAAAAATCCTACAATACTTATAAAAAAAAAACACACAACTTAAAAAAAAACACAACTTAAAATTAAAAAGAGTACATGTTACAATACTTTAAAAAAAACACAACCTAATAAAAAATTAAAAAGAGTATCCGTTTATTCTTAAATGGAATATATATACTTTCATGATATATACCACCTTCTTCTTCTTCATAAACTTTGACTAAAAAGTTATGTAAACTACACAAGCCTGAGTTTCTCTAATATCTCCCTGTTCACTACCACATTCTCATAAACTTTGACTAAAAAGTCAAACTCAAAAACCAAAACACCAAAACATTGACCAACATCATCTCCCATTTCACTCTTTGCCTTCGGTGAACTTCACCGAAATTTTCCCATTTCACTCGGCACCGCCTACCGGCGGCGGTGTGCCCGATCGGCACCGGTCGGCACCGAGGACTTCCCCGAGTCCACTCCCTCCCCCCTAATCGACAAACCCTTTAATCGATAAACCATAAGTGACAAAACTGATTAAAGATCAGTACCATGAATGTATCAATTAAATAAGCAATCCCACATACTGACAAAATTCAACCCATCCAATCGATCAATTAATGACAGTACGAGAATCATACTTAGTCGCCAAAAAAAAAGATTCGATACCCCTTAATTAAAACAATAACGACCACTTCAAAAATAATCACCAGATCTGCTCTTGTTCCTTCGAATCTGCTCCATCTCCAACAGTAACAACCTTGTAGATCCTAGATATCGAGAGCAACCCACTCTAATACCACATGTTGAAGAATCTTTAACCCCATCTAGGATGTGTTTTACAAACATTATTGAACGCACAGCGAAATCAAACAAGAACAATAATGTTAAATAAGGTTGCAATTTATTTAATCAAGGCGCCTTCTTTATTCAATAATAAACCTACTACTACTAACAAACGTGTACAATACACGTTGCTACTCGACTCTCATTGAGAGATCTACATTTTCCTATATGTCTAATACAGCCGGCTAAACCCTTTATAAATAGGGTTTTACAAGAAAACCTAACTTCCCCTAGAAGCTAACTATATATTACATTAAGTCCCTGTTGTTTCATATTTATGCATATGTAGTTTTGTAAATATCAAATTATAATGCCCAACAAAATTAGACATCACTTTATAAGAGACTGTGCTGAAAAGAAGTTAGTTCAGGTTGTCAAAATTCATACTGATAACAACTTTGCTGACTTATTAACTAAAGGTTTTGATGTGGGGATGTTTCAATACTTGGTAACAGGTATTGGAATGCTCAACCCTTAAAGGTTTAAATGTCTAAGTGTTTTTTTTCTCAAAAGGATTTTGTACTGCTAGTTGTGCTAGTTGTGATAGTTTGTACTGATAGTATAATTTTGGTACTGCTTATGTAAAATGTTGGTCATTTTTTATATCTGTCAACAAGAAAATACTTTGTCTTGTGTTTTCTTTGGTTTTGGACTAACTTTTACATGCTAAGAAAGCATTCTGGAATGGATTGTATTTTACTTGATTTTTGCTTTGGAAAGTGTGGTGATTTGGATATTCAAGTGTGAAATCTTGTCACACAACAAATGGTAATTGGTTCACCATGTCTAACACACATCAAGAACCAACTAGTCCAGATCAAACGGTTTCTGGTAAAGACTAATCAAATCCGTTTATGGTTGATAGTTTACCAAAAATCTATATGGTTATCAACTCACCATATCTTACAGTGAAGAGTTGGCTAGTCCAAAGCAAACGGCTATTGGTAAGGACACATCAAATCCGTTGATAGCTGATAGTTTGCTAAAACTATAAGTGGGCAAAAATGTTTTCAAGTTCACATTCAGTTTATACTGTCTCTTTAAAATTTTTGATCAACAGTTTGTACTGATGGTTAAAACTTGGTTTCATACTGAGTTTATGTTCTATGATTCACCTCTCCCAGGAGGTCACACACCTGGAAGTGATGAGAGCAGTTTGAAATTACAACGAATTGATGGAAACTTGTACAAATTGTCTGACAACATTGGATGCTGAGTTCTAGTTCTTCCCAAAGTTATAATTTCAAGTTCCAGTTCAAGTGATGGTGAGAATTCTTCCAAACAGGAGAGGATGATATTTACTTGAAGATCGTTTATAGCTCAGATTTGTTGCTAAGTATGAAACTCGGGGGAGGAAAACATTGTTCTTGATAAAGAATTTGTCATAACTTTCTATATGTGAATCAAGAACAGAATTCATTCATATGAAGATTCAAAGGTTGATTAATACAGATGAGAAGGAAATACTGAAGTGATTCAAGATCGAAGATAAGTGTTTGAAAGAATCCCTCCCATCATCAAAGATTGGAGTTTAATTCAAGAAACTTACTGATTTGCACAGAAATCATAAGTTTAGGGGAGGATTGTTGGGAATTAAACCAACAGTTAGTACTGGTAGAGTTAAAGTTACAACTGCTGATGATTACGCTAACAATACTAAGTCAGTTAGTACTGCTAGTACAAGAAGTTAGTACTGGTTATAAGATAAAGACAGAAAAACGTGTGGATAAATATAGAATAGATATGATGTATATCTTATTATTATAGATTAATACGTATAATAGTTTACTTGTAAAGGACTCCTTGTGCTGTAAAAGGAGGTCCTAGGTTAGGTTTAACGTACGCATTATTCATAGAGCTTCAAGGTTTTTGTAACCCTAGCGATATTCCAAGGTCACTCGTATTGATAATAATATTGAAGCTAGTTGTTTGTTTACATTGTGTTCATATTGTTCCATTAACCACAACACAACACACAAATCTTCTAAGTGCTTTGTAGTAAATTCCGCGTGCTACTTAGCATATACTCAAAGTATCTTCAACACAAGTCGTGTGTTTAGATCCGGCCAGGTCCTTCATCAATGGATTTAAGAATGTTAAAACCATTCTCTTTTCCTAAGCAATAAAGTCATATTCTTTGTGCCCATGATTCATAATCCGTCCTATCAAGCATAGAAGGGCGGATATTGGACCCGGTAGCTTGAATGTCATCAGAAGATTTTCTTGCCATGATGTAAACTTGCACGGGATTTTACAATTCTATGATTTAAACCGAGAAATAGATTCTTTCGCGGGATTTTAAAAAAATCAAGAATAAACCGTGATTTGATTACTTGAGTGTGTTATGATGAAAGTTGTTGGATTGGTTAAAGGAATGGTGATTGTATGGTAGGGATGAGGTTGGTTAAATAAGATGAATTGTTTTTTAGTTAAGTTCTGATTGAGTTAACGTATTGGTTTGAGCAAATTTTAATGGGCAAATCGCAGAAACCTCAAATCGCAGACTCCAAAACCCAATTCTTCAAATCGCAACTCCTCAAATCACAACAATCTTCAAACCGCAAGACTTGAGTAAATCGCAGACGCTTCAAATCGCAGAGACTCAAATCGCAGAGACTCAAATCACAACTGATTCAAATCGCAGGCTCAAGTCACAGAGACTCAAACCGCAGCACCAAATCGCAATCCTAAATCGTAATCTTAGGCAACTCGCAATACTAACTCACAACCTCAAATCGCACATTCAAATCGCAACCTCAAATCGTCAAATTGCAACCTCAAATCACAAGTTCACAAGCAGACAAAAGTGTCCTTTTCTTGTAGTTTTGTCTTCTTTCCCCTTTTAGTTAAAGACCAAATCGCATAACAGAAACCTACCAAATCGCAGCAAACAACTACCCAACAAAACACAAATCACAACCTAGAAATTTTTACCGAGAGTCAAATCGCAACAAAGAACAAACCACAAACAATTCTCGAACAACCCTAAATATCCACAACACTTATGAAATAAGCAATCTAGTGACTAAAGTAAGCTACAATAACTATTCTAAACATGAAAGTACAAGCTTATAACACTAGAAACCACGAACAGAGCTTAAATTATGATATTTTCTACCTATTCTATTCGAACCACAATAAACTCACAAAAACCAATCTAAAATCTGAGCATCCACATTGTAAATGATCTAACAATGGCTCTTGATACCAATTGTAGGATACTCAAATATCAAACACATATGGTTCTTGTGATTTGGCCGATTTATAGAGAGAGAAAGAGATGAGAGTGAGAGCCTTTTAGAGAGAGAAAGTGAAAGAGATTAGATTAAACTAGTGAAAGGTCAAACCCTTCCCATGGGTGGGAAAGCTATTTATATACAACATAAAACACCTCTAGTAGGCTATGGACCGGGCTGACAGTGGGTAAAGACCCGACCCGCCTCCATGGTGAAACAATATCTAAACTAATATTATTAAACCTACGAGCTACTTAATGCTAATCCATACTTGGGGTGACCGAGTCTTTCATGTGAATATTTATATTCCTAACACATTTAGTGTGAGTGATCAAATGACTTAAGTAAAGTCGCATCCCTATTACCCAAAATTCGTTAGAACTTTTAGTAAGAACTCGAATTCACGTAGGGACGTGAAGATAAATTCAAGGCCAAATATCCCCATCTTTTTGCATCTTCACCTGATAACACGAAGTGAATGTCGGGACGACATTCAAATAAGGTTGGGAGACTGTAACAAATGGAAGTTTTCCATTTTTATAATAATTATTACATTATCAGAAAATGCTCATTATTTATTTATTGACATCTATTAATGAGGAGTTATCTCATTTTACGTTATTACACTACGATAACTCAAACACTTTAATAAGTGATTCACCAAATATTGGAACGAGCTCACACGCGGACCACAATGAAATAAACACACTCTTTATACACCAAACGGATTCTTATAATTCACGACCTAACTTTTTCGGCCTGTTACTATTCATAAGCCCAACCCAATTTAATAGTTTTATTTATTTCACTTATCTCACTCGACTAAACTCACCTCACTTGGCCATGATTTCTCTCAAATTTGACACATGAACTATGTAACATTTTACTTCATTCGAATCTCCAAACACCAAAGAATCAAGGTATCGAAGTCTCACTTCCTCATTCAAATGTTTGAACACAAAACGAGACCCAAAGCTTATCACCTTCGAGACCATTTAACCAAATCGATTTAAACTTTATTCTACCTATGTCTTTTATGTTCTTTGGTCAATATTGAGTTCATAAGATCATTTTCTCACATTATTACACCATATTACATGTTAAATATACCACTTAGACCTTTAAACCATGTCGACACATACATATATGCATACTACTCGACATATACTCAAACCAACACATAAACTCTCCTCAAATATCTTGTTAAATCTTCTTAAAGTTACCAAATTCTCTGCCATTTCTGACCACCTCAACTTGTAGCCATATTATACAATATAAGTTTGTATATGTGTCCCTATATTTATCGAATATACACATAATTCACTATCTCATAACTCCCATTCACACTAGACATTTTTACATACATTCTGTAATACCCAAAAGTCTAAAACATGCAAAAAGACCAATTTGCCCTTATAATTTAAAATTTTGATTAATTAGCTTATGAATCACCAAATAAATTTCCAAACCTTCGGGAATAAACTAGATATGAAGCCAAATAATTTTTGTGTCTACAATTTAACATTTAGAAATATACAAAATTATACAAAGTATTATTTTGTCTGATTTTATTAATTTACGTATTATTATTATTATTATTAATTCTATTTAAATTATATAAAATAGAAGATAAATGCAAATAAAATTAGGAAATTATCACAATCAGTATTTGAGCTCAAATATACTTTCTTGGACCAAAATATATGATCCCTAATCACAAAACACGTTTTCTTGATTTATTCTATAAATACAAATATACCGAAACCCTAAAACCCTTTACAAAAATTCGACCAGCCTCCATTCGATCAAGGAAAATTCGTGGCCTATTTTTCTGGTATTCTACAACGTGTGAGGAAGCTTATAAAATTGTTTGGAGGTCGTGGGATTCATTCGTGTGATCGCTAGTGTTTTGTTTTGTCGAACTAGGCTTAACCGAGAGGTATAATTCCATATATCCCTTTTACACATTTGATTCTTCATGTAACATTTTTCTTGTGTTATTTGGATCATATAAGACCTAAATAAAATATATAACATGAATCATGCAAGCTAATTCGATCATAATAAATTTAGAGAGCTAAAACGTATAAAAATTCTAAATCGAGCCATGCGATTTTTCTAGGGCTTGTAATTATTTATTTTGAACTCTATACAAATAATATAACCTGGGAAAAATGATAGTTCGAATTATGGAGGCTTAGATTAGTCATGGTTAATTTATTTTGTAATCGGATATTAAAGAAAATAAAGAAAATAAAAGAAAACCCTAATAATGATTTAGGGTTAGGGTTTGCACATGAAATCTGAGCATTTAATGCAGAATTAATGATTGTGTGATGATGGGGTAATGATTTGTGAGCTAGGGTTAGGGTTTGTAATTATAAAAGTGTATATGATTTAGGAATAAAATAAGAAGGGTGTGTTTTACCAACTTTGAAACGTAAGGGTTATTTTTATAATGTTAAGTAGGTCAGTACAAATGTGAAAAATTATAACATGAGGTCCTTATGTGTAAAATTTGCAAGATCATGATTTATTTGTTAATTTAAGGTACGAATTGGAAATTAATTAATTAGAGGGACTAAAAGTGTAAATTCTGGAAACTTGAAGTCATTCTGAGTAAATAATGTTATTAAGGGTGTAATGTGTAATTTTGAGGATTTATGGGCTTAATATGTAATGGTTACTAAATTATGATTTAATTTATAAGTTTTGTAAACTAAAGGGTGTAAGTTGTAAATATTGAAACTTAAAGGACTAAAGTGTGATTCTGAATCCATTATGTGGTTTAAACTAGTAATTTGTAATAGTTTCATTTAAAACCCTTAACTTTGATCTAATTACAATTAAAACCCTAAACTATGTAAACTTGTCATAAATAACCCTAGACTTTTGTAACTTGCTAAAATATACCTTAATCCCATAATAAGGCTTGATTAATGACTTAACCTAAATCGGCGATATTATAATCTTTCTAATTATGGAAACTCGCTAATTCGGGAAACCTGCTAAATAAGGAAAGTTACCTAACAAGGAAAGTTACTTAAAATGGAAAGATAACTAAAAACTACTTGTCATTCTGTCTTCTACTCCCTTAGGTTCGAGGAAGGAGTAATTTGATCCTTGTCATTTGCTATCCTTGTGTTCTGCTAATAAGGTACAGATATTCTGCCCTTCTTGTAAGGTGCCTTCGTTCTCTTGATCTCTTGTATTGACTCGTTTAGGATTTCCCTAAGCCATTGCTATGTTCCCCTACATTTTGGTTCGTTTGTTCGATTCATTTTGACCTTGATGTTCGATATGACCCTTTTGCTTTGAGCCTCTATAATGATCCATTTGATATTCGTTCGTTACCTTGTTATATATTAGTATTCGAATCACATTCGAGGGTTCATTTGATTTTGGTAAATAGATGTGAAAACCTTTTTAATTATAACATGGGAATGTTTTGAGGAAAGCTTATTTTAAAACGATGTTTATGAAATATGCGATACCACTTTCATTTGGAATTTTTCTAAAACTTATATGAAAACTACTCTTAAAGATTTCTTTTGTAAGAACAGTTATTAAAGATCATTTTAATGAAAAATTATTTGATAAAGATGTCTTTAAATGAAACAATTGATGATGAACCTTTGATATTTGAGCCAATCACTAGGCATGAGGGTTTCATGTCCATGTCATTGACGCACCTTTGACATGACTCTAGGGCAGGAGAGTGATGACCTGTTCCGTCCCTTATTTATTATCTGCTATGGCCATTATGATTATGATTATTGATTTGTCTGCGGGGGCGTATGGGTGCATCCTAGATTTGATCTGTTTATGCTTAATAGTTATTTGTTAATCGTTATATTTATCTGGTGACTGGTGGTGTGTGCGATACACGTCTTTCACATATCTGGGAGCTAGCTACTCTATTTGGTTACATCTGAGATGATATGATTTGTTTTGTTTCTGGGCTCGTGGTGGATTACTGTCCCGTTATCCTTACCTTATAACCTTTTTCTTTTCTCTTATTCTTATCCATTTATCATCCCTCGACTCTTATTATATCTGCATGACTTTTATATCTTTTACTTTGCACTTTCTCTATTACTGCTTTGTTATCGTTATATCTGTTCACTGAGCTCTCGTAGCTCAGCCGCATTTCTTTTCCTGCGGCAGGTTTTAGTAGGAAGCTGGGAATTAGTGGAGAGTACCTTGGACTTAGAAGATTGATAGCTATTCGGGATTAGAGATGATTAAAGTTATTATATCTTAGAATTTGTACCTATCGGAAGTGTCATTTGTAACTTTGTAGTTTTCAGTATTTCATTTGTAACCTTTGAATTCTTGTATTACTTTAAATGTATGCTTTGTTTGATCTGATATGAAACCATTATTGTGACATCTTTACCCTTGTCGGGTTGGGGTGTTACAATTTATGGTATCAGAGACAGGCTGCGATTCGTAATACATTTACCCTTGACCTGTGTAAGTTTAGGACCACTAAGTTTTCCCCGTAGGCGCTCGTAAGACAACCTTTGAAAATTTGCTTTAAGATTTCCCAATAGGAACATAAGTTTTGACTGGTGAGGAATGGGTAGCCTATAAGGTATTTGTTTAAGTATCATTGCTTCCGCATTACTCTGATTCGTGCCTTCGCCTTTAGCTAAGCCTTATAAGAACTTTTGTTTCAGAAGCTAGAAAGCTTGCAACCTAAGTTTAGTAACCAAGTAAGTTTGAAATCCCTCGAGAACTACATGGATACCTTGCACCATTTAAGTTTTACTTCCTAATTTGGAATCCCCGTTTCCGATTAGGTTGATAAATGGTTTGATACCTTTCTGACCATCCAGATGGTCATCCAACCATAATGTGTTTGACACATTCTACGAATTCATTACTCATGTCGGATATGAAGTGTATCATCTGATACTACTCAGTTCTGAGTAATCCATTACTACTCCTATGAGAATCCTGACAATTATCACTATTGGTCAGATCCTGTTGATATCTGATATCACTTTTGAAAACCGAAAGCTTATGCTTTGCACCACCTAGGTTTTGAAACCTATTTAAATCTAGAAGGCATTGAGAATTGCACAATAATTGCCTGATACTATTCGATCCTTATCTTCGAATTTTGACTCTGACCTCTGATCCTTTCGTCAATCATTTTGATGCCTCTTCGGTCATTCTGAGAATCTCCATGGCAATGACGTACTTGATGTATTCTCTTTTTGTCTCTTGCTTTTGATAAGTATCTATAAATCTTCCGACACTATTTGATTTCGTTTCACTCATCTCTATTCCTAAGAGAGGCCTTGTGGTGTGTAACCACGAGTATAAAAATCTTCCCTCTCACTTTTGAAACGATAAATTTTTCTATGCTGATCTGTCTTTCTTCGGATAGTTAACTTCGATTTTATTCCTTTAAGAAATTGGTTGATTGAGCATTCAAATATTGACAATTTCCCTTCTATGTCTCACCTTTAACGTTGGCAACAATTTTGAACTCTCTACCATGATTACCGATTGTTAAACTCCCTTCTATCACTATTACTCTGGAGACTCGTGTGTTACTTTCGTGATTGTGAAGTTTTCTTAGAACCCATCTCGTGCACCAATGAATGAACCTCATCTTGAGAGTTATTGGGCACCCTGAGTTTTCTGAATATAATTCTTGGTTGAACCACCAAATTTTTCTATCGGAGAGTGAAGAAGGATTTGACTTGATAGCGAGAGATTGTTTAGCCACCAAGTGAAGATGTCTTTCAGATTGTGTCCGGGATCAGACCAGTTGATTCGAGCAACCGGGAAGAGCAGCAACTGAAGACCAGGAAGTAAGTTTACCTAAGTGTATATTCTGGGCGTGTTTTAGTTTCGTTCGCGATAAAGAAGGATGGTGACTGGAGATAGCTGAACCGTATTACTGTTAGGAGCCAATATTCATCCTCCCTGAAACGACTACGTGTTTGTTTAATTTCAGAGCGCGAAGTTTCCTTCTGATGAATTAATTTTATTCTTAGAATCGCCTTCTGTATTCGTAAACGACTGCTATGACGATTAGGGACGCTAATAGTATTAGCTAAAGCTCTGACTGTTTTGTGAATTTGATAAATAATGTTTTTCTCATGAGTACTTGGACAAATGGTCATTGTATGACTTAATAGTACATCCGGAGACGAGGAAGAGCATGAAAATCATCTTTGCACTTTTGATATTTGTTGAGACAACGATGTTCTTAATTAAGGATACCTCTTTAAATTCCGCGAGCTTTGAAAGCTATCACCGTGTGGTCAAAACCAACAATAGAATGGAGAACTGAAACCCTTTAAACTCTGCCGAAGAATTCTGGAAGATGTTTGAAACTGATGATACCATGGAGAAATTTCGTGAACAGATAGAAACAGCTTAGTTGAGAATGGAGTTTGGAAAAGCTAAATTAGAAATTAGCTGCCATACCTTCAGGCGAAACAATCTTTGGGATAAATCAGAAAGAGACTCGGTTATATTCCCTTGCCGCACAGGAAGTTTTCGGATGCATCAAAGACAACTAGAGACATATCAGAAGAATTATTTCCCTGCCTGACCTGGAGTTGACAACAACGGCGGCTACCCTGAAGAGTGAATACATTCCTTACAAGGTAGAAGTGTTGGCGATGTAGAAGAATAAATTTAGTCAAGATGGCGAACCTGGAGCTGATGAAGACATGCAGTCTAATTTTCCTATTCATCTTGGTTGTACTAAGATGCATTGAGATCGGAAGCAGACTGGATGATGGAGAGATTCAAAGATCGTGCCAGAAATCCACATTACTCCATCACATTCCAAGAAGAACTGCAGGAGGCTCGACGAACCAGACACAAGTTCCCGATTTTGGTTTCACTTCCCGATTGATGGACAGACGAAGACAGATTAACCGGACTTGAGGAGATTGGATGTGTTGGATGGACGGAGTTTAGAAACAGACCCTTTATGTTTGGAGGAATTGATTCTATGAAGGCCGAAGTTCTTGGCAACTAACTTCCAGTTCCGTTGATCCTCTTAAGTTTTGATTATATCGTAATAAGATCCTCTTATGATTTAAGTTTCCCTTAGAAGCATTTCAGTTTCGTGTTCATCTTTTCTTTGAATGTTCAGTGATGACTTTGTTTTGAGAGATTTTGACGCATTGTGGAGGATATGATGCTTGTGACGGCGTACCTCACTTCTGCTAAGCAATCTGGAGCTTTGATACTCTTACGAATAGTTTTATTTTCCCTCTTGACTATGGCATTCGATTTTGGTTGACCTCTGAGACTGTAGAAGTACTAGGTGGATTAAGATAGGTGGTTTTGATTTCGACTTTGAGATAAAGTATGACCATCATGAGGGCATATTTATATGATGCCAGTATTATGACGTCTGGCCAACGTGATAATACTTACATCATATAACGTGCACTTGTTGTGGGCATAGGATATCTTGGGGAGTACCTAAGAAATTTAGAATTTGAATCTCCGTTGGATTATCCGTGATTAGTGAGACTTTAGGTTCATTCTACCTATGCGTATACTCTACTTTCATTCATTAGATATCTGGATGAGTTTGGACTCTCGTTTTGCATTTTGTTGACCTCAGTTATATATCTTGAAAACTCTTTGTAGAGCTCTCTACTGTTGACACAATTAATTTGATCTGAAATCTTGTTCGTATTCCATATGAGCTTTCCGGAAGATTCGCCTATCGTCCATTTTTGTTGCATGGACCTTTTGTTCTGAATCAACCTAATTTGTCTCTTTCTGCGGAAATTTGAACCCACTTCGTTTTGATTCGAGTCATGAGAAATAAAGTTATTTCCGTTCGTAAAGATTCTTTGGAGGAATCACCCATACCGTGAGGCTACCTGGGAAACCGAAGAATCGATACGAGCTAGTTATCCACATTTCGTATTTTGATCCGGTGTGTCTTTGTTCGTTTTCCGTTCTATTCCATTTCCGTCTCTTTGCAAATTTCGAGGACGAAAATTTTCTTTTAGAGGGGAAGAAGTTGTAATACCCAAAAATCTAAAACATGCAAAAAGACCAATTTGCCCTTATAATTTAAAATTTTGATTAATAAGCTTATGAATCACCAAATAAATTTCCAAACCTTCGGGAATAAACTAGATATGTAGCCAAATAATTTTTGTGTCTACAATTTAACATTTAGAAATATACAAAATTATACAAAGTATTATTTTGTCCGATTTTATTAATTTACGTATTATTATTATTATTATTATTATTAATTCTATTTAAATTATATAAAATAGAAGATAAATGCAAATAAAATTAGGAAATTATCACAATTAGTATTTGAGCTCAAATATACTTTCTTGGACCGAAATATATGATCCCTAATCACAAAACACGTTTTCTTGATTTATTCTATAAATACAAATATACCGAAACCCTAAAACCCTTTATAAAAATTCGACCAGCCTCCATTCGATCAAGGAAAATTCGTGGCCTATTTTTATGGTATTGTACAACATGTGAGGAAGCTTATAAAATTGGTTGGAGGTCGTGGGATTCATTCGTGTGATCGCTAGTGTTTTGTTTTGTCGAACTAGGCTTAACCGAGAGGTATAATTCCATATATCCCTTTTACACGTTCGATTCTTCATGTAACATTTTTCTTGTGTTCTTTGGATCATATAAGACCTAAATAAAATATATAACATGGATCATGCAAGCTAATTCAATCATAATAAATTTAGAGAGCTAAAACTTTATAAAAATTCTAAATCGAGCCATGCGATTTTTCTAGGGCTTGTAATTATTTATTTTGAACTCTATACAAATAATATAACCTGGGAAAAATGATAGTTCGAATTATGGAGGCTTAGATTAGTCATGGTTAATTTATTTTGTAATCGGATATTAAATAAAATAAAGAAGATAAAAGAAAACCCTAATAACGATTTAAGGTTAGGGTTTGCACATGGAATCTGAGCATTTAATGCAGAATTAATGATTGTGTGATGATGGGGTAATGATTCATGAGCTAGGGTTAGGGTTTGTAATTATAAAAGTGTATACGATTTAGGAATAAAATAAGAAGGGTGTGTTTTGCCAACTTTGAAACGTAAGGGTTATTTTTATAATGTTAAGTAGGTCAGTACAAATGTGTAAAAATTATAACATGAGGTCCTTATGTGTAAAATTTGCAAGATCATGATTTATTTGTTAATTTAAGGTACGAGTTGGAAATTAATTAATTAGAGGGACTAAAAGTGTAAATTCTGGAAACTTGAAGTCATTCTGAGTAAATAATGTTATTAAGGGTGTAATGTGTAATTTTGAGGATTTATGGGCTTAATATGTAATGGTTACTAAATTATGATTTAATTTATAAGTTTTGTAAACTAAAGGGTGTAAGTTGTAAATATTGAAACTTAAAGGACTAAAGTGTGATTCTGAATCCATTATGTGGTTTAAACTAGTAATTTGTAATAGTTTCATTTAAAACCCTTAACTTTGATCTAATTACAATTAATACCCTAAACTATGTAAACTTGTCATAAATAACCCTAGACTTTTGTAACTTGCTAAAATATACCTTAATCCCATAATAAGGCTTGATTAATGACTTAACCTAAATCGGCGATATTATAATCTTTCTAATTATGGAAACTCGCTAATTCGGGAAACCTGCTAAATAAGAAAAGTTACCTAACAAGGAAAGTTACTTAAAATGGAAAGATAACTAAAAACTACTTGTCATTCTGTCTTCTACTCCCTTAGGTTCGAGGAAGGAGTAATTTGATCCTTGTCATTTGCTATCCTTGCGTTCTGATAATAAGGTACAGATATTCTGCCCTTCTTGTAAGGTGCCTTCGTTCTCTTGATCTCTTGTATTGACTCGTTTAGGATTTCCCTAAGCCATTGCTATGTTCCCCTACACTTTGGTTCGTTTGTTTGATTCATTTTGACCTTGATGTTCGATATGACCCTTTTGCTTTGAGTCTATATAATGATCCATTTGATATTCATTCGTTACCTTGTTATATATTAGTATTCGAATCACATTTGAGGGTTCATTTGATTTTGGTAAATAGATGTGAAAACCTTTTTAATTATAACATGGGAATGTTTTGAGGAAAGCTTATTTTTAAAACGATGTTTATGAAATATGCGATACCACTTTCATTTGGAATTTTTCTAAAACTTATATGAAAACTACTCTTAAAGATTCTTTTGTAAGAACAGTTATTAAAGATCATTTTAATGAAAAATTATTTGATAAGGATGTCTTTAAATGAAACAATTGATGATGAACCTTTTATATTTGGACTTTGACTTGGATTCGATGACTTTAGATTATTTGAACCTAAGCTTTGATTTGAACCTTGACTTTTATTTCGGAACTATTTGACATGAACCTTTTGCCATGTACCCTTAAGATATGATTTTTGATTATTTTGATAGTACATCTGACCTTTGACCTACAGTTTGATATCCGAGCCAATCACTAGGCATGAGGGTTTCATGTCCATGTCATTGACGCACCTTTGACATGACTCTAGGGCTGGAGAGTGATGACCTGTTCCGTCCCTTATTTATTATCTGCTATGGCCATTATGATTATTATTATTGATTTGTCTGCGGGGGCGTATGGGTGCATCCTAGATTTGATCTGTTTATGCTTAATAGTTATTTGTTAATCGTTATATTTATCTGGTGACTGGTGGTGTGTGCGATACACGTCTTTCACATATCTGGGAGCTAGCTACTCTATTTGGTTACATCTGAGATGGTATGATTTGTTTTGTTTCTGGGCTCGTGGTGGATTACTGTCCCGTTATCCTTACCTTATAACCTTTTTCTTTTCTGTTATTCTTATCCATTTATCATCCCTCGACTCTTATTATATCTGCATGACTTTTATATCTTTTACTTTGCACTTTCTCTATTACTGCTTTGTTATCGTTATATCTGTTCACTGAGCTCTCGTAGCTCAGCCGCATTTCTTTTCCTGCGGCAGGTTTTAGTAGGAAGCTGGGAATGAGTGGAGAGTACCTTGGACTTAGAAGATTGATAGCTATTCGGGATTAGAGATGATTAAAGTTATTATATCTTAGAATTTGTACTTATCAGAAGTTTCATTTGTAACCTTGTAGTTTCAGTATTTCATTTGTAACCTTTGAATTCTTGTATTACTTTAAATGTATGCTTTGTTTGATCTGATATGAAACCATTATTGTGACATCTTTACCCTTGTCGGGTTGGGGTGTTACACATTCTCTCAAGTATTTCACTCTCTAATCGAACCTCTCATAGACTAGAAGTATTCTCCATTTTGTTCGAGCAAAGTTCCAAGTCGACAAGTTCTCATTCGAACCATTTGGTGATCATTTTTATGGGTTACTTCCATATTTTCCGAGTTCTAGTCCTCGTTCCCAAGTACTCACCACCTTTTAAGGTGTTGTAAGTCATCTCTAACACTTTTCCATTCCTTATTATGGTTTAAATCACTCCATGCATCGTACATATTTATTTCGAACGTATATTCAATTTCTTTTAATTTTTACGCTTTCTATTATTCATTTTCATGTAAACATGGTTGCCTCCTATTGATGGAAGGCTAGAAATCATTGTTACAACATCACACGACACATACAAGTTCATTTCATTAATTATCAAGCACCATTTTTAATTCATGTTACATCGTATAATTTATAACACATTAATAAGTCATATTCACTCTTGAACACCTTAATATATCGGCTAAGAAATGGCTCATTAAAATCAAAACCATACATGTAACATATAATTTTTATTACTCATCTCGATTCTTCACAAGCTCACCTAAAAAGTTGATGTTATAAGTTTTCTTTGATATGCTCATATAAACCCTTTTTAAACCCTAAAGCTAAGCTACTTGAATTGTGTTAAAACGTTTATATTTTTATCGCTTGGGCTTAAAAGACCAATAAACTGTTATTAAGCACTTGGAATAAGCTACTGGTATAAGCTCTTTTGTTATGTTTTTCTAACCATAAAATAAGCCCAATGATAAGCCCACTTTGTCTTAAAACATTTTGGATCGAAAAACCTTAACGGGCCTTTACGTTCACACGTTAAGGCCCGTTAAGCTTAAAAATAAGCTCTTTGACCAATAAGTAGTTGATTTTGACTTAAATAAGCTTTATAAAGTTATTAAAACTTTCAGAAATCTTTTCACACTTTTTTTGTGATTTTTGGACTAAGTTTGCAAAATATTTCAACTTTAAGGGTTAAAACTGCCAACTTCACAAAACTGTGTACAAAATTGTAAATTTAGTAAGTTAAGGGTAGAACATGAACATCCAGTAAATTTGAAGCTTAAAAAGTCATTTTGGAAGCTTTTTGGACTAAAAATGTAAACAAGGACTAACAGTGCAAAACTAACTCCGTTAGGGTAAAAAGTGTAAAATTTGTATAAGTACAAGGACCAAACAGTGATTCACACTCATCACGAACCAATTCGTTATCCGTTGCTCAGTTTCACACTCATCATTCATATAAAGCCAAAACTGTCAAATTCTTAGACTTCACTATTATTCAGGTTGTGTGTTGGAGCCATTCCCATAATTCACTTGATTTCACATATTCACCTTGCCAGGTAGGCTCAAGGTGAGTCATAGCCCCACCATTACTTTATTACTCAGTTTAAACTACTTGGGGTGAGAAACATGCAAAACACTTTCAAGGACCAACACTCTACTCATGTTTTAGCAAACTATTACGCAACGATTAGCCTAAGCATTGTATCCCCTTCATGCCCAAACTCATGAACCGTCAATTCCACTTGGGAAGCACGAATTATATAAATAGATCTATTGGGGATGACACCCCCGTTCGGTTTGGTCAGGTTGACCAAATGCGAGCGTATAACATGTCGAAATACGAGTGTCTCGGGATAGACACTTACACGGGCCTTTATTTAACGTGCTTCTAGAGCATGCATATTGTCAAGCTTTGGTTGCATGAACTTAGTGCTAGTGTAATAGACATTTATATTGATGTGTCATCATATTTATTGGGATGGTCACATGCTTCAGTTATGGTCCAACTTTACCGCTTTATATAAACCTATGAACTTACCAACCTTTGTGTTGACACTTTTAGCATGTTTTTCTCAAGTGTTTAGTTGTTGATATATGATGATGCAAGGCAGTGCTGGGCAGGGGCATAGGTACACTTTTGGAGTGTACGCATAATACTCATGACCAGAGTTTTTGTACAATAGGACAACTAATAAATTATTATGGGCCTTGTTTTCCGCATTTCAATTATGTAAAACTTATGTTTTAAATTAATGAAGCTTTTAAAACGGATTAGATAAATTCGTTCTCTATTACTTGTGTTGTGATCCAATTACGTAGAACCCAGATATTATTTCCGTTGCGATCTGATTTGGGGGTGTTACATAAACTGAGTCATATAGTAGTTAATAATGTCGAAGTACCTATTGCTAGTAAAAAGGAAGTTAAAAGTTTTTACAAACCTTTGTCAAACCCCGGGTTTGGCTTTGTAAAACCCGATACTAGATCAAAGACTCCTCCACCTAGAAAAACAAATGTTCCTAAACCTCGGTCAAGAACTCCTCTACGGAGAGGTAACTTTAGAAGACAAAGTTATCCAAGTAACCATCCCGTAACTTGGAATAATCATCAACTACAAAGTTACTTACCATGGGAATTTTTTCCCCCATTCCAACATCTTACCTAAATGCAACAAAAGCATGGGATGTTTAACACTAACAACTTTGGACCCATGAGATATTGGGGACCAAATATTTAAGTTTCTGTCTTGCTAGATAGATATGATTGAGAATCGAATTGGAGTCCGACGAATGGAGTATGATTAGTGATTGCACTAATCTCATGATGGAAAATCAAGTCTTGTCTCATATTACTTAGCATACAACAAAGGTTGAGTCACGTTTTCGAGTTAAAAGCAACATCTCAGGCTAAGGTACGCTTTCTCAAAACCTCCTTACTATTAGATATACTAAGCATGTAGAGTTCTTAGAATCTAACTTAGTGAGCACTAACATAATGGACGTGAAAAGTGCATCCCTAAATGGTTTTGTCAACAAGGAGGTATATGTAGTACAACCTTCGGAATTTGTTGATCTACAAAAACCATATCATGTTTATAAACTAAAGAAAGCACTCTATGATCTTAAACAAGCCTCTTAAGCTTGATACGACATATTAAAGGCTTTCTTACTTAAACATGAATATACCATGTGAATGGTTGACAACACACTTTTCATGATGAAACGAAATTCACATCTCATCATTGCTCAAATATTTGTCGACGACAATTATATCAGACTCAACTTGTCCAGAAATGTACAATGATCGTTCAAAGATCATGCGTGACAAGTTTGAGATGAGCATGATGAGTGAATTAAGTTTCTTCCCTAGCCCTCATATAATATTATTTGAAGATAGTATCTTCTTAAATCTAAGTATACTAAAATACATATACATATATATATATATATATATATTATATATATATATATATATATATATATATATATATATATATATATAAGAAATTTAGCTTATGTTGGGAATTATATTTGAGTTGATATTGACAAAATATGAAAGATGGAGGAAACTTATGAAGACAAAGATGAAGGACCTAATATATATTATTTAAAGTCTTTGTAACCCTAATCCTCTATTATATAAAGAGGATATGGGTGTTCATTATTATACACAGATGTTAGAGATGTAACATCCAGGAAAGGTTTGTGTGTGTCTAGGCGTCAAGTTCCTACAATGTACGCCTAGGGTTTGTACTGTTAGTAGTTAGGAGATGATGACGAAGAAACGTTGTAGCAATAATAATGATATGTTTTGTTATTCCGCGGCGTATTGTGTTAATCATTATTATTGTTTATCCCACTTGCTCTAAACGATCCACGAAGTTTTAATTATAACTTCATAATATAGTATCAGAGCTAGGGGGCTCGTGATCGTGGGATTCAACAAGGTTTGGTTTGTCGAAGATCAAAGAAAACAAAAAAATTCGTAACTAGTTCGTATCTTCAAAACTCACTGTATAGCTGTTTTCAAAGGGCGATAACTTTTTCGTTAATCATTGGATCGGGCTGAAATTTTTACTGGAGATTCTTCATACATCAAAGAAGATTTTCACTGGAGGGATCTTCGATCTAAGCTCTAGATTATCAGGTATAAATTTTTGAAAACTGCTGCAGAAATGTTCAAGTTTTTTCGGTTTTTAGAGTTTTATTGATCTGATGCTTTGTTATTAATTGATATGATCAAGATTTTTGTTGATCACAGATTGAGCAATGATCTTGTTAATTATCTTAGATATAAATCTAAAACAATAGGTATAGAAACTGTTCTTTGAGTTTAAACAATATTAAATATTATGCGGAATCTAATATTTAATCTTAAGAAGAACAAATCAACACAAACACAATACGACTTCTCTCAATAAACACTTCAATTAATTCAGTTACTCAAAAGTAATGGGGTTACAAAAACCTTGAAGTGAATAGGTTACTCACAACACAGTTGACACTTTTACTTGACTCTTTGTTTTGCTTAACTGACTTAGGAATATAGACTCGAGACACACATTCTATCTACTTCTGAGTACTCCTTTTATACAATAAGGATGCCCATTATACTATATTACAACTATGAATATACTATACTACTTTACATTTAATATTCAAAAGTAATCAAGAACTATTCCTTTATACACTCATCCACTACACCGCCCCATTGTACTTGTATACTAAAGTAACAATACAATCATTCTTATACCGCCCCATGATCAATAAGATGTATTAAACAAACATCAACTATCAGTATTATACATCTTAGTTTGTCGTACACCAGCAGCAGAATGATGTTCACCAGCAGTAGTATGAATATGCCCAACAGCAGTATGACACTTAGCGTATTCTTCAGTATTGAACTTTAATCTCAGCAGCAGAATGAATGAACTAGCAGTAGTATAAAATAGCCTAGCAGCAGAATCATACTTAACAAATTTTTGTTTAAGTGTCAAAAGCAGTATTGTGATACCTGAGCAGCAGCAGCTTCAAACCCAACAATCCTCCCCTAAACTTGATATTTTCCTCCAAAATCATCAAGTTTCTCCTTTAAGCATAAACCAACACCAGGAGGATGCTTCGAAACACTTACTTCTTCTTTGGGTCTAAGATGTTCTTATACTTTGTTACCAACTTATATGCCTGATCATCTGAGAAAAATTCCTTCTGCAGTTCTAACCTTCCAGGTTGTATCATATGAGTAAGAATTTCTATTTGCCAATTTAATGCAGGGTATTCCTTGTCTATCAGCATAAAGATAGCTACATTTTGACCATACAGAGCATGCACTCCACATGACTGATACAAGTACCACCTGTATACTTTGGTATTCTTCAATGCCCTCCATTCCAAGTCACTATCATGTGATTCAAACATAATTTTCAGGTAGTAGTAAATCACCCTTTCTGGAATCTCCTCTAGTCTCTCATCTCCATATTTTTCTTTGTATAACCTCCAGAAAGAGACTATATCATCCTTGTCCATCCAGTATAGCATCTGTGAAATCCTTGTGTATCTATAGTAGAAACCATTGGTTCTCTTGAACTCCTAGAAGGCTTCACTTCCATCCTTGATGCCAAATTCATATGAGATGATGGGGTGTTTTCCTTCTAAAGAAACTGCATTTGAGATCTCAGACTCTTGATGTTTAGATACTACTGTAAAGTCCATTATTTTCTTCATGTCTTCTTCTGTTACTTCTTCAGTTTCAGGTACATTAACACTTGGTTCCTTCTCTTCTTTAGAACTACTCTCAGAGTCACTAAACTTTATTAGTGTTTCTCTTTTCTTCTTCTTGGCCTTCATTTTCTTCCTTATCCCTGGCATTTTTACATCAATAGTAGTCTCAGTCTTCACATCTTTCTCTTCACTCTTCTTCTCTTCTACTTCTTCCTTTTCTTGTTCCTTCTCAGAATCTACTGCTTTATGACTGTTCACCTTTTCTTGCACAAGTTCAGCATCTGGACTCATATAAAAATTTGGTACTATTGCTCTTTTAACTTTTCCAGGCTCAACATCAGATGTGAACTTCTTCTCAATTTCTTTCTTAGCAGCTTCAAATTTTTCTTTAACCTCTTCATTGGTGAATGGTTTCAACTGCTTCAACTTCCAGCCCTTCATGTTTTTCAAATAGTGCTAATGAAAGTTTCTTTGATGTCTTGCAGTTGGAGGTCTCAGTATCTTCTTTTTCTTTCTATCAGCCTGCATCCTTTTCTGTCTTGCAGATACAGCCTACCTTATCCAATCATTTAACCCTTCACTAGTGAAAGTATCTTCCAATTCCACTTTCACCTTTTCCCATTCCATGGCAGTTTCACACCTTGCTTTTTCCTCCTCCCAAGCTCTTACCCTAGCCTCAATTTCTGCTTGTTTTTCAGTTTGTTTCTTTTGCTTTTCCATTTCCCTTTCATATTCTGCTTGTTCTTTAGCAGCAACCCTCTGAGCCTCTTCTTCAAACTTATCCTCCATTTTTCAACCAAAACAAATTCTTTTGCAGTATCATTCATTTGAGCTTGTGCACCTGCAATAGAATATAATTCTGTACCTGTAGACTTGTTAGTTGAACCTACTAGCATTGGCTCATAATTCATACTCTTGGTTAGTGAGTCAATATCAAAGAGCCAATCAGGTCCACTTCCTGCAACATTAGGTGTGGTTTCATTAAATCTAACATGTAAGTTTTCTTCCACATGCCTAGTTCTTTTATTGAATACTCTAAAAGCTTTACTATTGGTAGAGTATCCAACAAAGAACCCTTGGTCTGCTTTCTCATCAAACTTTCCCAGATGGTCAATGGTATTTAAGATAGTAACAGGACACCCAAATGGTTTCAAGAAATCTATCATAGGTTTCCTACCATGCAATAATTCATAAGGGGTCTTGTTATGAGGCTTAATTACTTTACTCCTATTTTGCACAAAACAAGCAGTATTGACTGCTTCAGCCCAAAAAGTAGTAGGTAATTTTGATTCAGACAACATAGTCCTAGCAGCCTCAATAAGTGTTCTACTCCTCCTTTCAGTAACACAATTTTGTTGAGGAGTTCTAGCTACACTAAACTGTCTAAAGATACCTTTTTCCACACAGAACTGATTCATCACATTATTCCTAAATTCAGTTCCATTGTCACATCTGATTATCTTGACTTTGTGATTTACTAGGTTTTCTATTCTTGTTATGAAAGCCTTAAGAATGCTAGATGTTTCATCCTTAGTTGCTAAAAAGAAAACCCAAGTGAATCTACTATAGTCATCAGTGACAACTAGGCAGTACATTTTCTTATTTAAACACTTTACATAAGTTGGCCTAAATAAATCCATGTGCAACATATATAAAGGTTCAGAAATAGAGTTCACAACGTTGGACTTACAAGAAGCTCTGTGTTGCTTTCCCATTTGACAAGCAATACAGGTTTCAGGATTTTCAAAAACTTTTGTAGGTAACCCTCTCACAAGGTTTCCTTTAACCAATTGATTAATAGTTTTGAAATTTAAATGGCCAAGTCTTCTATGCCAAAGTTTGGATTCATCAACGGAAGCCTTGGCAAATAAACAAGTTAAAGCTCTTTTCGGAACAATGTTCTTTATGTCAACACTGTATATATTGTCTGTTCTAGGAACTCTAAGTAACACTGATTCATCATCAGGTAACTTAAAATTAGGAGATAAGACAAGACATTCATTGTTTGTAAAAAGAACAAAATTCTTTTTGTCACACATTTGTGAAACACTAAAGAGATTAAACTTAAGTCCCTTTACCAAGTATACCTTTTCAAAATCTAATTTTCCTGTTCTAATTGTACCTTTGCCAATTATGTTTCCACCTTTGGAGTCATTACCAAAAGCAACATAGCCACCATCTATAGATTCAAAATCTTCAAGGTTGCTTTGGTCTCCAGTCATGTGTCCAGAGCATCCACTATCAAATATGCATTTGTCTTTTAATTCCTGATGTAGATTGCCCTGCACACAAAGTAAGAGAATTAGTTTCTCTTGGGGACCCAAGCCATTACTGACTTGGATCTGCCTTGTGCATCATTGTAGTTAAATTTCTTCAAATCCAATGATGCACTGCTGTGTTTGGAGACTTGTTCTGAAACATTGTTTTTAGGTCTCCAGACCCAGCAAGCTGAGGCCTTCACAGCATAAAAACGGTTGCCTGTGACAGTGTTTGTTAGTACTTTTGGCTTAACAGTAGAGACTGTTTTTGCCTGAGTAGTAGGAACAACTCTGTTCTTTTGAGTAGGCCTTTTTGTTGGAACATTTGTAATTATTCTTGAAGCACCAGACTTTATTAGTACCTGCATAGGAACCATGTTTTTGTGAGAGTGAGGGTGAGATTTTTTAACAAAGTTGTTATGGTTCACCCTAGTATGTTGGTTCCAAACTGGTTTTTAATAGCAATGACAGTCTTTTTGTAAGTGCTCAAAACTACCACAGTTATAACATGCCTTTTTAATTAAGTGAAAATCATTTCCTAACCTTTGTGAAATTAGGTTGTTCCAGTTTCTTTGATTTCCTCTAGGCTTGTTATTAAACTTCCTAGTATTTTCTCTAGGTTTGTTGTCAAACTTCCTAGTATTTTCTCTAGGTTTCTCAACAAATTCAGCAACTTTCTTAGAAATACTAGCACCAAACCCAGGTTTTACAAACTTAATCCTTCTGATTTCTACTATTTTATGGATTTCTTGCTTGTTACACTTTGTTTCAACCTGTTCATTTTCACTTTTTGACACCCAATGTTCAATGATTGGTGCCTCAGATGACACTTTTTGAACCTTGGGTGTATCAATAGTTGATTCACTGGTTTCACCCATAGGTTGTGCATCTGTTATACTCAAGAAAGACAATTCCCTTGTGGGAGGTGCAAAGGCACCTGTTATTGGAGGAGGTACCTCATGATATCCTAATCCACTTCTCATTAATTTATTTCCAATGTTTTTACTGAGTAGATCAGTTGCAAATTGTTGTTTTTCTATTCTAACAACATGTTTTTATTTTTCAGCTAAGGCTGCTTCTTTAGCTTTTTCAGCTTCTTCTACCTTTTTATTAAGAAAATCTATTTCACAGTTTTTCTCAAAAATCTCTGCCTCTAGTACCTTAATTTTCACAACAAACTCTAGCTCATTTTTCCTGTAAAAAGTAAGCTTTTCTTCAACTATTTTTAGACCATAATCATAACTTAAGTTATCTAGTTTCAGTCTTTCAACTTCAAATCTTAGGTTTTCATTCCTAGACTTAAGTTCTTCTATAGTGTCTAAACAAGATTTAAAAGAACAATTTGATTCAGTAGATACCTCAGAGTCTGAGCCAGAAGAAGAATAAGCCATTAAAGCAAAATTAGGTCCATCCTCAGCTTGATCACTCCAATCATACTCTCCCAAACCATCACAAGACACTAAAGCAGTTGTTGTCTTTGTTTCTTCAACAGGAACCTGCCTTGTGTTCTCTCTATTCTTCTTGGGAGCTCTGCATTCCCTAGCAAAGTGACCTTTCCTTTGGCAGTTGTAGCATTCAATCTTGGATTTATCAAACCCCATTGTGTTTTGATCTTTATACTTCAACTCCCTTCCTGTCTTCTTAAAAAACCTTCTAGCCCTCATGGTTAGCTAGCCATCTGCCATTTCAAGTCAATCTCCTCAAGGTCATTTGGATCAATTTGATCCAAATCTTGATAACCAATTAGAGTGCTTGTAGTGAGATCAGATAGGAAAGCACATATAGAAGCATCACTAATGGTATCACTGTTTGATGAACCAACAACAGAACCATTTGTGCTAGCAGCAGAAACTCCATAAGCAGCAGTAGAATGAGTTTCTTGTGAATTTCCAGAGCTGTTGCTTTTGGAAGACATAAATGCTAGGTTTTGTGAGTTAGAAGATGAGTTGGATGGTACTTTTACTTCAGACTCATACACCTTTAGGTTGTTGTATAAGTCATCCAGGCTCATTGTATCAAAATCTTCCTTGTTTCTCCAGACCACTATATGCATGCTTTATTATGTTAGGATTCGATACACTTATAAGGTGGTTAAACCTTGTTAACTTTGTGTATATGATATATTGAGTTAATATGATTAAGAATGCGGAATCTACTTAATCACACTTAGAAGGTTATTTGATTATTGGAAATGGAAAGTTATGTATGTTATTGAACAATGAACAATGATGTTAACACAAAATGATTCAATATTATTAATGATAATAATGCGAGTGATCTTTACTTATCACTAGGGTTACAACCTTGAATCTTATATTTCTATGACTTGTGATATTGTTGTGTTTGTTCTTGAGAGGTATTAGTTAAGCATGCATGAAAGAGATATATCTCTCTAAGACTATGATCTTCCTTTTATACACATAAGGAAGATCATTACAATCTATGTTAAGTCTTGTCAAGTCTATGTCGAGCTACTAAAATCTACTACTTGATCATCTAATGTCGTGTGTAAGTAACCAAGATACAACATGTATCTTACACATACAACTTGTATAAGTAATGACACAACAAAGATATTTATCTAAACCGACTTTGACTTTTGTGTATACTTATCTATCCAGTCAAACAGACTTAACGATAGCTGAGCAGACTTAATTCTATATCACCAGAATTAACACTAGCATACTTAATCACCAGACTTAATCTTCAACGACCAGGCTTAACCATGAACAGACTTAACCATCAGATATTTAACTAGCAGACTTAACCATTACTGCTACCAGAATTAATCACTTAGAGAAATTCTCCCGATACTTAATCTTCAGAAATATTTAATTCCCAACAATCCTCCCCTAAACATGTGAACCCTCTTCAACATGTTTCTTTGAATTAAATGAGGAATTGTGAAGATCTTTCAAACACTTCATAGTCAGACCCTTGATCTGAACTTTCTTCTATTCTGAATATCTATCTCAGTAACTCATCTACTTTCTGATCTTTGACTTCAACAATATCAATACACATCTTCAGTCTTCAAACACTGACCTAGAAGATGGTGCAATTTCCTTGAATGGAGGAATTATAAGAGGCAATGATGCTGTGTATCTTGGATGCTTGTTTCAACAAGTGAAATCATCTATCAGCATGCCTTTGCAAGTGATGAACAAACGTAGTGAACTGAAATTGAAACTGAAAGCTCCTAGGTAGAACTTTCTCCTTTTGAATGCTTCATCCCTTCTGAATATATAAAATACTCCAGCTCTTGTTCTTGTCATTTTCAACCTCCTTCCTTTATTGGTTAATCTTCCTCCTTTGGGCATTTATTTCCTCCCCTGAGATATTTACTCCCCTGGTTTGCAAATAACATTTCCTCCCTTGAGATTAGAAGATCTCTCACCATGTACCAAAATATATCATCCTTTGGGGCAAAGAACCTTTCCTTCCTCCCCTGTTTGGAAGATCTCTCACTATCATCTGATCTACCAATTAGAACTTGTTGTCAGACAATGTTGTACATGAAGCCATCAATTCCTTAAGAGTTAATGTGCTGCCCTCATCACTTCTAGGTGTGTTAACTCCTATGAGAGGTGATTCATGGGGCAATAACTCATAATCCATCATTTGATGGTTTTTTGAGCCATTTTTATTCCAAAAACCCTTTTTAAGAAAACTTTTGACTTTTAGCAGTATGCATATGATTTTATTATAAAAAATCATACTGCTTCTAACCATTTTGAAGGGATTAAGTGTGTAACAGACACTTAATCAAAATTTCGGTTTAAAGCAACCTCTGGTTGTGTGAGAACCAATGCTTTCAGTTATAAATAACTGCCTGTGTACAGATAAACTCATTCAAAGAGTTTTCCTGACAGGTTTTCCAGCTCGTGGCATTTGTTACCTCTAACACAAGTGTTAGATTCACTTTTGCTCGCTGTTCTTTCTATCAGATGTCCTTAGACTTGCACATTATACTTAAAAGTATAAAATGATAGAAAGTGAGTTGAGTCAGTTACTATCTGACCAACTAAGTTATCAATTCAAAGTGAAATTTTCATAATCAGATTTCAAGAAAGAAGTTTTAAGGAGGTTTAAATTCCCAAACTCTTTCTATCATGAACCTAATATGTTCAGCAACTAGTATGACTCATAGCAGCACTTGATACACCAGAAGACTTAACTGTGTAATTACCAGACTTAAGTAGGAAATCACCAGACTTAACTAGGAGACTTAACACCTATTCTGCTGCTTACATATTTCACTTGAAAAATTTCCTTTGTGTTCACATATTCATACCTGAAATTGTTAGTCTAAAACCAAAAGAACAATGTACAAAGTACTTGTCTTGTATTAGAATAAACATAGGACTAACTGTATGAATTTAACACAATTTTAAAGTAATAGCTAGTGCCAATTTACAAAGACAACAGCACAAACAAAAATTTATATATATACAAAAACACATAGATTGAAAAATTTAAGTATTAAGCATTCCAATACTTGCCACCAAGTACTGAAACCTTCCAACATCAAAAGCTTTTGTTAGCAGATCTGCAAAGTTGTGTTCTGAAGCAATTTTAAGAACTTGAATCAACTTTTTCTCATTGCAGTCTCTTATAAAGTGATGTCTAATTTCAATGTGTTTTGTTTTAGAATGTTGCACTGGATTTTTAATTATGCAAATTGTACTACTATTATCAATATGAATGACAGTATTTAAGAAATTTACCCATAGTCAAGAAGTTGGTTTTGAAGCCATAGGACTTGACCATAGCAACTAGCAGCAGCTACATATTCAGCTTCAGTTGTTGAAGTAGCCACCATTGTTTGCTTCTTACACTGCCATGAGATAAGTCTACACCCAAGGAATTGACATCCTCCAGTTGTTGACTTTCTGTCCAAGCTAGCACCAACATAATCACTATCCGAAAATGCTACCAAGTCAAAAGGTGATTCCCTTGAATACCATAGACCCAACCTAGGTTGACCCTTGAGATATCTAAAAATCCTCTTGACTGCTGTTAAATGAGAAACCTTTGGAGTTACTTGAAATCTTGCACAAGCACAAACAGAGAACATGATATCAGGTCTTGATGATGTAAGGTACATCAAAGAACCTATCATAGATCTGTATGTGTGCACATCTACATTATCTCCATCTAAATCTTTTGGAAGTGGCTTCTCAGAGTCCATTGGTGTGCTTGCTATTCTTGAATCAGCAAAGTTGAACTTCCTAAGTATTTCAGCAACATATTTATCTTGGCTAATAAATATGCCTTCACACGAATGTCTAACTTGCAGACCCAAAAAGAATGTAAGTTCTCCCATAGAACTCATCTGAAACTTATCATGCATAAGTTTCTCAAACTCTAAACACATCTCTTTCCTAGTAGATCCAAAGATAATGTCATCTACATACACCTGCACTAACAGAAGATCCTTCTTGTGCTATTTGATGAAAAGTGTCTGATCAATCTTTCCTCTTTGAAATCCATTCTCTTTTAAATAGGAAGCTAGTGTTTCATACCAAGCTCTTGGTGCCTGATGAAGGCCATATAGAGCTTTAACTACTTTGTACACTTTTTCTGGATGGTCAGGATCAATGAAACCAGGAGGTTGTTCGACATAAACCTCTTCTTGAATAGTTCCATATAAAAATGCACTCTTGACATCCATTTGATAAACTGTTAAGCCTAAAAATGAAGCTTAAGCTAAGAAAAGCCTAATTGCCTCAAGTCTTGCTACTGGAGCAAAAACCTCATCATAGTCTATACCCTCTTGTTGTGTGTACCCTTGGGCTACTAATCTAGCCTTATTCCTAATCACTATTCCCCTTTCATCCCTTTTATTCTTGAAAACCCATCTAGTGCCAATTACCTTTTCATCTTTAGGAAAATCAACTAGCACCCAAACCTTCTGAATCTTGAACTGAAGAAGCTCCTCTTGCATAGCCTCTACCCAGCTTGAATCATCTAGGGCTTTCAGAATGTTCTTTGGTTCATCTTGTGAGAGAAAACATACAAACAAACAAGAGTTTAAAAATGAAAACTCATGTTGTTTTGAAGCATGAAGGGCATCAAGAAGCCCTTGTTGGTCTAAAGACATCAATTGTTGTCTTGTATTCACACCGGATTGTACATCTCCTATCACATTTTCCAGGGAGTGGACTTTGTGAATTCTTGTGTGTGGTGTAGAAGGAACTTGATAATTTGGTGGAAGGTTGTTCAAATCCACCTCATCGTCTGTTAATTCTGTTTTTTTCAGTTAATTCTGCTTCCTTTGTTGTTAAGTCTGCTTCCTTTGTTAAGTCTGTTTCAGCAGCACCATCAACAGCAGAACTAGTTTCTTGTTCCTTTGTTCCATCTTCTTTTCCATCATCTTCAACACCTTCTTTAGCTTTATCAGAAGAAGATTCAGCAGTTGTTGAAGTTGATTCCACACTCGTACTTGACCATATTGGCATCATCACATAATCTTGATTTGTCTCCTTTTCTAACCTTGCCTCATCTGTTGATTGTGAACCTGAAAAATCATTAGTTTCTGCAACAACAGGCACATAGTTCATTGATTTGGTTAGATATTCAAGCTCAAATAGCCATTTCGGTCCTTGACCTTCTACATTGGATTTATTCTCTAAAAACTCCACATGTAGGTTTTCTTCTACAATTCTAGTTCTTGTGTTGTATACTCTAAAAGCTTTGCTATTAAGAGAATATCCAACAAAGAATCCTTCATATGCTTTACCATCGAATTTTCCTAAATGGTCTAAGGTATTGAGTATAGTCACCTGACATCCAAAAGGTCTAAGAAATCCTATTGCAGGAGTTCTACCTCTAAAAAGTTCATATGATGTCTTATTGTGAGGTTGTACTACTAAAACTCTATTTTGAACATAGCAAGCAGTGTTGATTGCTTCAGCCCAAAAAGTTATAGGTAGCTTAGAATCAGCTAACATAGTTCTAGCAGCTTCTATTAGTGTTCTATTCTTTCTTTCAGCAACTCCATTCTGTTGTGGAGTTCTAGCAACACTAAATTCTCTCCTAATACCTTTTTCTCTGCAGAAATCATTCATAACTCTATTTTTGAATTCTGTCCCATTATCACATCTAATGACTTTTACTCTTTTGCTTACTAGGTTTTCTATCTCTGTAATGAAAGTCTTAAGTATGGTGGAAGTCTAATCCTTAGTAGCTAAAAAGAAAACCCATGTAAATCTGCTATAGTCATCAGTTATAACAAGACAATATCTCTTATGCATTATACTACTTACTGAAACAGGTCCAAATAAGTCCATATGAAACATAAACAATGATTGATTGATAGAGTTAAAAATCTTGGGCTTACAAGTGGCTTTGTGTTGTTTGCCTTTAAGACAAGCAATGCATGTTTGATCATTTTCAAATCGTTTATGAGGTAAACCTCTTACCAAACCATTCTTAACAATTTTATTTATGGTTTTGAAGTTAATATGACCAAGCCTTCTATGCCATTTCATAGACTCATCCAATAGGGCCTTTGCTACAAGACAAGTTAAATCCTTTTTAGGAACAATGTTCTTCATATCAATACTGTACATGTTGTCCTTTCTTGGAATTTTAAGAAGCACTTGACTTTCATCAGGCATCTTAAAATTAGGAGAAAGTACAAGACATTCAGTTTCAGTAAAAATAACTTTGTTCTTTTTGTCACACATTTGTGAGACACTAAAAAGATTATACTTAAGCTCTTGTACATAGTACACATCTTCAAAATCTAAATTTCCGGTTTTAATTGTACCTTTACCAGAAATTTTGCCTCCAATACCCCCTCCAAAGCTAACATATCCTCCATTGAATGATTGAAAATCTGAAAGATAAGACATGTTGCCTGTCATGTGCCTTGAACATCCACTATCTGAGAATCCTTGATCTCCATCATCTGTTGATGAATGTTCCTGCACATAAATAAGAGTATTAGTTTCCTTTGGGGACCCAAGCCATTACTGACTTGGATCTGCCTCTTGCATCAATGTAATTTAATCTCTTGAGAACAGTTGATGCAACATTGGATTTAAGAATCCAACATGCTGAGGCCTTAACAGCATTTGCCCTGTTTCCCTTAGCAGCAGAATTAACTACTTGCCTAGCAGAATTAACTGCTTGTTTTGTAGTTGAACCCTTAATTTTCCAAACTTATTTTTGGACCACTGCTTTTTTTTGAATGGGCCTTTGAACAGTCTTTGGTGCATGTTTGTAAGATGTTTTCGCACCCTTAGCTGTTGATTTTGGGTAAACAGACTTAAATGGTCTAGCAGAATTAACTTGTTTTAAGCCAGACTTAATTGAGACTGTTTTGGGTTTAGTTCTGTTAACATTAGAACTAGAGTGAAAGTGAGTTTTAGGGGTTTGCCTTTTGAAGTTCACTCTATTGTTTTCATACCCATATACCCATTGGTTGCAGAAAGCTGCAAGATGGTCAAAACTACCACATGTGTAACAAGCTTTGTTATAAAAAGCAAAGTCATCACCTAGTTGGTGAGACTTGAGGTTATTCCAACTCCTTTGGTTACCTTTAGGCTTGTTTGTAGTTCTATATTTTTCACAATATCTAACTGGTTGCCTAACATGTTTTACATTGGTCTTAGGCTTATCAGTATTGTGTTTGACTATCTTAGGAACACTTGTTCTTGCTTTTTTAACCACTTAAGGTTTAGACATAACATGTTCATCATCATCACTATCAGTTGTACAATCCTCAACAACTATAGCATCTGATTTCCTAACAAAGGACACCTTGTCCTGATAAAGTAAAGTTTTATTTAAACTTTCACTTACTTTTTCTACCTTAAGACTCTTAGTAGCCTTAGAACCATATTCCATTATTGGTTCTTTAAACTCAGGAAAACCTATGTGTGCTAGGTCAATACCTGGAGGTGAAGGAACACCTCTATATGGTGGAGGGACAGACTTGTATCCTACACCAGACTTAGCTTTATCAATTACTTGAGCTTCCTAAATTTTATTAACTCCCTCTGAGGCAGAAGCTAAAGCATCTATTGTTATGTTAACATTTTCAGTTTTATTTTTGTGCTCTGTTAGTCTTCTATTCAGCTCAATAATACACTCATCTTTGAATTCTACGTTTCTTTTTAATGCATTCAAGTCATCAGTAAACCTAGATTCATTTCCTTTAAAGTGTAAGATTTGTTTTTCAAGTACACCTAGAGCTCTTTTATGATTAGCTAAATTACCAAGAGCATCAAATAGTTCTTCTAGTTGAGCATCAAAGTCCTTTTTAAGTTTTTCATAAGCATTAAGAGCAGAGCATGATTCACTACATTTGATTATGGAATTTACCTCTGAATCAGAAAAGGCCATTAGAGCAGTCTCAGTGGCCATCAGTGCAGCATTTGTTGAAGTTTCCTCCTCATCATTCATAAAGCTCCAATCATAGCTGACACCATCAATGGCTAGCATAACCTTTGGCTCTTCTACTGTGACTTCCTTCTTCTTCTCTTGCTTATACCATGTATTTCTATTATCCTGCTTCCTTGGGTTTCTACATTCTCTAGCAAAGTGTCCTAACCTATGACAGTTGAAACACTCTACTTTCTTCTTATCAAACCCAGCAATTTCATTACCATTTATGGTAATCTGCTTACCAGTTCTCTGCCAGAACTTCTTAGCCCTCATGCTAAGTAAAGCAACCTGCCACTTAATATCCATCTCTTCTAAGTCATCATCATCCACCTGATCAAGGTCTTCATGAGTTAGAGGAGAACCACTAGTTTGACTAGACATAAATACATAGAATGTTGGATCTCCAAGTCCAGCAGCATTCTTTTGTGTACTAGTAGTAGGACCACCATAGTTAGCAGTAGAAACACCTTCAACTTCATCTACCTCTTCTGAGTTACTAATACTAGGAGATGACAAGAGTGCCACATTCCCAGAACTAGTACCATAGTTTCCAGACTTCTTTAGAATTTGTTCAACAATTTTAAAGTTGTTGAACAAATCATTTAGTTTCATGGTTTCAATATCTGGCTTGTTCATCCAGACAACCACATGAGTATGGAACTCATCAGATAGACTTCTCAAAAACTTCATGTTGAGATCTTCCTTTGCTATCTCAACCCCCAAAACACCTAGCTGACTGACAAGCTTGTGTAATCTAGAAAACAGCTTATCAAGTGATTCATTGCTATTTGAACTGAAGTTTTCAAATTGTTGTTTTAGCAATGTCTTCTGTGTTTTCTTGGTAGTTTCATTACCACCAAACCATGCACAAATCTCTTCAAAAAGAGTTTTTGCATCAGGATACTTGCTAAAAGATAGCATTTGCTCACCAGGAATGGTCATAAGCAACAAGTTTCTTGCTTTTTGATCATTCCTTTTCTGTATCTTTTCATCATTTGAAACTGGTCCAGTATTTCTTTGCCTAACTGTTTTGCCTTCAAGAATAGCATCTGAATAACCTAGTGTAAATGAATCACCATATAGAATGATATCCCAAAGAGCATAATCTTGAACCATGAAATATTGCTCAATTCTCAACCTCCATAACTCAAACTCATTCTGTTTGATCATGGGTAACTTTGCAGCAACATTTGTAGGAGTATCTTGTACGTCCATTTCTATTTCTTCTTCTTCTAAATCAACTATATCAGCCTGTCGCTCTGATACCACTTGTTAGGATTCGATACACTTATAAGGTGGTTAAACCTTGTTAACTTTGTGTATATGATATATTGAGTTAATATGATTAAGAATGCGGAATCTACTTAATCACACTTAGAAGGTTATTTGATTATTGGAAAGGGAAAGTTATGTATGTTATTGAACAATAAACAATGATGTTAACACAAAACGATTCAATATTATTAATGATAATAATACGAGTGATCTTTACTTATCACTAGGGTTACAACCTTGAATCTTATATTTCTAAGACTTGTGATATTGTTGTGTTTGTTCTTGAGAGATATTAGTTAAGCATGCATGAAAGAGATATATCTCTCTAAGACTATGATCTTCCTTTTATACACATAACAAAGATCATTACAATCTATGTTAAGTCTTGTCAAGTCTATGTCGAGCTACTAAAATCTACTACTTGATTATCTAATGTCGTGTGTAAGTAACCAAGATACAACATGTATCTTACACATACAACTTGTATAAGTAATGACACAACAAAGATATTTATCTAAACCGACTTTGACTTTTGTGTATACTTATCTATCTAGTCAAACAGACTTAACGATAGCTGAGCAGACTTAATTCTGTATCACCAGAATTAACACTAGCAGACTTAACCACCAGACTTAATCTTCAACGACCAGACTTAACCATGAACAGACTTAACCATCAGATATTTAACTAGCAGACTTAACCTTTACTGCTACCAGAATTAATCACTTAGATAAATTCTCCCGATACTTAAACTTCAGAATATTTAATTCCCAACACATTCAGATGATAAGCTTCTAAGAAACTTGAGATTGATGTCTTCTTGAGCTATTGTGACATTCAAAAAAGCCAACTGACTCACCAACTTTTGAAGTCTGTCATAAGTAACATCAATGTTTTCAGAACTTGAGGCCACAAAGGTCTCAAATTGATGCTTTAGCAGGTTCTTTCTTGACTTCTTTGTTGCTTCATTACCACCAAATCTGAGTTCAATAGCTTCCATCAAGGGTTTGGCATCCAGATGTGACTAAAACTCAATTGGTAATCATTTGGTATTCCCATCATGAGAATACTGTGAGTCTTGATCTCCAATCTTCTTTGAGCCTTTTCATCAGCAGTTTTGAGGATTAATTCCTTCCCATCAGCAGACTTAGCAGGATAAATATCACCATTCTGAATGACTTCCCACATAGAGTAGTCAATCATTTTGATGTATTGTTGCATTCTCATCTTCCACAGCTCATACTCTCCAATTCTGAGCATGGGTACCTTTGAAGCAGTAACCATGTGAGTTGATTCGGATTCCATGGCTTGAGTTGTTGATGAACATGTCTGAGCTAACGAATTTTCTTCTTGATATCAGCTTCTAGATCACAATCTCTAATACCACTTGTTGATCCCAGATTGAGCAATGATCTTGTTAATTATCCTAGATATAAATCTAAAACAATAGGTATAGAAACTGTTCTTTGAGTTTAAACAATATTAAATATTATGCGGAATCTAATATTTAATCTTAAGAAGAACAAATCAACACAAACACAATACGACTTCTCTCAACAAACACTTCAATTAATTCAGTTACTCAAAAGTAACGGGGTTACAAAAACCTTGAAGTGAATACGTTACTCACAACACAATTGACACTTTTACTTGACTCTTTGTTTTGCTTAACTGACTTAGGAATATAGACTCGAGAAACACATTCTATCTACTTCTGGGTACTCCTTTTATACACTAAGGATGCCCATTATACTATATTACAACTATGAATATACTATACTACTTTACATTTAATATTCAAGAGTAATCAAGAACTATTCCTTTATACACTCATCCACTACACCGCCCCATTGTACTTGTCTACTAAAGTAACAATACAATCATTCTTATACCGCCCCATGATCAATAAGATGTATTAAACAAACATCAACTATCAGTATTATACATCTTAGTTTGTCGTACACCAGCAGCAGAATGATGTTCACCAGCAGTAGTATGAATATGCCCAGCAGCAGTATGACACTTAGCGTATTCTTCAGTATTGAACTTTATTCTCAGCAGCAGAATGAATGAACTAGCAGTAGTATAAAATAGCCTAGCAGCAGAATCATACTTAAAAAAATTTCGTTTAAGTGTCAAAAGCAGTATTGTGATACCTGAGCAGCAACAACTTCAAACCCAACAATTTCTTAAACCCTACGTTGTACATGTTATTAACCGATCTATTGCAATCCCTTGAATAACTTGTTTTTCTTGAAAGGGTTTCATAAAATTGCTATATTATACGATATAAAGAAACAAGGTTATTAGGGTTTCAGAGTATGAAGGAAACCCTAGATTTTTTGGGGTATTAGAGTGCAAACAATAAAAGTTGTTGGGGTTTGATTGATGTACACGACGAAGCTTTAAGGTTGATTCTAAATGTATAATGGAATATGTGTTGCTGTTGCTGCGATTTCATGTATAATTGATACTACTTGCTGCTATACGACGATATATTCTGTTTGTAAGTAAAGTTATTGCTTGAGGAAAAATTGATGTTGTGTAAATCTACTGGTGTGAGGAGTAAGGATACATATAAAGGAAGTGAACCAGAAAATTGGGTACTGGTTGCGTGCGTTTGTCGGAACTATGCATGGACTTCTACTACTGAATTTTTCTTTGACTAACGTTACTGGTTTATCAGTAAAGTTACAAACTGGTGGAAGTAAGGCTATAATTTTAATGGGAGTAGACATACGCATAAGTTTACTGGTTTGAGAGATAATGAACTTAGTACTGTTCGCTTCACAAGGTTTGTACTACTCTCTCTTAGTTAGTACTGCCCGGTTCATACTTAGTACTGCTACGTTCTTGGTTTATACTGCTAGCGTCATGCAACTTTGTAATGCTATCGAGAGTTTGTACTGCTCGCATATTCCATGGTTTGTACTGCTGGTTCAGGATCAAGGTCGACTTTGTACTGCCAACATTGTGAATGTTTGTACTGCTGAGTTTCATTTGTACTGGTCTTTATATTTATCCTGCTATCAGTTTAGTTGTCGAAGAAAGTTGATGTGCGAGACTTTGGATATGGAGCTTAAATTATTTGTTTTATTCTGGTCGATGGGTGTTTATGATATGAGAATCTGTTGGATCAAGCTTACCAGGTTTACATGGCGTATGGGTATTTTATCTCATGACACTCCTTGTCTTTTACTGCATGTTGCTTGGATGACAAGAGTGATATTCTTATATCATGGGATGTTGACATGTTTATAATCCTATATTGCGCATGGTCGATCTGTTCAAATTCAATAAATACATAATGGGTTGGTTATCTTTCTTTTTGCTGGTGTCAAACGAAGTTGGCATATATTACATGCAATAATGGGATGCTATCTATTTTGCAATCATGGTCGGTGATCTTTTTATATGATAGTGGGACGGTGATATTTTATATGTTTGATGACATATGCCAAGGAAGTTACTTTAAGGTTTTTATTGCATACGTTAATCAGTTTCCCGACATTGCAAATACTGATGGTAAATGTTGCTTTAATTACTTATGGAGAGCAGATTCATGCGTATGAAATTCGACTTGTTGACACACACACGGATTGATTGGTTTATTGGTCGATCTTTATTGGAGGTTTTCATCCAGTCCGTGGTGGCATGTGATTACAAAAGTGAGGGCAAGCGAATATTGTTAATTGTTGATTTGGAACATGTTGGTTCCAACACACACACACCAGGGGAAGACACACACACCAGAAGAGATTTGATTTTTGGATTTGGTTTATGTTCTTAAAAGATTTATGGCTCGCGTTTATTCTAGTTGGCGAAGAGGATTAGTTGTTACTCATTTGACGGTGAAGTGAAATTTCTCAAGAGTGTGTTCTTATCATATCTTAAACGGTCACCAACGTTTAAAGATAACTTGTTCGTTCGTTCAAGTGACTACGAATTGAACAAAATTGAAGGAGTTACGTTATTGTGCTCAGTGATTATTGTCAAGAGATTGTGATCTCCCTATACGTTCGAAGTCCGTTTTAGTACAAGATATAAGACACAAGGTTGGTTTATTTTACTTCAGCATCGAGTTGGTAATGGTTAGTTTTCTTCATCATTACACAAAGTCTACAGAACTGAAGATTCGAATGGTTAACATATGGGCTTCAGGGGAAGCTTAAATGTTCAAATGATTAACCATTCATATGCTACATCGAGGTGAAGGTTTTTATAGCTGCTCGTTGGTATTTTTACTGGAGTTTTGGGATTTTTCTGTCTTGGGTTCATTTATAAAAGAAAGCCTTTTGGTGTTCATTCATGGATGGCGATTCAAGACATTGGAAGACTAAATTGGATGTATGGTACTAGTTTGTGGTTATGAAGTTCAAAGTTGCTTACTTTTGTCCCCTACTTGATGATGACCAAAAGGGGAAGAATATTTACATAGTAGATTGCAGCTTGAAGATCCTTGATGATATGCATGGATTAAGGGGAAGATGAAATCTTTCATATTAGTTTTGTCAAGACAACTAGGGGAAGATTGTAGGGAATTATATTTGAGTTGATATTGACAAAATATAAGATGGAGGAAACTTATGATGACAAAGATGAAGGACCTAATATGTATTATTTAAAGTCTTTGTAACCCTAATCATTTATTATATAAAGAGGATAGGGGCGTTCATTATTATACACAGATGTTAGAGATGTAACATCCAGGAAAGGGGTGTGTGTGTGTCTTGGCGTCAAGTTTCTACAATGGATGCCTAGGGTTTGTACTGTTAGTAGTTGTTAGGAGATGATGAAGAAGAAACCTTGAAGCAATAATAATGATATGTTTTGTTATTCCACTGCGTATTGTGTTAATCATTATTAATGTTTATCCCACTTGCTCTAAATGATCCACGAAGTTTTAATTATAACTTCACAATGAAGGAGATCAAGTGCAACAAGTTGAGGAATAAAGCACAAAACTTATGCTAGTGTTTGTTTCTTTTAATTTTTATGCATTTTAGTATTTTAATATTTGCATTTAAGTTATTTTAAGTTTTAAGGTTTATGTTAAAACTTCTTTTTATTAAGTTTTTATGATTATGGAGTTTATGTTTTTAGTTGAGATTTTTAGTGTTAGTTTTGTTTAGAGTTAGTAGTCATAGACTTGGACAAATTTTGGTAGACCAAGTGCGGTGGAACATTTACATACAAAAAGGGATTTTTGAAGGAAAAATACATTTGAGTTTACTTTTACAAGTTTACCAAATTGTATTTACAAGGAAAAGTGAATTTTTACAAAAACTTAATCCGAATCGGTTGGATCATGAAGCTGATCGGATGGAGTTGAATATATAAGCCCACAATTTCAAAAATCACAAGAAACCCACACACACAAAATCCACCAAATTTGGGTCCATAAATTCGACCATAAGAAGTTAATTAGAAGTTTCAGGAGTGTTTAGAGATCATCCATGGCTCCAAAACAAGTAAGTAACATCATCAATTTGGTTTAATTAGGTTTTAATTCGGATTTATTGAATTAGGTCAAGATTTGGGTATTTTTGATAGACTTCAAATTAAGATGTAATATTTTAGGAATAGATGGGTAATTGATAAAGGAATACATTGCAAAAAGAATTAGATTGATTGATTTAGTTTTGAGAAAGAATTGGTTAATTGAATTTTCAGATTGAATTAGGTCAAAACTTTGAATCGAATTAAGTTTCAATTGATGATTCCCAGATGTTATATGCTTGTTAATTAGTGTTAGGATAGTGCATTGTTTATTAGAACACTAATTGAAGAGTTTGATTTGCTAGTGTTCTTGGGTGTTCTAGAATTGATTAAGAAATCATTTGGAGATGTTATGGATCGATATAGGAACGAATTGGAGTTGTAGAAAACATCATAAGTGTTCAAATGCAGGTTAGGAGAGAGTTGGAATTGTTAGAAATCGATTGAAGTCGAAAATAAAAAGTTTTTTCTTTTGCAGCAGAACCCCAACTGAATCGGTTGCGAGATGCGATTGATCGGTTGGGACAGGCTTTTTACTCCATCCGATCGGATGCAAACCAATACCGATCGGATGGAGGGCTCGTTTATATTTATTGAAAATTTTTCAAATGAGTTCTTTGGATTTCTAAATCGTGTAGCGTTGGTTCTTATACTCTTATAATAACATATATTTGCATTTTCTACAGAGTAATGTTGTAGGTTCTTCAAGTTCGTCTTGTGTTCGAGTTAACCCGATTGTGACTAAGTATGTTCAAAGAAATGCAAGGAGCAAGGTTACCTATAATGTTCAATCGGAAAGCAATGAGAATCTTAAGTTCAGTAAATTGAAGAAGGAAGAATAACATGCATATCGTGAGCGCCTTTCTAAGTTATAGGTTAGGACTATTGGCAAACCACGTTTAATTGATTGGAGTTTGTTTACGGAGTATGAATGTGAAAATTAGTTGAGGGAGATGATGAAAGTGACTTATGTGTATCCTGGTGACGGGGATACGTTTGAAGATTTCTCATGGGAAAGAGCTTGTAGTATCTATGAAGATATGTATCGAGAATGGTGTTTGGAATTCTTTTCAACCTTCTATTTTGAAAGGAAAGTGATTGATCTTATGAGAGAGACTTGTATTTGGTTTAGGTTATGCGGGAATGAGCATGCGTATACTTTGTCGGGTTTTGCTGTAGCTCTTGGTTTGTATAAGCAACATGAGGTTGAACATAGGTTGTTTGAAGCTCATTTTGTGAGCTTAGTGAGGTATCATAATGACTATGATGGTATTACGGCTTATTGGAATCGAGTTGGTGATCCGGGGTGTTCTAGGAGAAATTCATCCAAGTTAAGGAACCCTTTGATGAAGATTTTGCAAAAGTTGATAGCTTGGGGAGTTTTGCATAGGACGGGTAGTAGAGATAAGTGTAATCAACCCGACTTATGGGTGATGAAATTGCTAGAGGAGGATAAGAATGGTAATGTGGCTTGGATCATAGCCGAATATCTTTCTAGGAGAGCACCGGGGATTAAAGACAAGAGTGATATTTTTGGAGGTCATTATGTAACCGCGTTGGCAAGGAATTTAGAATATTTTGAGGATGAAGAGTTGGATAAGTGTTCGGGTCCGATTGAGAGTGAGACTTGGGATGATAAGAGTTTTGGAAAAGCGTTGGATAGGAAGAACAAGACATTGGGAGCTTGGACTGAGCCGGCAATTGCCGCACCTCAACCACCACCACCAATGGGAAATGTTTATGGACATGCACCGAGTAGTTTTGATTCGGGATGGGGAGATTGGAACCGTGAGCTAAATGATATTGAGCGTAGGGATGTTTGGAGAGATTCAATGATGATGAGGGATAACTATAATTATGATTATTCCATGCCGATGCTCCAACACTTGGCACGTGAGGCCAATTATGCGGTACCACCCTACAACCCACCAAATGTTCCACCATACCCATTTCCGTATGATCCCTATCCTGGTCTATATCCTGGGTACGCACCTTTTCCCGAGCCAGTGCCAGTGTATGGTAGAGTTCCCGAGGTTGTAGGTTCGAGTTTCGATGTTGGTGGTTCATCATCTGGAGCTGGGCGGCAGAAGAAGAAGAGAAACAGAGTCTATACAGTTTTCGAGGAGGCCGAGAACTATGAGACTGAAGGCAGAGAGGAACCAGAAAGTATGGATGACGATGACGAGTGATCGTCTTGATGTTATGGTTTGTGTTTTAAAAAAAATAATTATGTGTGTCGAATAATTTCTATCTCTACTTTCTTTAATTTTTTTTCTTTTAGGATTAATAATGTATGGTTTGTTTTTAATTTAATTACTTTGTTTGTTTTAGTATTTTGTTTGTTTGTTTGTCTTGTTTCGTATATTTTTGCAGTTTTGCAGGGCTGAATTACCGGAAGCTTATTGTTGATCAATATTTGGAGTTGGAGAACTGATTTGCTGATTTATGATCAAATATGCTTATGCGTATTTACCCTGGTAGTACCTTTTTAACTAAAATTTTCCCATTTCCTTTACTTTGAAGTTCATTTTTATTACATTGAGGAAAAAGCAAAACTTAAGTGTGGGGGAGGGAAGAAAATAGGAAAAATGGTTTAATTTAAAATTTTTAGGTTTAGTAGAAATTTTGATTTAAGTAACTAGAATTCGTTCGCCCTTGATTTTCTAGTTGTTTTCTCACATAATTCATATAGTTTAAAGAACTAGATTTTTTCAATGGTAAAAATGAGGTTATTTGAAAATTTTTGGAACTTAATCAAATTATGAGAGCTAATTCATTATGGATTCGATAACATTTACTAGTACATGTTATAGCCTTTTTCACCTTAAATTGTGAGGATTTAAGCCTTTTTGTATAAAGCATATCTTTATGCTATATATTTTTCTATGAGTGTGCCGGTGATTATGTTGATTCTTGATGTGTCCCAACAAGCCAAAAACTTGATGTGCTTTCACAATGGGTTTTAAATTTATAAACAAGAAATACCGATTAACTAGGAACACATACGAGCAAGTATACTCGTTCGTGTGTAGTTAAGGATTTGTAAGTCAAGGTCGTCCCAAGAGACTTGGTTGTACTCAAATGTTGTTTGATTGTTTAAGCAAGTAACAAGTTGATGGATATGATTGTCATGGATCAAACCACCAAGAAAAGCAATATGGAAATCATGATGTAAGCACACAAAGAACATACTTGTATGGGCAAATGATCACAAGGATATTAGGATGTTTATTTTGGAAAACATATTATCATTGGTAATCCTTTCGGCATATAGAACTAATTATAATAGTCTGGTGTTTTATAAATCAAATATACATAAGCCTTAATCAATTGGTCATATCATAAGACTCACGCCTAAACCAACAACAAACAAAGAATCCTTTCGACCCATAGAATTTGATGTCATTAATTTGTGAAGTTCCATTTACTTGAAAGATAATGATAACACATATTCAAAAGACTCCTTTCGACCTATAATCTAATTTAAACTTTCACTTATTATGTTTATTAATTCACATGCACAATCATCACAAAGTACAAGATCAAAATATTTGTCGACTAATGAATAGATACTAATCACTATTGAGAATCCTTTCGGCCTCTAAACTCAACAATGATCAACCAAAACAATAAACAATGACAAGTTCCTATTCTACCAAATATGATGTCTTTCATCATAAACCAAACAAACACTAATTATGTCCAAACATCCTTTTATCACAAGTTCTCATAATAACCAAACAAGCATCAAGAGATAATTATAATCAAACATGTAACACAATACACAAAGGAATTCTCATGATAAACACAAGCAAAGACATTAATATGATTGAAATTAACAGAAACAATACCAAACATTATAGTCAAAGCATCAAGTGCTACAATTCCAACCATGTGATTCCAACCAAAAGAAACTACCAAAATACAAATCCTCCATCCCTAAACCTTCCTGGAAATCGGCCTCATGTTGTGAGTATATGACTTAGGGGTGTTTGGTAATAAGGATTGTTGATGATGTATGTGGTGTTTAATTGGCGTGAACTATAATCAAGCCTTATGTTGTAAGGATGATCAAGTCATATGTCCTGCAAATGTTGACCAAACCAACTCCCCAACACCTCTAGAAATGGGTGGGGAGTGGTAGGAGAGAATCCTCCAAGTGTAGAGAGAATTGGTATAGATTATATGATAATATGATGATGAAAACACTTAACCAAGCACTTTTATTTATAGTTGATTAATCCTTGGTCACCAAGCATGTTTCTTGGCCACAAAGTGTAATAAAGTGTAGGCAAAATGAGTAATTAGGAGTATATGATCGGACTTGGAAGTAATGGCACTTATTCCTCACTTAAATGCAACTTTGGAGGACAATAAGTGCAGCAACCTACGGTTGGGATCTCAACCTTGGCGGCTGGGAAGTTTCTGACCACCAAAATCACTCTCAACCCACGGTTTGGACTTCAACCCGTTGCCGAATGACTGCTCAACCTCAGGTTGAGGAATGAATCTGTGACTCAGCATCTATTACACCCGAACCCCGGAAAGGTAACGTATTATGCTATATAGTATGAGAAATATTTATATATAAACCTTAGTTCATGTAATCAATGGGTAATAAGTGTTAAGCGTTTAAATTAGTAAAATGAGACTTGGAGGGACTATAATTGACAAGTAACCAAACTTATTGCAACACATGATTAAATACCCATCTTTAGAAATGTCTGGAAAGTGGGAGTGGGTTTTTGTGGGTCGACACATAGAAAGGAAAAGGGGGGGGGGGACTAGAAATCATCATCCTAGCTCATTGTGGTTATCAAGAGGCTTTAGGAACCCCTTAATTACAATCTCCTCATCAAGTAAGTGTTTTTCCCAATTTGAGAAATTAGGGTTCATGTTATGGGTTTTGAGTATAGTGGATAAAGATTGTGAATTAATGATCTCCCTAGTTTGTTAGTCATTAATTGAAGTTAATTTTGTAATAGGAAGCAATTGTAGAGCCTATATTAAGTCCAAGTAGGGAGCTAATAGAGATTGAGGTAAGTATATAGGTATAACTTGTTTAATGTTATTATGCTAATGTTATGATGTGTAATGTGTTCTTGTTATGGATCTTGTTAATAAATGTTAGTTTGGATCCAATGCTAGTTATGATAATGTTAGGTATTTGCTTGCTTCATCAAGGTGAGTAAGAATATTATGTTATGCTCCATGGAAAATGTAATGATGGTTATATCTTATATACTTACTAAGCGTTTCGCTTACGGTTCTAGTTAATGATAATTTTGTAGGTACAAGTGGAGAAAGCAAGGGTAAGGAATTAGCATAGCTTGTAGTGTAGAAGGTAGATTAGAAGACAGATTCCTTTGGATCAAACGCAATTGAAGTTGGAAGCCCCGAGTGTTTTCATGTCTAGGTCATGGTTTAATTATGTGTAAATGACATGAAGTCTTTATGGTACATGGTTGTAGTTATAGTCAGTATTAAAGGGGCATTTGGCATATAGCCTCTCTTGCCCATTTTGAAATGTAATCGGGTCATATACCCATGGAACAAGTTTGGTGTGTTATTTTAAGCATGTTGGTCAAGTTTAGTGTGTAAATGAAGAGGTTTAGGTGGTCAAATGGTCAATGTTTTTGTATGAAAATGAGCTCAATAGTATACTAAAACAAATCTGGAAAGTTTGGTTAAGTATCGAGTTCGGGAGGTCGGGTTTTCAAGATCGGGACTTGAAAATGGAAAAATTTGATCAGAAACCTCCATCCGATTCGGATGGAGGGCCATCCGATCGGATGGGCAATTTTCACCAGATTTTGGTAACTTTCGAAAAATCATAACTTTTGATCCGTAAGTCGTTACGGGTCGCGCCACCCGTCGTTTTGAAGGTAATTGAGTCTAGTTTCATTTAAAAATAGTCTCAAGGTCTAGATGTGTATAGATTTTTGTCAGCTTGTAAAAGAGTAATAGTGGGTCAGTTTCCGGGTTGCTTTTTGCGAAAAATTTTCTCGTTTTTAGTCGTGTTTGGTCATGCGGCGTTACAACTTGGTATCAGAGCCTCGGTCTAAGAGATTTAGGATTTCACTTTAGGATTACCTAGACTTAGGCCTTATGTAGATGCGGTTAGAACTAGTGTTTGTTATTTGTGGATTGTTTGGATGATTTTGAGGACCCATATGTTAAATATTTTTATGACTTCGCCTGGCCACCGTAGTGATAAAAATATGGAACATATGAGAAATTGAAATCATTTAGACCATACACGGGTGACAAGCTAGGGTGTTTAGTATAAGGATAGATATGTCATTCATGCATCGGCTATGTATATGATTGTACTTGATATTGTGACTTACTATTTCAGTAAGAAGAAATGGAAACCCCTCACCCGAAAGAAGTCGCGAAAGCCAAGTCTTCCAAACATGCCGAATCTTCGGCAAGCGATGCGGGTAACATCGACAAAGACAATGAAAGTTGTTCCTCTTCTAGCTCCGGAGGCCTTAACTTTAGAGGTTTCACGGGAGAAGAAATAAAAACCCTAGACACAATGTTAGCAAAAAGGGTAGGTAAGGATATTAAGCAAGCAATGCCCTACTATGTCAGTAGATAACACAAAATCTTCGGGGTTTGATGAAAGAAGAATTTCAAGAATTCAAGAAGGAATGCGGAATAGCCAAAGAACCAAAGAGTGACAAAGCTACTTAGTGTGACTTCACGGCTTGTGATGTACTACGGTTTACCGCTATTCTTGACCCGATTGTTAGTAACAGGTGGATTACTGCTGTGGAGGGTGCTTTCCGTACTAGTGGATGTGAGGAAAGGAAGAAGGTTATCCATGCTACTAACTTTCTTCGTGATAGTGATAAAACTTGGTGGGAGGAGAAGGTTTGTGAGAAAGGTGAACCTTGGGCCGAAGCATGTAATTGGAAGGAATTTAAGGAGTTGTTTGGTGCCGAATATGCTCCGGTTGAAGAGATTGACAAAATCCAAGAGAAATTCCAATCTCTCACTCAATCCAATGAGACGGTGAATGAGTTCTGGAGAACGTTCAATGATATGGTTTCGTATTGTCCCGATTACCATGGTAATGAGAAGCTTAAAGTTGACAAATTTCAAAGGATGCTTAAACATGATATTCGTGATGTAATCTCGCCGTTCAAATGTACTACCTTGAAAGATCTTTTGAGTAGAGCTCATGTGAGAGAAGCGGACTTACTAAGGGGAAAGGAGAAAGAGACTAAGGAACCAAACAGGAAGCTAGAGTTTGTAGATCGAGATGGGAAGAAAACTAAATTTGATCATGGCAAGAAAGGTGTGGGAAACAAGGCTAAGGTGGCATGTCCGAAGTGTAACAAGTTTCATCTTGGAGAATGTAGGTGTAATACGCCGGGTTGCTACAAGTGCGCAGCCCTAGACCATCAAAGTAAAGATTGAACCAAACCAATGATAGTATGCTACGGGTGTAATGAAAAAGGGAATAGGTTGAGGGATTGCCCAAAAACGAAGGAAATTGAAGCAAAGCCATTGAGAACGGTCAAGAATGAGAAAGTGGAAGTTCCAAAACTAACAGCTCGAGTTTATCAGATGAGTGCCGAAGAAGCCAAGTCGGGGTCTGATGTCATCATAGGTATTCATCGTATTAATTCTGTACCCGCTCTAGTTTTGTATGATTCGGGTGCTAGTGTGTCCTTCGTATCTTTTGATTTTAGCAAGCATCTAACTTCCCCACTAGCTAAACTTTCGATACCCCTCGAAGTCAAAATAGCTGATAGCAAAGTTGTTGTTGTATCCAATGTATACCGAGATGTAGAGATAGAGATTGATGATAATGCCTTTAAGATTGATTTAATTCCTATTATACTCGAGGAATTTGATATTGTTATTGGCATGGATTGGCTTGACAAATATAATGCGGCCATCCTGTGTAGCTAAAAGATCATCCGGGTTGTAAATCCTAGCGGTCGTGAAATGATTATTTATGGTGGTAAAAGAAAGGGTGAGTTAAAGTTATGCTTCGTGATGAAGGCTAGGAGATATTTATCGCGTGGTTGTTATGCCTTCATGGCTCACGTGATAGATACGAGCTTTGAAAAGAAGAGCATCAACAATATTCCAGTTGTAAATGAATTTTGTGACATCTTTCCGGAAGACTTGTCGGGTATTCCACCCGAAAGGCAAGTTGAATCCGTATTGATCTTGTTCCGGGTGCTACACCTATTGTAAAAACTCCTTATCGTCTAGCTCCGTCCGAGATGAAAGAGCTAATGTGTCAACTTCAAGAATTGCTTGACAAAGGTTTTATCCGCCCTAGTAGTTCACCGTGGGGATCTCCAATATTGTTCATTAAGAAGAAAGATGGTAGTATGCGGATGTGCATTGATTACCCTGAATTGAATAAAGTCACGGTGATAAACGTGTATCCGTTACCAAGAATCGATGACCTCTTTGATCAACTTCAAGGTGCGAGGTGGTTTTCGAAGATCGATCTCCGTTCGGGTTATCATCAATTGAAGGTTCGAGAAGAAGACTGTTGGGTCTAATAGTTGAGTTGATAAAGACAAAACATGTGAAACATGAAGGACTAAAGATGATAAAGGAAGAATTATTCAACAAGATAAAGATTAGAGAAGATCTTTTATATTTATAGAATATTTCCTTTGTAACCATAATCCTCTATTATATAAAGAGGGTTAGGGGCGTTCATTATTATGTGTGTGTGTCAAGATGTAGTCGACTAAAGGTGTAGGTTGTGTCCAGGCATCGAGTTCCTACAACGGATGCCTAGGTTTTGTATTGTTAGTGTTAGGAGATGATGGCGAAGAACCTTATTGATAATAATAATATTCTTTATGTTATTACGCTGTGCTTGTTATTATCATTGAGCTTATTGTTTATCCTAAATCAAGGTCTAAACAACCTAGAGTCCAAAACGGTCCAAGAACTTATAGATGGTGGCGTGCATAAGTTCTATCAGGTGGTATCAGAGAGGGGGGCTCTCGATCTAGGGATTCTACAAGGTTTACTGTCAATAATATGGAGTTTTGATGAAGATACGATCTGTGTTTAACATTTATAATGTTATCGTATTTTATTTTTTATTTTTTGGTATCGAACTTTCTGATGATTAAATGCGACAAGATATTTGCTCGTGATCATATCTCATACTGATTGATCGATATGCACATGGTACTACAATGATAGAATATTAAATTGGTCGGTCGTAATTAATGAACAAGGAATAAATTGGTCTAGTTTTGATGTCGCTAGAATTTGATTGTCGATTGGGATTTAATTCATATTATATTCGATCTTTAGTGATAAAGTGGGTCAGTGATTGATCGAATACTGGTTAAATATATATTCGACTCAAATATATTTTTGAGCAGTACAAAGGTACATGGTTATTATATTGCTAGTGGGTCTGTGATTCATAAATTTAATTTGTTGCTTGTGGTTTATGAAGATTGCAGCTTGTCGTTTAGAGCATAGTATTGCTAATTATTTTTGTGGGGTCAATGGAATTGGGATTCAATTGATTTAAGTGTTGCTAGTTTGACTCTACTGCTGCTACATAAGAAATTCTACAGCTCGAAGATTACTTCCTACTGCTTGCGTTATAAGATACTGCTGCTATGATTTCAAGCATACTACTGCTGCATTATTTTTACTGCTGCTCGTTATTGGTTTCTGCTGCTGCACTTATCGGTTAATACTGCTGCTACGCTTTATTTGATACTACTGCTAGCGTGAAGTTTCTACTGCTTGGTATTGATTTTTCATATTATTAAGTTTCTACTGCTAGTAGTGTTTGGTTCAATATAGATGCTTGAGTTACGAGCAGTGAGGGGAAGTAAGTATGGATTTATATGGTGATCACACACAGAGGGGAAGTTCACACACACAAGAAGTTTTGATTTGTTTTCGGTTCGTTAAAGTTTTAAAGGATCGAATTAATTTTCTTATTGGCGAAGAGGAGTATTTGTTGTTTATTTGATGATGCAGTGGAATTTTTCAAGGTTGTGTCTTATTATATCTTAAGGTGGGTGTTACACTTTAAAGATAACTTGTTTGTTCATTCAGGTGACTACGAATTGACAAAACACTTAAAGGAGTTACGTTATTGTGCTCAGTGATTATTGTCAAGAGATTGCGATCTCCCTATACGTGAAGTATACGTTCAAAGTCGTATTTAGTACAAGGCATAAGACACAAGGTTGGTTTCTTCTACTTCAGCATCAAATTGGTAATGATTAGTTTTCTTCAACAATATATAAAGCCTACAGATTTGAAGAATCATGAAGATGGTTAACATATGGGTTTCAGGGGAAGCTTTATTGTTAAAATGATTAACCATTTATATGCTACATCGAGGTGAAGGTTTTCATGATTGCTCGTTAGTATTTTTACTGAAGATTTGGGATTTTTCTTTCTTGGATTCATTTATAAAAGAAAGCTTTTTGGTGTTCATTCATGGAGGGCAATTCAAGACATTGGGAGACTAAGTTGGATGTATGGTACTGGCTCGTGCTTATGAAGATCAAGGTTGCATACTTTTTGTTCCCTAATTGATGATGACAAAAAGGGGAAGAATATTTTGAAGATTGCAGCTTGAAGATCCTTGATGATATGCCTGGTGTAAGGGGAAGTCGCATGTTTCATGACATATTAACTTTAGGGGAAGTTCATGCTTATTGGTTTTGTCATTATCAACTAGGGGAAGATTGTTGGGTCTAATAGTTGAGTTGATAAAGACAAAACATGTGAAACATGAAGACTAAAGATGACAAAGGAAGAATTCTTCAACAAGATAAAGATTACAGAAGATCTTTTATATTTATAGAATATATCCTTTGTAACCCTAATCCTCTATTATATAAAGAGGGTTAGAGGCATTCATTATTGTGTGTGTGTGTGTCAAGATGTAGTCGACTAAAGGTGTAGGTTGTGTCTAGGCATCGAGTTCCTACAATGGATGCCTAGGTTTTGTATTGTTAGTGTTAGGAGATGATGGCGAAGAACCTTATTGATAATAATAATAATATTCTTTATGTTATTCCGCTGTGCTTGTTATTATCATTGTGCTTATTGTTTATCCTAGATCAAGGTCTAAACAACCTAGAGTCCAAAACGGTCCAAGAACTTATAGATGGTGGCGTGCATAAGTTCTATCAAAGACATTCCTAAGACGGTCTTTAGGTCCCGATATGGGCATTATGAGTTTACGATTATGCCCTTTGGTCTCACGAACGCGCCGGCGGTTTTCATGGATCTTATGAACCGCGTATGTAGACCAATGTTGGATAGATCCGTTATAGTGTTCATTGATGATATTCTTATCTACTCAAAGAGTAAGGAGGAACATGCAGCGCATTTACGGGAGATTCTTGAGACATTGAGGAAAGAAAGGTTGTACACCAAGTTCTCAAAATGTGAATTTTGGTTACAAGAAGTTCAATTCCTCGGTCATGTTATTGATTCCGATGGTATTAAAGTTGATCCTTGAAAGGTAGAAGCTGTAATGAAATGGCAAGCACCAAAGAATGTCGGTGAAATTCGAAGTTTTCTTGGACTCGCGAGATACTACCGTAGGTTTATACAAGACTTCTCTAAAATCGCGTCGTCGCTAACAAAACTCACAAGGAAGAACGCTATATTCGAGTGGGGCGAAGAATAGGACGAAGCCTTTCGCACTTTATGAAGAAAGTTATGTGAAGCACCAATTCTTGTGTTGCCGAAAGGAAGTGAAGATATGGTGGTTTATAGCAACGCGTCTTATTCCGGTCTCGGATGTGTTCTTATGCAAAGGGGTAAAGTAATTGCTTACGCCTCGAGAAAAATAAAGAAGCATGAAGAAAATTATGCCACTCACGATCTTGAGTTTGCAGCTGTGGTTTTGGTTTTAAAACTTTGGAGGCATTATTTGTATGGTGTCAAGTTTGTAATTTACACCGATCATAGGAGACTTCAATACTTGTTCAAGGACTATGATTGTGAAATTCGCTACCACACTGGTAAAACGAATGTTGTGGCGGATGCTTTGAGTCGCAAGGATCGAAACGAAGTTACTAAGATTCATTTGTTGCAGATGATTGTTACGTCCGATCTTTTTGATAAAATCAAGTTAGCTCAAGAAGAAGCATTGAAGGAGGAGAATATTGAGAGTGAACGTATTACCTCTTACATTCCACATCTTGAAGTGGATAGACGAGGGATTAAGACACGGTATGGAAAGGTATATATTCCTTTTTGAAGTGAAATCAAAGAATTGATCCTTGAGGAAGCACACACGTCGAAGTATTCTATTCATCCGGGAGCTACAAAGATGTACCGTGATTTGGGCATGAAAAGGGATTGTGTAAAGTACGTTGAGAAATGTCTAACTTGTTTAAAGGTTAAAGCCGAGCACCAAAATCCGTATGGAAAGATACAGCCTTTAGACATTCCAGTTTGGAAGTGGGAAAAGATCACGATGGATTTCATTACGAAATTGCCTAGGACGAAAAATAAGAACGATACAATTTGGGTCATAGTAGACCGTATAACAAAGAGTGCACACTTCATTCCGATCAGAGAAAATATGCCTGTTCACAAGCTAGCTAAGATTTATGTCAACGAGATAGTCGCACGACATGGATTTCCCATTTCTATAGTCTCCGATAGAGACGGGCGTTTCACTTCAAACTTTTGGAAAATTTTCCAAAAAGAACTAGGTACGAAACTACATATGAGCACAGCTTTTCATCCTCAAACCGATGGGCAAAGTGAGAGGACGATTCAAACCTTAGAAGATATGTTACGAGCTTATATGATTGACTTTGGAGGTAATTGGGAGGATCATTTGCCTCTGGTTGAATTCGCTTACAACAATAGCTACCATGCGAGTATAGATATGCCACCCTATGAAATGCTCTATGGTAGAAGGTGTAGGACACCCGTGTGTTGGGAAGAAGTTGGAAGAAGGGAGTTGGTGAGCACGGATGTAGTATTGGCGACAACGGAAGATATTGAAATGATTTGGGAAAGATGTAGGATCGAGTACTTCGAGCTTGATTGAGCTTGGTATAAACAAGAACCTCTGCAATACAAGTGTTTATGCGGAAACTAAACAGCAAGTATTATAAAGAAGAAAACTCTAAAAGAACAATGATCCTCTATGGATCAAACTATTGAACTAAGAATCGTTTATTGGATATTGAAAGATGTTCAAGGTGTACATAAACTCATAGACGGGTTTATCTTTTATACTAACAAGATCACCTAACCCTAACCCGTTCTACAAGAAAACGTGTAAAGAGATTAACAACAATCTCTTCTAAAAATAAATCATAACAAACATTCTAAATATACGGATAAACAAATAATACTATCCGCAGCAACAACACTATCGGCAGGAACAAGATAACACTGTCGGCAGCAATGAGCTTTCAGCAGGAACCAAGCTATCGGCAGGAACCAACTTTACACTATCGGCAGCAACAATGAACTCTTATTTCCCAGAGATCCTAACAATCCTCCCCTAATCTTGAGGTTGACTAGGTTAACCTGCAAGATTCCAATGTGATAGAGCTTTCATAAACTCAGGCTTGAGGACTGCGACTTAGCAGCAACAATAAGAAGTAACCAGCAGCAACTGCAATAACTTCAAGATTCCAACTTCTATAGCATCCAGCAGCAACTTCAATAGAGCAGCAGGAACATGAAATCTTCTTCAAAATAGATTTACTGGTCACCATAACATCACTTGAACTTGGCTGCTACTAATGACAAAATGTACATCAAATCTCTTTAAGTTTCATACTATTCTCATCACATCCAGGTGTGTTAACTCTTGTGAGAGGTGAATCATTGAAAATTAATGGATTTGATGTCTCTTTACCAATAGCCATCACTACTGGAGTAGCCAATGTTTAGGTGTGTTAGACCATGGTACATTGATAACCATCTGATTTATTAGCAAATCAGCAACTATAAACGGATTTGACTTGTCTTTACCTGTAGCCGTTTGCTCAGGACTAGCCAATTCTTTGGTTTCAACTGAACCTTGGTGAATTGAATACCAAATATGGATACCAAATGTCTTTACCACAAACCATACTTTTGTGGACTAGCCAATCCTTTGGATCCCATAAGGGTTACATCCATGGTGAATTGAGAACCATTTTCAACTCTCAGAAATGAATCATGGGTGAGTTGAAGTACCCTATAGCTTTGAGCAAGCTATTACAGCTATCAACGGATTTGATTATCACACCAGAGCCGTACCCTCATGGTGAGTCAACTCTTTCTTGTCTGCAAGACATGGTGAGTTGAACACCATTTATTGTGCAGGTGTAAACACCAACACTGTACCTGCAAGGTGTTGCTCAAAACCAACTTATTAGCACACAAATATACAATAATAATTTTTTTTTTTTTTTTTTTTTTTTTTTTTTTTTTTTTTTTTGAACTAAAACAAACAAAAACACTCCAAAAGAAAATAAGAAAAGAAACAAAAGAAAGAAAGAAAATATACAACAACAACAAGAATAATCCTCCCCTTAAACTTCATTCCTCCCCTTAAGCTGCAATCCTCCCCTTAAGCTGCAATCCTCCCCTTAAGCCCTGTAGCTAGGGATTGACCATCCCAATATGAACCACCAAATGCTTAAACCTTGGTCCATCAAAAGCCTTAGTAAGCAAATCAGCCACATTATCATCCGTGTGAATCTTTTCCACCTGAATAAGATGCTTCTCATAAGCATCTCTTATGAAATGGTGTCGAATTTCAATATGCTTTGTCCTTTGATGATAAACAGGATTCTTAACAATACACATAGTACTTTGATTATCAATAAAGATCTTAGTGTTCATGAAGTTGAATCCATAATCCAACAGCTGATTTTGCATCCAAAGAACCTGTCCACAGCAACTAGCAGCAGCAACATATTCTGCCTCAGTAGAAGATGTAGCCACTATAGTCTGCTTCTTGCACTGCCAAGAAACTAACCTTCTACCCAGAAACTGACAACCTCCAGTTGTAGACTTCCTATCAAAGTTAGCCCCAGCATAATCACTGTCACTATAGGCTTCTAACACAAAAGGAGAGTCTTTGGGATACCAAAGTCCCAATTTTGGCTGTCCTTTCAAATACTTAAAGATTCGCTTGACTGCATTAAGGTTAGAAGTCAATGGTGTAACCTGATGTCTAGCACATGCACCAACAGCAAACATGATATCAGGACGTGAAGCTGTTAAATACATGAGGGAGCCAATCATGGATCGATATAAATGAACATTAACAGCAGCATCAGGTTCATTATTGGACTTAGGCTTTGGAGGTTCAAACGGAGTTACAGCAATCTTCCCATTCTCCATATCAAACTTTTTAAGCATGTCATAAACATACTTCTCCTGAGAAATAAAGATCCCATCTGATGTCTGCTTAACCTGGAGACCCAAGAAGAAAGTCATCTCACCCATAGCACTCATTTCAAATTCACTCTTCATCAATTCCTCAAATTCCCTGCACCAAGCTTCATTAGTGGAGCCAAAGATGATATCATCTACATATACTTGTACCAGAATGATATCTTTGAAGTCCTTTCTGATAAAAAGAGTTTTATCAATAGCCCCTCTTCTGTATCCATGTTTTAGCAAGAAGGCTGATAATCGTGCATACCAAGCCCTTGGTGCTTGATGAAGACCATAAAGTGCTTTAACCACTTTGTAGACCAAATTAGGATTCTGAGGATCTACAAATCCCTGTGGTTGAGTAACATAAACCTCTTCCTCAATCCTTCCATACAAAAATGCACTCTTCACATCCATCTGATAAACTACAAATCCCATAAATGAAGCAAAAGCCAAAAACAACCGAATGGCTTCAACTCTTGCCACAGGTGCAAACACCTCATCATAATCAATCCCCTCCTCTTGTCTATGACCTTGAGCAACCAGTCTAGCTTTATTTCGAACCACAATTCCCCTAGCATCTCTTTTATTCTTTAGAATCCATTTAGTTCCAATAGCATGTTTGCCAGCAGGCAAAGGTACCAACATCCATACTTTCTGATTCTGGAACTGCTGCATCTCTTCTTGCATAGCCTCAACCCAATCATCATTAGCAAGTGCCTGAGCTATGCTAGTGGGTTCAACTTGAGATAAGAAACAAGCATACAGACAATGTAAGTAATCAGTATGATTGCTCCTTAATTGATCCTGTATATAACTGAGAAAAGCAGATTCTCCAAATTTAGATGGATGCATTTTACTCCTTGTTTGAACAGGGGAATTAAGATCTCCAAGAATCAAAGACTGAGGATGAACTGTATTGATCCTCTTGGTAGCAATGGGATTAACATCAATGGAGGATGCCTGATTAGTAATTGAAGGGTTGAAGTCATCATCATATGAGGAAGAAGTGAAAATGCCAGATCTGGACTGATGATGAGGATCATTAAGCTTATCTCTTGAAGAGACCGAATTTCCAAGATCAGAAGGAATTGGAAATCTTTCAGGGGAGTTATCAATTCCCAACTTGTCAACAGATGGAGAAGACACAGGAACATCAGCAGAAACATTAGAAGGATCGGCAGTAACCGATCCACTATCAGCAGGAACAGCATCAGCAGGAACAGGAATACTACTAGATGTATTGAGTTCCCTTCGAACTTCAGCTTCAGCCTTTCTCAGGATCTCCTCTGTCTCTTTAGAAAATCCAGAACCAAACATCTCAGCAGCTCTTTTGGCATTAAACTCTTGTCTTTGAAGCCTAGCAAGATCTTCTGCAAAACTAGAATCACTTCCAGCCATATCAGAAGAATCTTGGACCTTTGAACCTGAAATATTGTTAGAGGGAAAAGAAGGAACAACTATAGGTCGTTCATCACTCTCTGCATCAGAATCATCATCTGAGGTACCTGCATTGTTAGTTTGAGAAACATTTGTACCACCAGACAGATTTGATTTGAATCTAGTATACCCTAAGGTGTCAGATAGATAATCCAGATCAAAGTACCACTCTGGACCAGCACCCTGCAAATTAGGTTTATCTTCAAGATATCTTAAGTTGAGAGTCTCTTCTATTCTCTTAGAGGACAGATTATAAACCCTATAGGCTTTACCATGAGCAGAATATCCAACAATAAACCCTTCATCAGCCTTTCCATCAAACTTGCCTAGATAATCACTAGTGTTCAAAATAGTGACCTGACATCCAAAAGGCTTAAGGTAACTAATGTTTGGAACCTTCCCAGACAAAAGTTCATAAGGTGTTTTATTATGAGGACTAGTAATAGATACCCTATTCAACACATAACAAGCAGTGCAAACTGCTTCAGTCCAAAACATAGTGGGCATCTTAGATTCAGCTAACATAGTCCTAGCTGCTTCTATCAAGGTCCTATTTTTCCTTTCTGCAACCCCATTTTGTTGTGGAGTTCTAGCATTACTATAGTCCCTTTTTATCCCCTTAGACCTACAGAGTTCAATAAGATTAAAATTCTTAAACTCTGTGCCATTATCACACCTTATAGACTTAACCTTTTTATTTAGCTGATTTTCTATTAAAGCAATAAAATCCCTAAGTACTGGATAAGTTTCATCTTTAGTACTCAAAAAGAAAGTCCAAGAAAACCTGCTAAAATCATCTGTAATCACCAGGAAATAGTTCTTATGGTCAATACTTCTGATAGAAGTAGGACCAAAAAGATCCATATGAAGAAGCTGCAAAGGCTCAGAGATGGTGCTCACAGCAGTTATGGCCTTGTATGAAGCTTTGTGCTGCTTTCCTTTGTTGCAGGCAACACAATTGTGCTCATTAGAGAAGATCTTCAAAGGAAGCCCTTTCACCAGACCATTCTTAGCCAGCTTGTTAATGGTCTTGAAATTTACATGTGCCATTCTTCTGTGCCATTTATTGGATTCATCCACAGAAGCTTTTGCAACCAGACAAGCAAGTGACCCCTCAGGCTGAACATCACTAAGATTGAAGCTATAAAGATTGTAAGTCCTAGGAACTTTAAGTTCAACCTGACTTTCATCAGGCAACTTGAAGTCTTTGGACAACACAAAGCACTCATTCTCAGTGAATAGAACACTGTTCTTCTTGTCACAAATTTGAGAGACAGAGAACAAATTGAAGTCTTGGAGTTCCTTCACATACAGCACATCTTCAAAGTCAAGCTTGGCAGTCTTGATAGTTCCTTTCCCTGAGATCATTCCATCTCCTCCTCCAAATGTCACAGTACCTCCATTCAAAGGAATAAAATCATGTAACCTTTCCAAATTCCCTGTCATACTCCTGGAACATCCACTGTCAACAATTCCAACATCTTTGCTTCTAAAAGGAAAATCCTGAGATGGATGACCCATCATTCCAAACTGACCAGCCACTTGTTTCTTTTCACCATATCCAGCTACCATCCCAAAGACTTTATCTGATCCACTCCCAGCAGCCTTCTCATGATGCTCCCAGTCCACCAGCGAATCCACAGATACCAAAGCCTTGGGGTCGTCTGACTCCAACTCTTGAATTCTGAAAGCAGAATACCGTGCTTTATCATCCACCTTCTTGTCTGGGCATTCCCTGGCAAAATGTCCTGTTTGAGAACATTTATAGCACCTCACCTTTCTTCTGTCAAACCTAGCAGGCTCTTGTCCATCAAAATTGACCCTTCTTCCTGCCTTCTTTTCAAACCTATCCAACTTCAACGATATCATGGCCACCTGCCATCTTAAGTCCATCTCTTCCAGATCCAATTCATCAACCTGTTTAAAATCATCATACACAATCTTCTGCTGTGGTGTACTTTCAGCAACAAACGAGTGAAGCACATCCACTACAAGATTATCAGATCTGGGCTGAGTTTTTGGTGTAGGAGATGAGTAGGAGATTGAGGATGTTGATGGTGTTGGACTGTTTCCATATAATGCTTTGTTAGGACTAGAGTTACTAACAAAAGCAGTATGGGTAGAAGTATAAGGTGAATAGGTGGAATACCCTTTGATATCAAGTTCAAGGGTTTTCAGTTTGTTGTACAGATCATCAAAGCTCATGAAATCCAGTCCTCCTTTGGCCTTGAGTGTTATGGAAACCTGTGACCAGGATGGTGGCAAGGCCCTCAGAAACTTGGTATTACAATCTTCATCTTCCGGCCTAGCTTTCAACTGGTTAAGTTGGCTCAAGATCTTGTGGAATCTGTCATATCCTTTGTGAATTCCCTCAGCCTCAGAAATCTTGAATTCTTGAAACTCTTGCTTGAGCATAGACTTTCGCATCTTTCTGGATTCATCATTCCCTCCAAATCTGGTCTTTACAGCATGCCAGATCTTTCTAGCATCATCCAAGTGATGAAAATCACTCATATGATCCTCTGGAATAGCTTGAAGTAGAAGAGTTCTTGCCTTTGTTTCCCTTTGAACAGCAATGTGTTCCTCTGCTGTAACAGGTGGCTCTATATAAATATTGCCATCATCATCCCTTCCAATATTCTTCTTGCTATTTCCCTTAAGAATCACATTCCACAGATTGTAATCAGTGTTTGTGATCCAATACTCCATTCTCATAGCCCAGACTTCATACTCATCTTTCTTCAGATATGGGAATTTAGCATTGTTGGTGGACATGGTGGTGAGGACTTGTGTTTGGACTTGAGTGGTTTCTGGTTTGGGTTGTTGATCTTCCGGGTTAATGACATTGGTTTCAGGGTTATCGTCTGCCATTGAGAGAGGGTTTAGAGATATGAGATCGACCTTTTTCTTCTTTATCAGAGATCCTTACCAGGCTCTGATACCACTTGTAGGATCGACTACTTCGAGCTTGATTGAGCTTGGTATAAACAAGAACCTCTGCAATACAAGTGTTTATGCGGAAACTAAACAGCAAGTATTATAAAGAAGAAAACTCTAAAAGAACAATGATCCTCTATGGATCAAACTATTGAACTAAGAATCGTTTATTGAATATTGAAAGATGTTCAAGGTGTACATAAACTCATAGACGGGTTTATCTTTTATACTAACAAGATCACCTAACCCTAACCCGTTCTACAAGAAAACGTGTAAAGAGATTAACAACAATCTCTTCTAAAAATAAATCATAACAAACATTCTAAATATACGGATAAACAAATAATACTATCCGCAGCAACAACACTATCGGCAGGAACAAGATAACACTGTCGGCAGCAATGAGCTTTCAGCAGGAACCAAGCTATCGGCAGGAACCAACTTTACACTATCGGCAGCAACAATGAACTCTTATTTCCCAGAGATCCTAACAAAAGACTTAAAGCGGCACAAGATAGGTGGAAAAGCTTTGCCGATAATCGAAGAAGACCAATCGAATTCGAGGTGGGTGATTTGGTTATGCTAAAAGTTTCTCCATGGAAAGGCGTTGTTAGATTTAAAAACAAAGGGTAACTAAGTCTGCGGTTTATAGGACCATTTAAAATCTTGAAACGAGTAGGCGAGGTAGCATATGTTTTGGAATTGCCCGAAGAAATGAGAGGTATTCATAATACCTTTTGTTGACATAAATAATGCCTAAAAACATTATTCATATCTCTATGTTTTAATGATCACAAAATATAAACTCATTAAACATAAACTTATCAAATAAACAAGTATTTAGTTGTAAATATTCATTTCTACAACTTAATCACTTAAGGTATGAATAAACAAGTGCTTAATGCATTATATGATCAAAGGAACATTTTCTTAATAACTAGATTTTTTATGAAACATCAAAAACATTTTATATATTTTTGAAAAACATTTTTGGTATTAAATAAAAATGTTTAATCTATTATAAAAATATGAATTCAAATTTTTAATCAAAATCAGTTAAAATGTTCCAGAAAAACCTTCCTCAAAAAAGGACAAAACTGGCCAACGTTCAGCAAGGGCGGCCCCCTTAAATTTTACTAGGCAGCCCCCTTAAAATTAAGGGGACTGCCCCCCTATTTAAGGGGGCCGGCCACGCTCCAGTAGGCTCCAGCTGTCCAGATTTTTCTCCTATAAATACCAGCCTTCCCCTGGATTTTTACTTACCTTTTGCACACTGAAACTTTCTGTTTTAAATCACATTTCATATTTTCAAAAACCCTTTGATCATATAATCTTAAGCTTTGGTTTCTAAGTGATCCAAGCTTCCTTCATTCAAGTGCAAGAGAAGAATACTCCTTCGACAACTAGAGAAGAAGTATTGCAACTTAGATACCTAAGTTGTTTGTGTCATCATACATTTGTATATAAGTTGTGTATTGTTGTTAGATAGTTGTGTGAATAATTGTTTGGGATAGGTTAGTGTGTAAGTAGAGAAGTTGTGTTGTTAAGGTGTGTAAGTAGTGAAGGTGTGAAGAAGTAGAAGGGTACATAGGTTGTGTTTAGTTGTGAAGTGATAGTGAAGAAGTCGTGAAGAAGTTGTGAAGAAGTCGTGAAGAAGAAGGTGTGATTAAGTAGTGTTTAAGTTGTGAGATTGGTTCTAGCTACGATTAGAACTCGACATCTAGCTTTGTGTCGTTAAGCCGGTGTAAGCTAAAGTTGTGTAAGGTTTTCTCCGCCATAAGGGAGCTTGTTGACATAGTGAAGAAAACTCTCGAGTTAGGTGCTCGGGGAGTGGAGTAGGGCAAGGAAGGTGTCCTTGTAGCCGAACCACTATAAATCTCTTGTCTCTCGGTTAGATCTTTCCATCTCTAACTTTCATTTCATTTTATTACCTTACTTGCATTACTTATTTATATTTACTTATATACATATTGTTCATATTGTTCAAAGAGTTGAGATCACATAAATTCGAATCTAAGTTTTAAAAAGTAAACTAAGTTTTCACAATAAAATTTAAAAGGACATAAAACTATTCAACCCCCCCTTCTAGTTTTCCACAATTGGTATCAATAGCCACGTCAAACAAGATTTTTAAAATTAACTGTATTTTAAAACTTGAAACGATCTATGGAATCTTTAAAATATTTAGAAGGGCAATCTATGCAAAGACCACCACTATTTGAAAGTGATGGTTTTCTTTATTGGAAAAATAGATTCGAAACTTATGTGAAATCAAAGGATCTTGATCTTTGGCATGTTATTACCTATGGTGATTTTCCCCCTATTCAATATAATATCCTAACTAAAATAGATGAAATTGTACCTTTTGAAAAACAAAATGATGATTTAAAAAAGAAACTAGCAACCAATAATGAAGCTAAAATGGTAATTCATAATGCATTACCACGCAAAGAATATGAAAGAATTTTTATGTGTCAAACCGCAAAAGAAATTTGGGATTCTTTACTAATCACTCACCAAGGTAATAGTCAAGTCAAAGATAATAAAATAGATCTTCTTGTGCAACAATATGAACAATTTACAATTCCTGAAGAGGAATCTATTGATAATGCATTTGCTAAATTTAACACAATCATCACAAGTTTAAAAGCACTTGATGAGACTTTTTCTAGCAAAAATTATGTAAGGAAATTTCTTAGGGCATTACATCTGAAATGGCGCGCAAAGGTCACGGCGATTGAAGAGTCAAAGAACTTGATGACGTTATCACTTGATGAGCTTATTGGCAACTTGAAGGTTCATGAAGAAATTATAAAGAGGGACTCGGAAACGGTCAAGAGCAAGAAAGATCAAATCAAGTCTCTCGCGCTAAAAGCCAAAAAGGAACTTAGTGATGACGATGATTCAAGTGACGATAGTGAAGACGAAGAATATGTAATGGCCGTAAGAGAATTCAAGAAATTCTTCAAGAGACGAGGAAGATTCACGAGACAACCGCGAGATGAAAGAAGATCGCTTCAAAGGAATAGAAATGATAACTACGGGAAAAGAAAGTGCTTTAGATGTGGAAGCGAAAACCATCTCATTGGCGAATGTCCAAAGCCACCGGGTTACGATTACGAAAGCGCATTTGTTAGTGGAACATGGAGCGATAGCGACAAAGATGAAGCGGACAAAGCAAAAGACGAAAAGTGCCTTGTAGCTCAAGCCACCGATGAAATATGTCTCGGGATAAATTTGGAGCCCGACGAATGGATTAAGGATAGTGGATGCTCGAAGCACATGACGGGAAACCGGAAACTATTCTCCTCCTACAAGGCATACAACGGAGGTAATGTTATTTTCGGTAGTGATTTTCGTGGAAAAATCATTGGCAAAGGTACGATCTCTCAAGACTCCCTAACTATTGAAAATGTTGAGCATGTAGATAACTTAACATATAACTTGCTTAGTATAGGAAAAATATGCGATAATAAGTGTAGGGTTACTTTTACAAGTAAAGATAGCGAAATAGTTAAGGACGGAAAGGTCATAAGTAGAGGAGTTAGGAAAGGTGGCGTATATGTTATGAAACCAGGAAATAAACCGGAAGATAAAATATGTCTAACAACCTGATGCGTGGTTTTGCAACCGTACAACAGGTTTTACCTCTCGAGGGATCTCAAGAGGCTTACAACCCCACCAGGCAGTGTACCTGACCGATGTAGTATAGTGTAGTGGTAAGTACGGGGGATTGATCATTCTCCACAGGGAATAGTATTCGTTAGGTATGAAAAACTACTCTAATAGGTCTAAGGGTGAAAAAAGATTCTTTTTGTGTTTTTATAATTTTATGAAAGCAAGTAAAATCTCGGGTTTGAAAGAGTGGGCGGAATTAGTTGCTAGTCAACTATCCCAAGTTACTACGAATGCAAATAAAAAAAAATAACAGAAAATGAAAATGTGGTGAAACTTATATGGAGAGAAATGTGTTTACTTAGATTTCCTTACTCCCTAACTATCTTTTACCGGTTGATTAGTGTGTATTAGTTGCGTGGATGACGGGTGTATTCCTTAATACCAATCGTGGGGTGGCGTACGTACTTCCCCAACTCTACAAGCTCCTACTTCACTCCTATGTCGAGCCGGCTAAGAAGCTCCTAACATGGGATCACTAGAATTCGCTCATGCATTAAATACAACCATAAAAACCTTTAGTACGCATTGGTTCATGTTTCTTAAGACGTTCAAGCAAGTTACCGTATAGGAAGTTAGCCAGTTTTCTTAAGCCTAACATCGATGAACAATCATCCAATACAACTAATAACACACTAATAACCAATAATCAATAGCTAGGTTTCATTAGATCTAAGCAAACACAAAGAAAACCTAGCCTAGCATGTTAAACAAAAGACAAGAACAAGATAGAATCAAACAACACATAGACATATTGAATGATTAATTGATAACTTATCTTCAATGTAACATGGAAGATCTCAAGGCAAAAAGCCTTGAAAAATCTGCTAAAATCGTCTTAGGGTTTTTCACACACAAAGTTCCACACTAATGACAAAAAATTGCAAAACTATATATAGAGATTAAGGGCTGACGGCGTCACGTTGTAGATTCTGACGCCGTCACCTCGCCGCTTTTAGGGTTCCCGGATGGCCTTCCTGACGCCGTCCCTCTTTAGACCTCCAAAATCCGTTCTGGCTTATCAAGGCTTGACGCCGTCAGATTATGGCTTGACGCCGTCCCTCTTTAAATTAAGCCGTGACGACCTTGATCACTTCAAAGGGTGACGCCGTCAGATTTTTCATGCAAAATTCTCTGGCTTATCATGAGTAATTTTCATATCCACCTTTTTCTTGCCAAGCCATGACGCCGTCTGGGGCAATTCCTGACGCCGTCAAAGGTACTTTTCAGCCGATTTTGAGACTTTGTCGTTTTCTTCACTTTTATGCTCCAAAAACGTCCAAAATGCTTCCTTTTCCAGATTTCTTCTCAAAAGTACCTAAAATGACAAAAGGAACGATTTAGGGCTTAAATGACCCCCTAAAAGCGGTACACTTTTCGCTTCATCAAATACCCTTACACTTGAGATTTGCTTGTCCTCAAGCAAATGCGCTTTTATTCTAATCAAAATACAAGTTAGGGGTCATTTAACACTAATATAAAAGTAATTACAACAAATAGTCGTTCCACTTTAATCATAATAAGCACGGAGATTACAAACTAGCACCTCACAAGTAGTGTTTAGATACTCACATCTCTCAAGTGTCATCAAAATAAATCTCATAAATGAAAACGGATAATATCTCTCACTACCTGTCATAGCAAATAGATTACCATAGGCTTGGGAAAGGATCGAAAACCTCCTCCACTAGGCGTAAGCACCTAAGATAAACTATCAAAGAGGGCTTTTAAATGGGTTATAACGTTAGGTGTAGGGAAAAGGAAAACACGGTTTTGTTGGATAAAGGATATTTTACTGGTGGCGAGTTAAAGATCTTGATTAATTACATGTACTATACAATGTTGCTAAGCCAAGACTCGACTCAATTTAAGCTAATGAAAGAAAATAACAAAAACATAAAATAAACATAAAATGAAACGGGATGGTAGTCCGTATGTTTTTTCTATTTTTCTTTTTCTCATTTTTTTTTGTATTTTTCTTGATTTTTTCGATTTTTTTTTTTTCATACACTCTTGCCCTACCATCCAAAATAATACATCACAGGGGCGTTGCATTCCCCTTTCACTTGAACTTTTACATAACTTTACAAATAACTATTCTAATGACTCGAATTAAGATAATTGAAAAACTTGGAGTACTTTTAAAATATTTAGCACATATGGGGGTAATAAATGATGTTCTTCCCCATTACTCCATTACACTAGTACTTTACCCATGAGTCCCAATCGTCCCAAAACAATATGTACAAGGATATGACTCAACTTAGCAACCATGTAATCAATTAGATAGTTAACTTGGGTTTTAAACAAATGTTGTCACAATAATGCACTAAAAATGAGTGCATACAAGGTAGGCTAAGGCGATTTGGGTGTACATTTAAGTGGGGTGTAACAAATTCTTCCTTTACGTAAAATGCTTAAAGGTCGAAATGAAAAGATAGGCTCTGAGGGGTGTACTAGGGGTATCGTGTACTAAAAATGAGTACAACGCAAAGGGTGTGGGAGAATTACTTGACCAATGTAGCCAACGTAATTATAACAAAATCACAGGTGTAAAACAATGGGTTAATCCTAATGCCTCTTATCATGTAGTAAATCTAACTACACGAATGTAGTCTCACTTGTGGCCTCGGAATGGTCCTAACGCAAGTTCTAGAATCTAAGTGCTACCGGTACACACATCATAGCATAAGTGCTTTTCCTACCAATTCTAGGGGCGAACCTCACATATTTGGGGGTGGAAATTTTTTTAGTGGTACGGTTTTTGTGCTAGTCATATAACTCCTATCCGTGAGACGCTCATTAAGATCAAAGTTTCACTCCTAAATGTTGTAAAAAAATTTAAATTTGGCACTAAAATTACCCTAACAAGTATTTCTCTCAGTTTTATTACACATCTACTATTTAAACAAACAAAAATCAAGTGCAATTGTATTCTCTAAAGTATCGTACTTTTACCCCCCCTTACACTTAAGATGAACATTGTCCCCAATGTTCAAATAACAAGATGTAAAAGCATAAAGTAAAAGAATGAAATCAAATACTCCCCTGATTCGCTCGGTGGATAATGAAGTAACATGGTTAGATCTTCTTCCAAGGTAATGTTGAAGCTCCATGACTAATGCATCGCCGTAAGCTTGATCCAACAAACATTTCCTTGTCCAAAATAACCTGTTAAACCTGAGAAAACAAACACGAAAACCTGCATAACATCGGCGGGATAAACTCTATATATAAGGATATAATGCTTGTGAAATGATAATTTTGTAGATTCCTGGAGATTATAAGTTAGAGATTTAATAAAAACTTTTTATGAAAACAAAACTTTCAAAAATTTTCAGAAAATTAAACCTGACGCCGTCAGGTTGTAAAGCCTGACGCCGTCAGATATGATCTGACAGAATTCTCATGTTAAGTTTTCGGAAAAAATTTTGGAAAAACCTATACCTTACTTCCTGGAATTCCTGCAAAACATCATTATGACTCGATACAAGCATTTGACTCAAACAAAAACTAATATGTATGTTAATTTATTATTATTATGATTCATGTTCATTTGTTCTAATAAACCGATTTAGATTTCCCTTACACTTAACTTTTGCAAAATACCTTTATATGTAGTTAAGACGAAGTTAAAAACAAAATAAAGCATTTTCACAAATTAGTTTTGAACATGAATCAATAATAATAAAATTCAAACATACATACGGAAACAAATAAAATCAAACAAACAAATAAATAAACACACAAAGCAAATAAAGCTTGGGTTGCCTCCCAAGAAGCGCTTTTCTTTATTAACGAGTCTTGTAGCTAGACTCAAAGTCACGTACATTACGTGACTCCATCATTGGTCACGGTTCCTAGGCCATTCTCATTTCCGGTTTTATATTTCGGTCCTAATTTCAAACAATCCTTGTAGAACCCGGATATCCTTTCCATAACATAGTCTACTCCTTTATTTCTATCCTCATCATTCCTATAGTAGACCGCTTGCTTAAGCTCCTTCTCAACATTTGACAAGTGTTGGAATTGTTCTATCTTATATGGCATTTGGTAGTTTACCTTATCGGTCTCATCCTTAAATCTAACTATCCCTAAGGAAGGTTCATAAGTCATTCTAAAGACCTCAACAAATGGTTTTCCAAAAACCACTTGAGTTAAGGATGCATCGACTATTGGGCGGATATCTTCTACAATTACAAAGTCGGTGACATAGGTGAAGTTTCCTACATAAACCGGTAATCCCTTAACTCTTCCCGTGAAGTTACTCATCCAACCCTTGTCAGGGAACATCCTATACCCAAGTTGATTTTTCATTATCAAGTTGTAGTGGGCTCTAGTCATGATGTTTAATAGATGTTTATGGGTAATCTAAGGTCGATGTAGGCTTTCCACACATGCAAATGTCCGATGTTGCATGGTATGTTGAGATTAGAAGGGTTGCCTATTTCTATGATTGGTCTACCTAGGAAGTATGGTGTCTCGGGGTCATCGAATAAGTTTGTATGATATGCTCGCTCTTCCTTAGTGGGTAGCCTATTGAAGTAGTCCTCATCATCATCTACTTCTTCAATCTCACTTGTCCTAACTTCCTTATCAACCTCGACTTTCTTAACCTCATCCTCAGGTTCACTATTATCCTCATTCCTATCAATCGGTTTGATAGTGACAATGTTGACGAAGTGGACGTGTTTGGATGAAGAGGGGTCTTTTACTTGGGGTCCGCTATTTGTGTTCCTAGCGTCCTTATGTGGAGGTGATAGCACTTGGTTATTGAGGGCTTTCAATAAGTTGTCAATTTTATTGGTCATCTCCATTTGTTGTTGATTGAATTCGGATTCAAACTTAGCTATCCGAGCTTCTTGAGATGCCATAAATTGGGACATCAATCCTTCAAAGTTATTGGTACTACCATTGCCGGAAGGATTGTCGTTGAAAGTACGGTTCGAGTTGGAACCGCTTGATTGGAAACGATTAGGTGGATTGGAAGAATTGGTTTGTTGTGCGTTTTGGTTTTGCTTCCACCTAAGGTTCGGGTGATTTTTCCATGAGGGGTTGTATGTATCACCGTAGGGGTTTGGCTTGGGTTTGAAAGTGTACCACTTGTCTCCCGCTCCGTCGGTACGCGAGGATGCGTAGTCCACAAAAGCTTGTTCGGGGAGTTCCATGCAATCACGAGTGTCGTGGGGACCACTACATAATTCACATGAAGAAGTGATTTTGTTCACTTGGCTTGAAGGTTTAGGAGCCTCGTAGGATTTCATGAGAAACTTGACTTGGTCTTCAAGTTCTATGATCCTACGGTCGGAAGTGCTTGAATTGTTCGAAGGCAAAGATATTGCCTTGACCGTTTTATTCAAATCACGGGGATCACTCCAACTTTCGTTGTCATAAAGAGCAAGATCTTCTAGGAGAGCCCATGATTGTTCCGCACTTAGATCACGTAGCTTACCACCGGCCGATTGGTCAATGGTTTGCCTCGTGTAGAGATTGATATGGTCATAGAAGATTTGGACTTGGAGCCAAAGTTCTATGCCATGGTGAGGGACTTTCTGGAGTAAGTCCTTGAATCGAGTCCATGCCTCGTAGAGGGTTTCGCCTTGACGTTGTTGGAACATCAAGATATCATTCCTTAGCTTGGTAGTTCTTCCCGGTGGGAAAAACTGAGCAAGGAAACGAGTGGTGAGATCATCCCAAGAGGTGATGGATCCTGCGGGTTGACGCTCTAGCCATTGACTAGCTTGGTCCCGCAAAGAGAATTGAAAGAGACACAGTCGGGTCGTCTCTCGAGTGGCAACATCAAGTTCTATAGAATCAACGATTTTGAGAAAGTCCTTGAGATGTTGATTAGGATCTTCGGAACGAAGTCCATGGAATGCGCATCCGCTTTGCACCAACCGGATGGAGTCGGATCGCAAGGGAGTGACATTGGCTCCTTGAGTGAGCTCAATGGTGTTTCGATAGCCATGGTGGCTAGGACGGGAGTACTCTCCTAAAGTACGGGCTCTAGGAGGTGGTGGTTGTTGTGGTGGGTTGTTGGGATCGAGGATATTACCACCTTCCATGATGTCGGATGGTAATGGTTATGAACAAAGAAACGAAGAAAAAAGATAGACTAAAGAAAACCTAGAAAAATAAAATAAAAATCTCACTAGAAAGGAATCTAGTGAGTAGACCTATAAAATAAAAATTCAACCTAAACAATAACTATTCCCCGGCAGCGGCGCCAAAAACTTGATGCGTGGTTTTGCAACCTTACAACAGGTTTTACCTCTTGAGGGATCTCAAGAGGCTTACAACCCCACCAGGCAGTGTACCTGACCGATGTAGTATAGTGTAGTGGTAAGTACGGGGGATTGATCGTTCTCCACAGGGAATAGTGTTCGTTAGGTATGAAAAACTACTCTAATAGGTCTAAGGGTGAGAGAAGATTCTTTTTGTGTTTTTATAATTTTATGAAAGCAAGTAAAATCTCGGGTTTGAAAGAGTGGGCGGAATTAGTTGCTAGTCAACTAACCCAAGTTACTACGAATGCAAATAAAATAAAATAACAGAAAATGAAAATGTGGTGAAACTTATATGGAGAGAAATGTGTTTACTTAGATTTCCTTACTCCCTAACTATCTTTTACCGGTTGGTTAGTGTGTATTAGTTGCGTGGATGACGGGTGTATTCCTTAATACCAATCGTGGGGTGGCGTACGTACTTCCCCAACTCTACAAGCTCCTACTTCACTCCTATGTCGAGCCGGCTAAGAAGCTCCTAACATGGGATCACTAGAATTCGCTCATGCATTAAATACAACCATAAAAACCTTTAGTACGCATTGGTTCATGTTTCTTAAGACGTTCAAGCAAGTTACCGTATAGGAAGTTAGCCAGTTTTCTTAAGCCTAACATCGATGAACAATCATCCAATACAACTAATAACACACTAATAACCAATAATCAATAGCTAGGTTTCATTAGATCTAAGCAAACACAAAGAAAACCTAGCCTAGCATGTTAAACAAAAGACAAGAACAAGATAGAATCAAACAACACATAGACATATTGAATGATTAATTGATAACTTATCTTCAATGTAACATGGAAGATCTCAAGGCAAAAAGCCTTGAAAAAGCTGCTAAAATCGTCTTAGGGTTTTTCACACACAAAGTTCCACACTAATGACAAAAAATTGCAAAACTATATATAGAGATTAAGGGCTGATGGCGTCACGTTGTAGATTCTGACGCCGTCACCTCGCCGCTTTTAGGGTTCCCGGATGGCCTTCCTGACGCCGTCCCTCTTTAGACCTCCAAAATCCGTTCTGGCTTATCAAGACTTGACGCCGTCAGATTATGGCTTGACGCCGTCCCTCTTTAAATTAAGTCGTGACGACCTTGATCACTTCAAAGGGTGACGCCGTCAGATTTTTCATGCAAAATTCTCTGGCTTATCATGAGTAATTTTCATATCCACCTTTTTCTTGCCAAGCCATGACGCCGTCCAGGGCAATCCCTGACGCCGTCAAAGGTACTTTTCAGCCGATTTTGAGACTTTGTCATTTTCTTCACTTTTATGCTCCAAAAACGTCCAAAATGCTTCCTTTTCTAGATTTCTTCTCCAAAGTACCTAAAATGACAAAAGGAACGATTTAGGGCAATATTTGATCAAATAAATACGATTTAGGGCTTAAATGACCCCTTTAAAGCGGTACACTTTTCGCTTCATCAAATATGTCTAGCAACCTTAGATGAAAACTCTACATTGTGGCATAGAAGATTAGGTCACGCAAATATGCAACAAATACAATCCCTAGCCTCTAAAGAATTAGTTAGAAACTTGCCTAACCTAAGATATGACCAACACTTTTGCGATGCATGTAAAATAGGAAAGCAAGAATATAGTCTCCACTACTAGATGCCTAGAATTATTACACATGGACCTTTTTGGTCCAACCGCTGTGCGGAGTTACGGAGGTAATCGTTATACCTTAGTAATTGTAGACGACTATTCACGATACACGTGGATTATATTTTTAAGTGATAAAACCGAAGCCTTTAACAAGTTTGAAATATTTAGTAAAATGATTCAAAATAAATTAGGATGTTCTATAGTATCAATTAGGACGGACCATGGTCGGGAATTTGATAACGAAGTGCAATTCGGAAAATATTGTGATTTAAATGGGATATCTCACAATTTCTCCGCTCCTCGCACTCCACAATCAAATGGGGTAGTAGAAAGAAAGAATCGAACATTACAAGAAATGAGTAGAACAATGCTAAATGAACAATCTATCCCACAAAAATTTTGGTGCCATGCCGTAGATACATCAACATATATAATAAATAGAGTCTCAATTAGGCGAATTTTAGGAAAAACCCCATATGAGTTGTTAAGAGGTAGAAAACCTAATCTAAATTACTTTAGGGTATTCGGGAGCAAATGTTTTGTTCTCAATACAAAAGACTACCTTACTAAGTTTGATCCTAAGTCGTACGAAGGAATCTTTCTAGGGTATTCGCAAAATAGTAAAGCATACATAATACTTAATAAACACACTATGAAAGTATAAGAGTCCTTAAATGTAACTTTTGATGAAACTCCACCACCACCTAAGACATTGCCCCTAGAAGATGATGACCTAGTTGAAGAAGAAGCTATTGAGGTTAGTAAAATTAAACCCTTAGGCGATGATAATGAAGATTTAACATTAGGTGAAAACGAAATTGTAAATGTTAAGGAATCTAAATCACACCCGTTAGATAATATAATAGGAAACCTAAATCAAAGAACCCTTAGATCACAAGCTCAAGATAAAAATAACTTCTTTTGTTTCCTATCAACTATAGAACCTAAAAATATAAATAAGGCATTAAAAGATGAAAGTTGGGTTATGGCTATGCAAGAAGAACTAAATCAATTTAAGACTAATGACGTTTGGGAACTAGTCCCAAATCCCATGAACATGACCATCATAGGAACTAAGTGGGTTTATAGAAATAAGTTAGACGAAAATGGAATAGTTACTAGGAACAAAGCTAGGTTAGTTGCCCAAGGATATAATCAACAAGAAGGAATAGATTATGACGAAACTTATGCCCCTGTAGCTAGATTAGAATCTATAAGAATACTACTTGCCTATGCATGCGCCCTAGATTTTAAGTTATTTCAAATGGACGTGAAAAGTGCATTCCTTAACGGTTTTATCAATGAGGAGGTATACGTGGCACAACCTCCAGAATTCATTGACTTCGCAAAACCTGATTATGTTTATAAACTCAAGAAAGCTTTATATGGACTCAAACAAGCTCCCAAGGCTTGGTATGATCGATTAAAGGCATTTCTTATTAAACATGATTATTCCATGGGAATGGTAGATAACACTCTTTTCACGAAAAAGAAAAGCCCAAATCTCATCATTGTCCAAATATATGTCGACGACATTATATTCGGATCGACTTGTCAGGATATGTGTGATGAATTCGCCAAAATCATGCATGATGAGTTTGAGATGAGTATGATGGGTGAACTTAATTTCTTCCTAGGATTACAAATAAAACAATTAGAAGATGGAATTTTTTTAATCAATCTAAGTACATTAAGGAAATGCTTAAGAAATTTGGATTAGAAGACGTTAAGCCCATGAAAACACCGATGTCTACGGAAGTAAAACTCACAAGAGATGAAGAGGGTGAGTCCGTAGAAAACACTAAGTATAGAGGAATGATAGGTAGTTTACTATACTTAACGGCAAGTAGACCGGATATCATGTTTAGTGTCTGCCTTTGTGCTCGCTTTCAAGAGGATCCCAAAACCTCTCACCTAGAAGCGGTTAAGCGTATCTTCCGATACATTAAAGGCACTATACACTTAGGATTATGGTATCCTAAGGGATCCGGCATAGAAACCATCGTCTATGCGGATTCGGATCATGCGGGAGACTACGTGGATAGAAAAAGCACTAGCGGAATTTGCACGTTAATGGGATGTTGTCTAACATCTTGGTTCTCGAAGAAGCAAACCACTCTTGCTATTTCTACCACAGAAGCCGAATATGTAAGCGCTGGAAAGGCATGTCAACAAGCACTATGGATGAAACAAGCTCTCGTAGATTATGGCATTAGGTTAGATGATGTCCCAATTATGTGTGATAACAAAGGTGCTATAGATTTAAGTAAGAATCCCGTTCAACACTCTAGGACTAAACATATAGAAATACGCCACCACTTCCTCCGCGATAACGTTCAAAAAGGAAATATATCTATAGAAAAGGTTGCATCGGAAGATAACTTAGCAGACATATTCACTAAGCCCCTTAAGCGTGAACTCTTTAACCACTTACGTTTAGGCCTAGGTATGATGGAACAAATTGACTAAATTTTCTGCACTTTTGGTAAAATTATTTTTATTCTTCTTCTCATCTGAGTCTAGGAATCTGTTTTGCACAAAACAAAAAGATTGGGAAATATTTTTCTTGCATAAACATTTATAAACAAAACCCAATCTATTTTCTACAAATCATTCTCACATCTAGGAAAACACATGAAAACCATTTTCCTTACATTGTTGAATAATGCTAAAAACATTTTTTTTTCATGCATAAAGATCTCACATGAATTGTCAAAGAATATAATCTAATATATATCTTTGATATTCATATATTGAGCAAAATCAAATCAAGGAGACCTTGGATTGTTTCTTAGGAAATTTTTGCATTTAGGAGTCGAAACAATCTCATCTCCACATTTGTTGCATATAGGCACACACTAGAACAAGCTTATTAATCACATCCTCACAATTGTTCCATCACCTATTCCCCATTAGTTTCTAGTGCCTGTGCTCCATTACCCTTGCCTTAGATGATTAGTTTCCTTAATTCTCTAAATTGCTAGATATATCTTATTGCTTGTTTATTTGTTTATCTTATATGCCATGCATGCTTAATATGTTTCTCTATTGCCTCAAAGAGTGGGACTTGCCTAAAACCAGAAGTTCAAAACATAGCCATCCTCACCTATTTCTGCAGAAAAACTCATTTCTGGAACCCAGAAAAGTACCAGATGGGCGGCCCCCTTAATTCATAAGGCGGCCCCCTTAATTATTAAGGGGACCGCCCATAATTAAGGGGACCGGCCATCTGCTGGACGGGTTCACAGAATCTTTTTCTGCTTTTTAGCCCATTTGATCCTATACTTCCCCAAATTCACAAACACATTCTGTCCTAATCACCCAACAAGCCTATCCATTCCTAAACAACACAAATCATCCACTATAAATAACCCCATATCTCACCACATTCAATCATCCCATCATGTCTTCTCCCATCAACCAAAAACCAAAAACCTCAAAGCTAGCAAGGATGACTTTAAAACCCGGGTGGAAAAGAAAACCTCACCCTCACCACAAGCCCATTACAAATGGTGCGACTAGACAACCAACACCTCCATCATCATTCCTCCCCAACTACTCTCCAAGATCACAACCTCATTCCATTGAACCATTCCACAAACCCTATCACTTTGGCCAAACATCCACATTCATTCCAAACTACTCCCCCAAACATCAAACCAACTTCAATGGAATCCTTGAAAACCCTCATCACCTTGGTCAAACATCAAACTTTTCAGCCCAATACCATCCATTTCCACCAAATAACCAAATCCCCATTCATGAAAGGCAAAAGCTTCATGAAGAGATTAACCAAATCCATGATCTTAGTGATCTCCTTGCTATGCACCTCACACAACGCAACAAGGGACAACCTCCATCCTCACCTTACTCAAATTGCCTACCCCACTCTCTTAACTTGGATCAAGTTACAAACCACACCCACTATTGCCCATGTTGCATCTTCCTTCAAAAACAAATCCTCCACTTAAGTGAAGATATTTCTTGGATCGAATATCTACTCACTCGTCCTCATCCCATTCCTCCACTACAACGATATAACATCAATGGATCCGCTCCATTTCCCTCACCATCACATAACTAAAATCCATCCACATGCTTTCCGCCTCAAAATAAAATCCCTCACCCTTTTGTGTCGCAAGCAAGTCCAATCGCTCTCTTTGGCAATATGAGGACCATTAGTATTTCTAGTTATGTTGTAATCATTATGTTTCAAGTATTTTATGTAATGTAATGATGATTCATATGTTATATATGTTCATCTTGAATGCATAAATAAATTAGTTGGTTGTTCTAAATATTTTTGCTATGTATATGTATCTTGTGTCTCCTAACTTGTTTTTGCAGCCAAGATTTCCATAGCTCGTCTCCTTGGTGCCCTCGAACGAGGGGGAGTAAACATCAAGGGGGAGTTCTCGTCACGACAAATTTAGTTTCTAAAACTTGTCGGCATAACCTTTTTGATTCTACAAAAAGGGGGAGAAGTGAATGTAAACTCACTAAATACTTGTCCAAAAATAAATTTTTGGATTTAATAAGTTTAAGTTTTGTAATCATCAAAAAGGGGGAGATTGTTGACATAAATAACGCCTAAAAACATTATTCATATCTCTATGTTTTAATGATCACAAAATATAAACTCATTAAACATAAACTTATCAAATAAACAAGTATTTAGTTGTAAATATTCATTTCTACAACTTAATCACTTAAGGTATGAATAAACAAGTGCTTAATGCATTATATGATCAAAAGAACATTTTCTTAATAACTAGATTTTTTATAAAACATCAAAAACATTTTATATATTTTTGAAAAACATTTTTGGTATTAAATAAAAATGTTTAATCTTTTATAAAAATATGAATTCAAATTTTTAACCAAAATCAGTTAAAATGTTCCAGAAAAACCTTCCCTACAAAAGGACAAAACTAGCCAACGTTCAGCAAGGGTGGCCCCCTTAAATTTTACTAGGCGGCCCCCTTAAAATTAAGGGGACCGCCCCCCTATTTAAGTGGGCCGGCCACGCTCCAGTAGGCTCCAGCTGTCCTGATTTTTCTCCTATAAATACCAGCCTTCCCCTGGATTTTTACTTACCTTTTGCACACTGAAACTTTCTGTTTTAAATCACATTTCATATTTTCAAAAACCCTTTGATCATATAATCTTAAGCTTTGGTTTCTAAGTGATCCAAGCTTCCTTCATTCAAGTGCAAGAGAAGAATACTCCTTCGACAACTAGAGAAGAAGTATTGCAACTTAGATACCTAAGTTGTTTGTGTCACCATACATTTGTATATAAGTTGTGTATTGTTGTTAGATAGTTGTGTGAATAATTGTTTGGGATAGGTTAGTGTGTAAGTAGAGAAGTTGTGTTGTTAAGGTGTGTAAGTAGTGAAGGTGTGAAGAAGTAGAAGGGTACATAGGTTGTGTTTAGTTGTGAAGTGATAGTGAAGAAGTCGTGAAGAAGTCGTGAAGAAGTTGTGAAGAAGAAGTCGTGAAGAAGTCGTGAAGAAGAAGGTGTGATTAAGTAGTGTTTAAGTTGTGAGATTGGTTCTAGCTTTGTGAAGAAGAAGGTGCGATTAGAACTCGACATCTAGCTTTGTGTCGTTAAGCCGGTGTAAGCTAAAGTTGTGTAAGGTTTTCTCCGCCATAAGGGAGCTTGTTGACATAGTGAAGAAAACTCTCGAGTTAGGTGCTCGGGGAGTGGATTAGGGCAAGGAAGGTGTCCTTGTAGCCGAACCACTATAAATCTCTTGTCTCTCGGTTAGATCTTTCCATCTCTAACTTTCATTTCATTTTATTACCTTACTTGCATTACTTATTTATATTTACTTATATACATATTGTTCATATTGTTCAAAGAGTTGAGATCACATAAATTCGAATCTAAGTATTAAAAAGTAAACTAAGTTTTCACAATAAAATTTAAAAGGACATAAAACTATTCAACCCCCCCTTCTAGTTTTCCACACCTTTCATGTGTCATACTTGAGGAAGTGTTTGGCGGATGAAACAAGTGTGATCACTTTAAACGATATTGAAATTGATCCTGAATTGCTTTCGCAAGAGGATGAACCTGAAGCTATATTAGAAAGGAAGGTGAGGCAGTTAAGAAACAAAGAAATCCCGTTAGTAAAAGTCCAATGGAGGCATCGAAAAGGTACAAGTATTAGGTGGGAGACGAAAGAGAAAATGAGGAACAAGTATCCTCATCTTTTCCAAGAGTAGATTTCAAGGACGAAATCCTATTCAAGGGGGGAAGAATTATTACACCCGAACCCCAGAAAGGTAACGTATTATGCTATATAGTATGAGAAATATTTATATATAAACCTTAGTGCATGTAATCAATGGGTAATAATTGTTAAGGGTTTAAATTAGTAAAAGGAGACTTGGCGGGACTATAATTGCCAAGTAACCAAACTTATTCCAACACATGATTAAATACCCATCTTTAGAAATGTTTGGAAAGTGGGAGTGGCTTCTTGTGGGTCGACATATAGAAAGGAAAAGGGAGGGAACTAGAAATCATCATCCTAGCTCATTGTGGTTATCAAGAAGTGATCAAGAGGCTTTAGGAACCCCTTAATTACAATCTCCTCATCAAGTAAGTGTTTTCCCCAATTTGATAAATTAGGGTTCATGTTATGGGTTTTGAGTATAATGGATAAAGATAGTGAATTAATGATCTCCCTAGTTTGTTAGTCACTAATTGAAGTTAATTTTGTAATAGGAAGCAATTGTAGAGCCTATATCAAGTCCAAGTAGGGTGCTAATAGAGATTGAGGTAAGTATATAGGTATAACTTGTTTAATGTTATTATGCTAATGTTATGATGTGTAATGTGTTCTTGTTATGGAGCTTGTTAATGAATGTTAGCTTGGATCCAATGCTAGTTATGATAATGTTATGTATTTGCTTGCTTGATCAAGGTGAGTAAGAATGTTATGTTATGCTCCATGGAAAATGTAATGATGGTTATATCTTATATACTTACTAAGCGTTTCGCTTACGGTTGTAGTTAATGATAATTTTGTAGGTAGAAATAGAGGAAGCAAGGGTAAGGACTTAGCATAGTGTAACACCCCCAAAATATCACAACGGAAGATTGTATCACTGGGGTATTACTTCACTGGTAACAGTATAAGTTACAGAAAACGACTCTAAGTGAGACGTTTTGAAATAAATTATCATTCGATTTTAAATATCAGAGTTAACAAGAAGAGGTCCCACAAGTTTTTCCAAAATGTTCAACATAAAAGTTGTAAAGTTTTTCGAATGATAATAAATGCATCGTCTTCAAAATATTTTTCCGTGCGCCTTCCCATGCCAGCTAATTTCTTTAGAACCTGAGATAAACATGCTAAAAAGTCAACACAAAGGTTGAGTGAATCCATAGAGTTTAATAATAAGCAGTTGATCACAATATCATTTATAAAAGTGACTAAGCAACAAATGCAGAGTCTAGTAAGGTAATTATTGCACTAAGCTCATGACATCGACGCCTTAAGTAATAAGTATGTAAGTTTGCCCCAGTGGGTGCCTTGCCAAGCACCTAGAGACCTCAAATATAGTGCATATGGTTGCCCATGCAAGGGCAGCGGTCCAATATGGGGAGTTCAATCCCAAATAGATCTATTCACAATATTCGCGCTCACTCGCAAGTGATTAACGATTCATGATACGGGGACTTCATGGCAATAGTAGTACTTAGTGTCAATAATACATTCAGTTTAGAATACAGTTTTCAAGCAGTTGTGATCATAATAAAAGTAAGTAGCATGTATCTCCCCCACGGGGTTTATAAATAGTTAAATGAGTAAAAGGTGGGGCTATGAACTCACCGATAGCAAAGCAAACGATCAAAATGAAGTAATGAAGAAATAACCGCAAGAACCCTACGAACAACCTAGAATATACACGCGGAAGGTAATCGATACATGAGTTTCAAAAGATAGAGCGTTTTAGTTTTCGTGGAATATTTGTATTAATGTTTGTAAAAAGTTTAGTATCTCATTCGTGTGGTGGTATAGAGTCATGACTCAGACAAACGCACGCCAAAGTATAAAACATATAGCACAAGCATACATGACAAATAAACATGTAAGAATCAATTAAGCAACTAGGCACTATGAGGATGGTTAAGTTTATTAAAGTCAAAAGATGTCAAATAAGTTATATACATTTAGCCCATTAAGGTTTATATGTTTAGCCGTTAACAAATCATAAGTTATTCCATTTTAGCCAAAAGTTAATAAGCCGAGCAATATATATATTCAATATCACATAAGTTCAATGATAAGCAACATATAATAAACTTAACCAAAAATCCACTAATGTGTCCAAAATAAGCGCAAGCCACAAAAGTCACATAAGCCGACACTAAAGCTAAGTTCAAGCACAATATATACACTTATATATGCTGAAAAATCAGAAACCAAACACCCCTAAACATGCTGAAAAATCAGAAACCAAACACACTTAAACATGCAGAAAAATCAGCAATTAAACTCCATTATACATGCTGAAAAATCAGCATACAACACCTTTTATATATGCTGAAAAATCAGCATACAATCACCCTTGTATATGCTGAAAAATCAGCAACCAAACATGTCCTTTTTTGTGCAGAAAAACTGCACTAAACATGCTGTTTTTAGTGCTGGAAAATCAGCATATGACATGGTCTTTTTGGGTCCATTTTACAGCAACCAAACATCCCTCGCTGGGCTGGTTTTGCAGCCCACAACACCCCTCGCTGGGGGCTGCGTTACAGCAGTTAAACACCCCATTTGGGGCTGTTTTAAGCAGAAAACAAACACCTCTTCTGGGCCGGATCTGCACAGCCAACACCCCTGTTGGTGCAGAATATTTAGCAGCAACCACACCCTATTTGGGTGGGCTGTGACAGCAGCAAGAAACCAAACCAAGAGCACCCTATCGCGGCTAAGAATATAAGCCGAAAACATGTCCACACCTAAACCAAATACAAGCACCCCTTGGTGTATTTTTGGTAAACTAAGAATCAAAGAAAACAACCCTAAACGAGGGTTCCACCCAAGACAACTCGTACCACAGTCAACAAAATTAAAACAATGCGATACAAGTGTTATGAATCACAGTTTCAAAACTCAGCAACAATCAAACTTATCAAGATGAAAACTCTTATACCCACGTCATGACTCATATGAGTCACGACTTACCCTAAAACGGGTCACAAGTAAATCAAACAATCAAGAAAATAATCAAGAAATCTAGTACCACATGCTAAACAAATAACAAGTACCAAACTCGAGTCAACTCAACCCACTGTGTTGACCCGAACGAGTTGACTCGGTTAGTAACAAACGAACACCCGCCTTTAATCAATTTAACCACACGATTTATGTTATCAAAGATGTTTTTAATTCATTTTAATTCCACGAGAACATCACAACTCAATTTATAATTGGCGTTAAATCAATAAATGAGATGAAATGGATTATAACAATTCGACATACCACAAACAAGAAGGAGAGAGGAGTTGGTGGCGTGACTGTGATGATGATGGTGGTTGAAAGTGGCGCCTATGGTGGTGGAGCTCGATGGTGATGGAGGTGGCTGATGAACAATAAACTAGTGCCCTTGGAACTCCATTCTAGCACCAATTCTTCAATAGAATCAACACCAAAATGGTGTGTTTTGTTCTTGGATACCCACGGCAGCAAGAGGAGGAGATGAGCAGAATTTTTGGTCTAACTTTGCATGTAAAAGTGATGGTGGGTGAGGTCTTGAGAAGATATCAATCTTTTGGAAGTGTTAAGCTTACACTTGTCCACACTTAAGACAAGTGTGGAGTGAGGTGGAAATATAGAGGCGTGAATAACAAGAGGGGGAAGGGTAAAGTGCAGATTTTTATTAATAGATTGAATATTGAGTGTATTGTGATCCCCGATATTTAAAATGTAGGGTTTTTAAGACACTTAATGCAATACCGGGTAATGTAAAAATATAAAAACTTTCAAAAATATTAAAATTTATTTTCATGACATATTTTAGTAATTTAGATGAGTGGTGAGTTCATCGGAGAATTTAAATGTAGTTAAAACCTAAAAATGAAGGTTTAGAACGCGTAAAACGTAAAAAGTGCAAGGTTTACCTAAAAGGGGAAAAAGTGAAAAGTGACTTTTAAAATAGAATTGTAAGGAACCAAAAGTGTATAAAAAGTGTAGACCGGACATAGTCTAGTGTCGGTACGCGTTGTGTGATTTTCACATTTTGCGAGATATCTTCTCGTTAAATAGACAGAGATGAACAAAAGCGTTCAGAAAGTAATAATTCAAAGAAAAGTGAATTATTTAACTTGGAAAGTTACCGGTTACAGTATTTGCTTTTACGTAATGGTAAAAGTCAAATAGTCAAGAAGTAAAAGTCAAAGGGGCAAAATAGTCATTTTGCCTAATGAAATTTTACGGGTTGTTACACATAGCTTGTAGTGTAGAAGGTAGATTAGAAGACCGGATTCTTTTGGACAAAACGTAATTGAAGTTGGAAGCCCCGAGTGTCTTTTCGTGATTTGGTATACTTCAATCTATATGGTCATTTTGTTACTTAACGGTCTTGTTTTCATATCCAGGACATGGTTTAATTATGTGTAAATGACATGAAGTCTTTATGGTATATGGTTGTAGTTATAGTCAATATTAAAGGGGCGTTTGGAATATAGCCTCTCCTACCCATTTTGAAATGTAATCGGGTCATGTACCCATGGAACAAGTTTGGTGTGTTAATTTAAGCATGCTGATCAAGTTTAGTGTGTAAATGAAGAGGTTTAAGTGGTTTGGGGTGTTAATAGGTCATAATGGGTTTATTGCATAACCCATCAAATTTTAAAGTAGTATTCCGGGTGGTCAAATGGTCAATGTTTTTGTATGAAAATGAGCTTAATAGTATACTAAACAAATCTGGAAAGTTTGGTTAAGTATCGAGTTCGGGAGGTCGGGTTTTCAAGATCGAGACTTGAAAATGGAAAAATTTGATCACAAACCTCCATCCGATTCGGATGGAGGGCCATCTGATCGGATGGGCGGTTTTCGCCAGATTTTGGTAACTTTCGAAAAATCATAACTTTTGATCCGTAAGTCGTTACGGGTCGCGCCACCCATCGTTTTGAAGGTAATTGAGTCTAGTTTTTTTTGGTAATCTTTATTACTCAAACATGTACATCTAGCTTATGAGTTTATCAAATCATGTTCAGTTTTATTTAAAAATAGTCTCAAGGTCTAGATGTGTATAGATTTTTGTCAGCTTGTAAAAGAGTAACAGTGGGTCAGTTTCCGGGTTGCTCTTTGCGAAAAATTTTCTCGTTTTTAGTCGTGTTTGGTCATGGGGCATTACAGCATCAACCTTAGGTTGGAAATTGGTTTGCATGTGTATTTCAACCTTGGGTTGGCAATAAACTCCATCTTTAACAATCATCTTTGGCACTTAATCTTGACTCCTTCTTTCATTGAATAACTTCATAATCTTTTACTTGAACTTGGAAATAATCATAGCATGAATCTTTATCTTGAACGGAAAAATTCTCTTCGTGCACATACACTTGATTTGTCGACTTTTCTTCGTCTTTTCGTTATTTCCTTCGACATAGTTGTACTTGAACCTAAATACATCTTTTGTACCTTTTAAGCGTAAAATGTTCACAAATACAACCAAATAACATGCACAAACATACGAATAACGCTACTAAAATATGTACAAAATGAGCGTTATCAAATCCCCCACACTTAAACTTTGCTTGCCCTCAAGCAAATCTAAGGAAAGAAAAATTAAAATACATAACTAAATGGCAAAATGAAAAGAAAAAATTTGAAAATTTAAGAAAAGTTTTGAAAATATTGAAAAATCTTTTTGGTTTTCTTTAAATAAGCGAAAAATTAGCGCACACTCCCCCAAACTTAAGGGTGTGCTTGCCCTCAAGCAAATCTAGCAATTAAGAAAAATAGATCCCACATGGTGTATGAAAAATGATTAATAAAAATATGAAGCAAATCTACCGAAGTACAAGTACGAGATACGATTCATCTTTTTAAGCTTTAATGGTGAAAAACCGAGATGTTTAACATTACCCTATTTGAGTCTCTCGCTTGATAACATGGCTAAGCACCTCACGAAAAGGAATGAAAGTATAATTCACTCAACACTCATATATTTTTGGTGATGGAGTATATAAGAAAATCACACTCATATTGCTCAGTCATGATCCGTTTATTACCATAGGCTTGTACAAGAAACAAAACTCCACCGACGTGGCGTAAGCACCAAGTGTAAACATCAAAAGAGGACTTTTATTCGGGTTGTAATGTAAGGCTTAAGGGTAATATCAGGCTTATGTTCAAATATCTCTTGCAAAAACAAAATAGATAGATAGCGCGAATTCTTGATTTATTCAAACAACGGATGGTCACTAAAGTAATATACCTTAGATCGCTGGCTCGTTATTCGATCACTCAAGAATCGGATGGTCACTAGAATATTCGTACAGTTGATATCTTCACGAAGCCAAAAAGGTAGGGATAAGGCATGGGAATATTTATGAAATTGTTTTTAAAAAAATTAAAGTCAAGTCAAAGTCCCATGTTGCTAGTTACCGAACAAACCACAAACCCGTAAATGATTATAGTTACAATCTTTTCCTCTTCACTTATCGATCACCAAATATATATTTATATCACATCTTAGCACATTGGCTAATCGATATCTCAAACATACTTCATCTTCCTTCATCTTCATAATAATAAATATAGCACATTGGCTATAATTGTCATCACATATAGGTGATGACTTTGTCATGTATAACAAGGCTTGTTTTACTTGTGGTAGCTTTGACCACCTAGAAGCTTTTTGTCATAACCATCATGGGAGAAAGATGGTTAAAGGGAACAATACGGTACTTGGGAACACAAGACATAAGGTGAACTTAAACAGGTCTCAAATTCACCCCAATACTAATAGAATGACTCCCAGGGCACTTTTAATGAAGTCTAGCCTGAAACCAATTAGTACTGCTCGACCAGCAGTTAATACTGCCAGACCATTTAAAATTGTTTACCCTAAACCAGCAGTTTCAAGTGCAAAACCAACTTTTAAATATGGACAACAAACTATTAAAAGGCCTTTTCACAAGAAAGTAGTGGTTCAAAATAAATTTTGGAAACCAAAGGTTCAAAATGCCAGGCCTGTAGTTCATACTGCTAGACCAGCAATTAGTACTTGTGAGGCTATAAACACTGCTAGGGATAAAAGGGTAAATGTTGGTAAGGTCTCAGCATGTTGGGTTTGGAGACCAATCAAACACAATGGTGCATCTACTGTATTAAAAAGATTTGACTATATTGATGCACGAGGCAAACCCAAGTCAGTGATGGCTTGGGTACCCCAAGGAAACTAATTTCCTTTTTTTATGTGCAGGGACATTCACAGGATGATGAGGAAGATCAAGGTTATGCAGACAGTGGATGTTCCAGGCACATGACAGGCAACATGTCCTATCTTTCAGACTTTCAACCAATGGATGGAGGATATGTTACCTTTGGGGGAGGAATAGGTGGAAGAATTACTGGTAAAGGCACATTGAAAACCGGTAAATTAGACTTTGAAGATGTGTACTTTGTGCAAGAGCTAAAGTATAACCTGTTTAGTGTCTCACAAATGTGTGACAAAAAGAACAAGGTTCTTTTTACTGACACTGAATGTCTTGTGCTTTCCCCAGACTTTAAGCTGCCTGATGAAAGTCAGGTGCTACATAAAGTTCCAAGAAAGGGCAACATGTACAGTGTTCATATGAAGAAGATTGTTCCTAAAGAGGCTCTTACTTGTCTTGTTGCAAAAGCCACATTGGATGAGTCCATGTTATGGCATAGAAGACTTGGTCATGTAAATTTTAAAACCATAAACAAAATTGTTAAAGATAGTTTGGTAAGAGGCTTGCCTCAAAAACGTTTTGAAAATGACCAAACTTATGTTGCATGTCTTAAAGGCAAACAACACAAGGCTTCTTGTAAGCCCAAGACCCAAAACTCTATTACTTAACCTTTGTTATTATTGCATATGGACTTGTTTGGTCCTGCATCAGTGAGTAGTATTATGCATAAAAAGTACTGTCTTGTAGTTACTGATGACTATAGTAGATTCACGTAGGTTTTCTTTTTAGGATCTAAGGATGAGACACATAGCATTCTTAAGTCAGTTATAACTAAGATAGAAAACTTAGTGGATAAGAAGGTAAAAATCATCAGGTGTGACAATGGGACAGAATTCAAAAATAGAGTTATGGATGAATTTTGTGAGGAAAAAGGTATTAGAAGAGAGTTTAGTGTAGCTAGAACTCCTCAGCAAAATGGGGTTGCTGAAAGGAGAAATAGAACACTAATAGAAGCTGCTAGAGCCATGTTAGCTGACTCCAAGCTGCCCATCACTTTATGGGCTGAAGTAATTAATACTGCTTGTTATATGTAGAACAGGGTTTTGGTAGTTAAACCTCACAACAAGACACCATATGAACTGTTTAGAGGTAGAACACCTGCATTAGGTTTTCTAAGACCATTTGGTTGCCATGTCATATCTTAGACCATCTAGGCAAATTTGATGGTAAATCAGATGAAGGTTTATTTTGATGGATACTCATTAAACAGCAAAGCCTTTAGAGTATACAACACAAGAACAAGGAAAGTGGAGGAAAACCTGCATGTTCAGTTTCTAGAGAATAAATCTAATATTGAAGGGGAAGGTCCAAAATGGCTATTTGATCTTGATACTCTAACCCAATCAATGAATTATGTGCCAGTTGTTGCAGGAACATTTTCTAATAATTTTGTAGGTTCAGAAGATGGTATTTCCACAGGTTACTCTAGTTTGGCAAAGGAGAAAGATCAAGATCATGTACTAATGCCTATTTGGGATAATTTTGATTCATCTTCAAAGGATCAGATCATGAGCCCCCTTGGCTATGAACCTTCTAATGATGCTAAAAAGAGTGTTTTGAAGGTGACAACAATGAAGATGGAGTTCAAGAACAAGAGAATAAAGAAAACAGTACAAATGGAGATTGTACTGCTGAGCCTCAAGTTGGTACTACTGGGCAAAATGTTCATACTGCTGGCCCATCAGATACTAATACTGCTGATTTCTCAGAAGATGCAGTGGATATCAACAACTTACCACTCACCTATCCAGTTCCCATAACTCCACACACAAGAATACACAAAGATCACTCCCTAAAAAATGTGATTGGTGACATACAGTCTGGTGTGAAGACAAGAAGGCAAATCATGACTTTAGATCAGCAAGGCTTTCTTAGTGTTGTTTATGAAGAAAAGAAGCATGAAGATGACAACACATGTCTATTTGTATGTTTCCTTTCATAAATTGAGCCTAAAAATGTCCTTAAAGCCTTAGAAGACTCAAGTTGGGCAGAAGCCATGCAAGAGGAGCTTCTCCAATATTCAGAAGGTTTGGGTACTAGTTGATTTACCCAAAGGGTATGAAAGTCATTGGAACCAAATGGGTTTTCAGAAACAAGAAAGATGAAAGGGGGATAGTGATCAGAAACAAGGCAAGACTTGTAGCCCAGGGGTATACACAAGAAGAGGGAATAAACTATGAAGAAGTTTTTGCACCTGTAGCTAGGATTGAAGCCATAAGATTTTTCTTAGCTTATGCTTCTTTCATGGACTTTACTGTTTACCAGATGGATGTCAACAGTGCCTTTCTGTATGGTACTATTGAAGAGGAGGTATATGTTTCTCAACCTCCATGTTTTGTAGATCCAGAACATCCTGACAAGGTGTACAAGGTGGTGAAAGCTATTTATGGACTACATCAAGCTCCAAGGGCCTGGTATGAAACATTGGCTACTTATTTGTTGGAGAATGGATTCCAAAGAGGCAAGATTGATCAGACTCTCTTTATCAAGAAGAACAAGGGAGATATTATAGGTGACGTTGAATATATAATAACATATTAAAAAAATAAACGCAATGGATAACATCACCAACAACGGATCCATATAGCCATATGATCAATCAATATTAAATATAACAATTATGTATACCTTTGTAGCATGATTCGGGAGTCACTAGCAATCATCAACCCACGAATCGAATAAGGAATCCAAGTGATCAATGAGGTTGATCACTTCTATAATAGAAACACACTACACGTCATGGATAACCACCCGATGCTGGTCTTGATCACGTAACACTTGTTCTTGCAACAACCTACAATTGATTAAGCAAGAAGGGATGAAAACAACACAAACCCTAAGAGGGTTTTGGTTTGTGCCATGGGTTATCAAAGAGGGAGAGGAGGAGAGAAAAGTGGCAAGTTGTTTCATATAATTAATATCCTTAAAGACAAAATCAATTAGGAGGTAATCAAGGAAAGTTACACTTAACCCCTTGATCTTTCTCTCTTATTCTCCTCACCATGGCGGGCCATATGGAGCTTGAATTGGGCTTGCCCATTTGTTGGTCCAATCCAATAAACTAAGTACTAGCTTAGTTATTGGTAGCCCGTTATCGATACCATGTTATGTAGTCATATATATAGTGTAAATACGGTAAATACAATATATAAAATGGTATCTCTGTGTATAAGTGTGTGACCCCATAGGCTCACATATGTCTAGTCATATAATTATTTATTATGACACGAACATAATCTAACTGCTCCCACTTACGACGTCATAATAATCAAGTAATTGTACAAGCAAAGGTTAGCGTCTAGCAACACGCCAATGCCCCTTGAAATATGTGAGAATAGTTTCTTAAATGTCTCAATTTAAATGGTTTATATGTCATCCATCCTTTTGTTACAGATACCATGTTGAACATTAGACATGGATCAAAAGTCATTCTAATTGTTCAACTATTATGTTTCTCGATATAGATATTGAACAAGATTACCAAGTGGATCAAGATTCATCTTAATCTCATTTGGGTACGGCCATACAAACATCTGTCCAATTCATCGAGGGGCCTAATAGTATCTAACTCCATAACATGTGGAGGAAAAAAAATCCCATTTTGACTTCACGTGTCATTCATGTGTTTCATATCACTCCTGAAGATGGTTTTTAAAACTACCTTATTCAGGATAGCATTTAACCATATCAAGGAATGAAATTCCATGCATGCAAGACCTACTTGCATCTCAAGTCTAAGGATAAGATACATAACCACTTGTGAGATTCATTATTGATGACGATCCATGTAGTGAATACTCGTAGGTTGGGTCAGTCCAATGTTCATCACAATGAACAACATGTGAGTTTGGTAAATAATCACCAACACGCTCACGTTTTCCTTAATTTGATGATACTCCTGTATCGTCAACCGACAATGGACAATTTTAGAATAACTAAATCATTCATGGATTAAACATGCAAATATATATAGAATAGAGTTGATATAGATGAAAACGATCATACCCAGTATATCAATTCATTATAAATACAAACTGTTTAACATTCCAATTAATCAAATACTAAAAATAGATCTACATGAGACTACTAGTAGGTCGAAGCCCAATGTTCCTAGCATGCTCAACATGTTTGGTGCAAGGTATTGGCTTCGTAAAAGGATTAGCTAAGTTGTCATCTGTGTGAACTTTGAGAAGACGAATATCACCACTTTTGATAACTTCTCGAATGTAGTAAACCTTCTGACGAAAGTGTTTGGCACCCTTTAGAACACCTGGTTTATTGTCTATGACAATGGCACTGGAATTATCACAGTACACATCCATAGGTCGTTCATTGCTGGGGACAACGCCAAGCCCAGAAATGAATTTTCATATCCAAATTGCTTCCATTGCAGCTTCAAAAGCAGCTATGTATTCAGCTTCTGTAGAGGACATTGCAATAGTGTGTTGTTTGGCACTTTTCCAGTCAACAGCACCTTCATTCATGACGAAAACATATCATGTCTCGGATTTGGTGTCATCACGATCTGTTTCCCAGCTTATGTCAGTGTAACAAGTAACACTGAGCTCACGCGTGACATTACCACCATAAACAAGAAACATATCTTTAGTATTTCACAAATACTTCAATATGTTCTTAATAGCAGTCGAGTGACATTCTCCTAGATACTGCTAAAATCTACTCATTAGGTTCTGAAAGAACGCTCCATCAGGTCTAGTGCACCTAACCGCATACATTATGAATCCCATAGCCAAAGCATAAGGGATTCCTTTCATCCTCTTCACCTCAGTGGGTGTAGAGGGTCCTTGAGCCTTACTCAATTATGTATTTGGTTGCATTGGAAGACTTCCACGTTTGGAATCTTGCATCCTAAATCGCTTCATGATTTTGTCAATGTATGCACTTTGACATAAGACGATTAACCGCTTTGATCTATCCTGATAGAACTTGACTCCAAGTACGTACGCAACTTCTCCTGGGTCTTTCACGGCAAAGCAATTTCCAAGCCATGATTTTACATCCTGTAGCATTGGAATGTTGTTTCCCATGAGTAATATGTCATCGACATATAAGACTAGGAACACGACAACACTTCCACTAGTTTTCATATATACACATGGCTCATCAAGATTTTGAGTAAAACCAATCTTCTTGATTTCCTCATCAAATCTCTTATTCCAGCTTTTGTATGCTTGCTTTAATCTATAAATGGATCTTTGAAGCTTTCATACCTTGCTGGGATGTTTAGGATTCACGAAGCCCTCGGGTTGCACCATATAAACGTCTTCGTTCAGGTGGCTATTCAAGAAGGCTGTCTTGACAACCATTTGCCAAATCTCATAGTCATAGTACGCTGCTATGGGTATAAGAATCCAAATTGCTTTAACGTCTGCAACAGGCGAGAAGGTTTCTTCATAGTCAATCCCGTAGGTTTGAGTGAAACCTTTTGCTAATAGACGAGCTTTATAGGCGTGTACATTGCCATCCATGTCGGTCTTCTTCTTGAAGAGCCATTTACTCCTAACGGTTTTAGCATTAGGAGGTAGGTCGACTTCGACCTAGACATCATTGTCTTTCATGGATTGCATCTCCGCATTCATAGCTTCGATCCATTTATCGTGTTCAGGACTCGATAATGCATCTCGATAGTTAGCAGGTTCACCATGATCCCCTAACTCATGTTCCTCAGCATCGACATAGAAACCATATTTCTCAGGTGCTTGAGGTATCCTTGCGGATCTACGAATGGGATCAACATCTTGATGAGATTTAACATGTTCATGTTCAGTCTCATTTTGATGTTCACTAGTGTTACGAGAAGGTTGTGCATCTTCCTCTTGAATTTCATCAATGTCTACTTTGCTCCCACTTGCTTCCTATGAAATGAGACTATTCTCAAGAAACTCATCATACCGAGCAACAAATATTTTGTTCTCGGGTGGGTAGTAGAAGTAGTAACCCATTGTTTCCTTTTGGTATCCTACAAAGATACATTTGATAGCTCTGGGCTCAAGTTTGTTAGGTGTGTCTCGTTTCACGATTGCCTCACAACCCTAGACTTTCAAGTAAGACAGATTAGGGACCTTCCCATGCCATATTTCATATGGTGTCTTATCAACCTTCTTGGTTGGAACCATGTTGAGAATGCGTTCAGCAGACTCTAGAGCATAACCCCAAAAGGACATTGGCAATGTTGTTAGACTCATCATAGATCGAACCATGTCTAGCAAAGTTGGATTTCTCCTTTCAGATACACCATTATGTTGTGGTGTGTATGGAGGAGTGAATTGTGAGACGATCCCACACCTTTTTAGATGATCTAAAAACTCTTGACACATATATTCACCTCCTCGATCAGATCGAAGAGCCTTTATGGTCTTGCAGAGTTAATTTTCTACTTCATTTTGAGAGACTTTGACCGTTTCAAAGACTTCATGTTTATATTTAATCAAGTAAACATAACCATATCTACTGAAATCATCAGTGAAAGTAATGAAGTAGTTAGCTCCTTCCCTAGACGTTGATCTATATGGGCCACATACGTCAGTATGTATGAGTCCAAGTAGATCTTTAGCTCTTTCTCCAACATGGGAGAAAGGCTTCCGTGCCATCTTACCAGATATGCAAGAAATGCATTTATCAAACTATTCTTGGTAGGTTGATTCTAAAAGCCCATCGCGTTGCAGCTTCATAATTCGTTTCTTGTTTATGTGGCAAAGACGGCAATGCCATAGAAAAGTGGAATCCAAGTCACGTTTGGATTCTTTTTAGCTAACATTATATATAGAACCATTGTTTGAAATAGAATCACGTATATAAATTTCAAAAATACCATCACGAGGAATAGCATTAAAATAAAAACATTATCCTTACAAACTAAAATGCCAAAATCCATAAAAGTATGGATGTAACCATCATCTTTCAAACGTGAAAGTGAAACAACACCTCTAGTAATAGTAGGTTCAAAATGGCAATTATTCAAAACAATAACTAGTCCATTAGGGAGGATGAGATCAAAGCTTCCTATCGCTTCGACAGCTGCACAGTTTCCATTACCAACGTACAGGTTCAAAGCTCCTTGTTTCAACTTCCTGCTTCCCTTAAGACCCTGCACATTATTACAAATGTGAGTACCACAACCTGTATCATATTCCCAGGATTTGATAGAAAACGTATAGAGTTCTATAGTGAAGATACCTGATGTGCTAGCGCCACTAGCTTTGTTCTTCTTTAACTCTTCTAGGTAGACCGGACAGTTCCGTCTCCAGTGCCCCTTCACTCCACAGTGGTGGCAGGGGGTGTCCTTAGCCGGGTGCTCATTCTTAGCATCTGGGGGGACCTTTGGTTTGGGGGCGTAAGCACACTTACCCTTTCCCTTACCTTGTCCTTTGCCATGTGCCAGCGGCTTGTTCTTTTTTAGGATTTTGCCTTGCTTGATAGCTAGGACCATTGGAGCCTTCTTGGGCATGCCCTTTTCTGCAAGCTTAAGCATGTTGTGCAATTCGGGAATGGTCTTTCCCATGCTGTGCATGTTGTAGTTCTACACAAATTGATCATAATCCTTCGATAGTGAGGTAAGAATCAAGCTCACTCTAAGGATTTGAAGCATGGGGTATCCCAGACGCTCCATTTGGTCCAGATAGCCTTTCCTTTTCATGACATAGCTACTGATCGATTGGCCCTCCTCCTGCTTGCAAGCATGAAAAGCTTTGACAGTGTCAAACAGTTCTTGCTCAGCTTGCTGTTCAAACATGGTTTTTAGTTCTCTCAGCATGTCAAATGCTGCAAGGTCCTCTAAATTCTTTTGGAGCTCAGGGATCATGCTTGCAAGCATGATACAAGCCAACTCTTGCTGCTCATTAACCCTACGAGTGTAGGCGTTACAAACAGTAGTAGAGGCATTAGTAGGAGGTGCTTCAGGTAAAGGTTCTTCCAGATGGTAAAAATTTTGTTCAGCCTTGAGGACGATCCTCAGGTTGCGATACCAGTCCAAAAAGTTGTTACCATTCAATTTCTCTTTTTCAAGAATTGATCTGATTGATGAGTTGTTCATGGTTTGATTAGGAGTTGTCATCTACAAAATAAATAAAGTTCAAATTTTAGTAAGTTTCAATAATTAATCCTTTTTAAAATTAACTACCCAAGTTTACCATATTAAAACAATTAATTATACGAAAAGGCTAAGATCCTCATTGAGGTTCCACCATCACATTGGTTGATCTGCTAGCAATGGTGGATTCAATAGGTAGGTAACGTCAACCAATTGCATTACAAGTGCAACTCTTAGAACTTTATGGGACTCATGGCACTAGTAAACAAGCAACTAGTGTCAAGCTGACATGTTTAGTCCCATCTTTGCCTCTGGTCAAGGTCTAACCACATAACTCGATTAAGTCATCCAATTTGAAAATGTGTAAGAATATATCTAGGTCCCACGCATAGATAATAGTCACCTTGGGTTACAATTCAACCTAGGTCCCACGCATAGGCAAAAGGTAATTGCAAGTGTTCTCAACAATTGGATGGCATGACTTAAATTTTGACGGGTAAAGTATTTGATGTGGATCAAAAAGTGTACGAAAGAATCATGCATTCATTCTTCGTAACACAAGTTAAAAACTTTTCTTAACCTAAGTCTAATCATTGTTTTAATTTATGTGTGTCAAGTTGTCCATTTTCAAGACTAATATAAATCCTAAGTGGATTATAATTAATTTTGGACAATACAATAAATAAATAAACAGGCTTAACAAGTTTAAGTGTTATTTAGAAAACACTGATTTTAAGTTTCAAATCCAGATTTAAACTTAGTTAAACTAAATCATAAGACTTAGTTTAAATTGGTTTTTGTTTCGTTTCAAGTTTTTAGAAAACATTTTGCGTTTTACATATAATCGTAGCATATATAAAAGCAACCAAACAAACACACAACCACTATATGCAAATCCTCAACGGATGAAAATCCTATGCTTGGTCTCATGAGCCATCACGAGAACCAAGAGTCAACTAGGGACATGATACAAAACCACACGGAGAGCTCCCACTTTCTCCAAGATGATCATGAGCAAGCAAAATCCCATTATGCACATGGGATACCGATTCTGTCCGCCCAGTTTTTCTGTCTTTGGAGGCCCAAAACGCCTTGAAGGATTCCTCCCCTTGCTTCGGCCCAAACTAGAGAGTTGTAGGCCCATGTCTTGTGAACCTACACAAAAAATTTAGCCCAAAATACCTTACCAATCTCCTGGAAATCGCGTTTTTCTTCAGTGTGTCCAGCAGCCATTCTTTGGTCTTAAGTCTTTCATTCTTTTGCCATTCCATTCCAAGCTTTGATTACATAATATATGAAGTAAAATACAACTAATCTACTTCCTATCTATTTTAAAAATGCCCAAAAATGGCAAAACTAAAATGAAATACATTACAAAAGAGCCGAAACAATGGCAACCCCAAAAACAAGAAATCAACGACAAATCACAACAACACATGGCACAAGTGGTCTAGGTTTTCATCGGCTTTGCATATACACATAATAATACAATAATATTATGAACAAAACAAGGTGTTGGCTAACTCCATGGTCAAACATGCATGTATTTTCCATGGATACAAAATTAATAACAAGAATTCAATAATTAGCCAACGAAACGAAGAAATTAATTAACTAGAATTAAAAACCCCGAATGGTACTTGTGTCAAATGGCCTTAGGTTCAAAACCCATTGATATTAGGACCTTATAATTATCATGTTACCATAGAAAATTAAGCCATAGGGGCTGATTTGAAATCGTTTCACAAATCGATCAAAATAATGCGTTTTTGGCCATTTTACGGGTACCCGACAAGTAAACAAATAACATGTGCATAACAAATGGCTATGAGGTAAAAAATCACAGATATTATGACCTATTGAGGGTCGAATTTTGAGAGAAAATAGAGCCCTAGGGGTTGCTTTAATTGGTGGTTTCATAAATCGTTAAAAAACACCCGTTTTAGCCACTTTTATGCATACCCGATAATCATATGGCACATATGATGGCTCGTGATACCACTATAGGTGATGTTGAATATATAATAACATATTAAACAAATAAACGCAGCGGATAACATCACCAACAACGGATCCATATAGCCATATGATCAATCAATAATAAATATAACAATTATATATACCTTTGTAGCGTGATTCGGGAGTCACTAGCAATCACCAACCCACGAATGGAATAAGGAACCCAAGTGATCAATGAGGTTGATCACTTCTATGATAGAAACACACTACACGTCACTGATGCTAGTCTTGATCACGTAACACTTCTTCTTGCAACAACCTACAATGGATTAAGCAAGAAGGGACGAAAACAACACAAACCCTTAGAGGGTTTTGGTTTGTGCCGTGGGTTATCAAGAGGGAGAGGAGGAGAGAAAAGTGGAAAGTTGTTTCATATAATTAATCTCCTTAATGACAAAATCAATTAGGAGGTAATCAAGGAAAAGTTACACTTAACCCCTTGATCTTTCTCTCTTATTCTCCTCACCATGGCCGGCCATATGGAGCTTCAAATGGGCTTGCCCATTTGTTGGTCCAATCCAATAAACTAAGTACTAGCTTAGTTATTATTAGCCAATTATCGATCCCAAGTTACGTTGTAAATATGGTAAATACAATATATAAAATGGTATCTCTGTGTATAAGTGTGTGACCCCATAGGCTCAAATATATCTAGTCATATAATTATTTATTATGACATGAGCATACTCCAACAGATATCTTGCTGGTACAGGTCTATGTGGATAATATTATATTTGGAACCACAAGGAAGGATATGTGCTTGGAATTTGAGAAACTTATAAATGATAAGTTTCAGATGAGTTCCATGGGGGAACTTACCTTCTTTTTGGGGATGCAAGTGAAGCAATCAACTGAAGGCATATTTATCAGTCAGGATAAATATGTGACTGAGATTCTAAGGAAATTTCAATTTTCTGATGATAAAGTGGCAAGCACAACTGTTGATCCAGAGAAACCTTTGATTAAAGATGCTGATGGAGAAAGTGTTGATGTACACATCTATAGATCAATGATAGGGTCCTTAATGTATGTTACTTCATCAAGACCAGATATCATGTTTGCTGTATGTGCCTGTGCAAGGTTTCAAGTCAATCCCAAGGCTTCCCAGTTAGTTGCTATAAAGAGGATCTTTAGGTACCTTAAGGGTCAACCTAAGTTGGGTCTATGGTATCCTAGGGAATCACCTTTTGATTTGGTGGCATACTCAGACAGTGATTATGCTGGTGCAAGTCTGGATAGGAAATCAACAAATGGTGGTTGTCAGTTCCTTAGTTGTAGGCTAATATCATGGTAATGCAAGAAGCAAACAATTATGGCAACTTCTACAACTGAAGCTGAGTATGTAGCTGCTGCAAGCTGCTGTGGTCAAGTGCTTTGGATTCAAAATCAACTGCTTGACTATGGATATAATTTTATGAATACCATGATATACATTGACAATAGCAGTATAATATGCATTATTAAAAATCCAGTGCAACATTCTAAAACAAAACACATAGAAATTAGGCATCATTTTATAAGAGACTGCAATGAGAAAAAGTTAGTTCAAGTTGTTAAAATTCATACTGATCAAAACTTTGAAGATCTACTCACTAAAGCTTTTGATGTAGGAAGGTTTCAATACTTGGTAGCAAGTATTGTAATGCTTAATCCTTAAGGGTTTTAACCCACTACAAAAAAAAAGGCTTTCAGAGACTGAAAAATCAGTCTCCGATACACCATGATCAGTTACGAATGGTCTATCAAGGACTGATTTTGCTAGTCACTAATCAGTTACAACAGCTTAGTTACGGAAAGTGACGTTATCAACTGAAATTCAGTCCTTGTTGTATCGAACCAACGAGGACCAGAGATCAGTCTCCAAAATAAAAAAGTCAGTCCTTATTTCTATGGGTTGATATCATGTTATTTCAGTCCCCAATGCATATTATCGGTGACTGAAAAGTCAGTCGCCAATACTATGTTAGATCAGTTACTAACACATGGATTTAGGGACTGAAAATTAGTCCATAAACATTGTTTATAGTCCCTAATACGTTTTGTTGTTTTGTAGATTACCGTACAAAATCAGTCTTTAATAATAGGATTTAAAAACTGATTAGTCTCTGATGAAAGGCTTTAAAGACTGATTGTTAGTCACAGAATACAAACGATTTCAGTCAATGATTTGCTAATTTTGGTGACTGAAAATTAGTTTCGAATCATCACCAAATCATTCTCTGTTAAAAGGCTTTGGTAACTGATAATTAGTCCCAAAAACTAGGCAATTTTAGTCCTTAATTTTATCTTTTTAGAGACTGAAATTTAGTTTTAAATCAGTCTGCAATAAAAGGATTTAAAGACTAATTAATAGTCCCAGAATTCGGACGATTTCAGTCCATAAATTGTTACTTTTTGAGACTGAAAATTAGTTTCAAATCGTCACCAAACCAGTCTCTAATAAACGGCTTTAAAAACTGATAATTAGTCACAAAAACTAAACGTTTTCTGTCCATAAGTTGCTTCTAGTAAAGACTAAAATTTAGTGTCGAATCAGTATCTGATAAACGGATTTAAGGATTGATTATGAGTCTGGAAAAAACAGATGAATTAGTCCTTAATTTGTTTTTCTAGTGACTGAAAATTAGTTTCAAAATATATGTTAATTGATACAAAATAACATTCAAATCAGTCTCCAATATGATGGCGTCGTTCTATTATATTTCTATTATAAACTAAAAGTTAATGGCAAATACAATTTAATTCAGTCCCCATTCACAATGCATACATGACCCCTTAGTTTACGTCGAGTCAAAATACAAGTCAAGTCACGAGTTATTTTCCCGTTTAGAGTCACAATATATCAACAATTACCTTGGGTCTAACTTAGTTCTCGACCCCATAATAACCTTTTATAACCCCTTTGTCACACGGTTAGTTCAACAAGTCAACATGTTCAAGTAATAATATCCAAATACAAGTCCAAATCAACTTTTTGGCTTGTCAAGGCCAAGCCGAGACTACAAAGTCGGTTAGCACCCGACATTACTCAAACCATCACAAGTAACTATCCAAGTGCATATATAAATCAATGATTCGGCGGCTCAACCTCAATATCCAAAACTAATCCAAATCCAAATCCACTCTCGACACAATAACAACAACAATCATAAACTTACCATGACAACATAACCATTATTAACAACACATTAACCTTACCATGCCGAGACCAAATGGTCTCGGCTCGAATCCTGTTAACAGAAACAACAACACGGACCTCAAGGGTCTCGGTTCCAACCACAATCAACACAACTTTAATTCAAACTCCAAAAACAAGCAAGCCCCACTCATGACAGCTAGAACAACAATGTTATAAAATCACCATGCCGAGACTAAGGAGGTCTCGGCTTTGAATATGGTCGACAACAATTGACCCAAATGGACCCTTAATGGGTCACGGCCCACACCGAATCCAAATGAAAAGACATCGTCAGAAACCAATAATAAGCTTAAGATAAGCTCGAATAAGCCACAACTAAAAGAAAATAAGCTCGGCCGTGAGCTTAAACTCACGGCATCAAAACCCTCGGCTAAAACACATAATCAAATGATGATACCACAACTTTTATTTGCGTTTTTAACTTACAAAACATCGTTTAAATTTCTTTTTAATCTACACCGTTTCACCACAAGTGGTGTCTCGGTGTTTAGATCGAGTTTCCAACTCGATCTATACCTACCTTCGGTGGAACACGACGTGAATAGAGACAAACACAAGCGGGGGTGGCGCGTAGGGTGGTTACGCAGCGCGTAGGCTTCAACAAAAAAACATACAAGGTGTTGTGGTGGTGTTTGATGGTGTATATGAAGAGGAATGGTGGCGGTGGTGACATTTGGTTGTGGTCGTAGTTGGCCGGAGGTGGTGGTGTTGATGGGAAGTGCGGCTGGGAGAAGAGAAGGGTATAATAACCCTAGAAAAATTATAATAAGCTTTATATAGGGCGGCGGTGGAACTTTAATCCAGGGACCCATATTGTAATTTCTACTATCTCTCACGAAATGAGACTCGGGGCACATTTAGGCTAGTAAATCACGGATTCAAGACACGAGAATTTCACCATTGCGCTCAGAATAATTTTTCCAATAAGAACGACTATTCATACGCATCGTTTCTCACAAATAATAAAATAACCAATCAAATCGTCGGTTGTGTCAGTACGCATTGTGCACAAATTCCACGTTTTGTGAGATAACTTCACGCTTTTAAACCAATTGAGTTCAGAAAAAGTTTGTTTATGAAAAACAGGAATAATCTCATATAAAAATATATCTGGAAATTTTACGGGGTATTACAGTCTCTCCTCCTTAAACGGAATCGCGACCTCGCGATTCAATTCAAAAGGTTGACGTCATTTGTCAGCATAACTCTTCTGACAATTCGTGAGCAGTTTGCAACTCGATTCTGATCTGAACGATCTTCTTGGTAGTCTCATGAACAAGTTCAGGGTTAGTAAGTTGGGTACCTCCAACTTCTACTTAACAATTCGGCGATCGACCATAAAGCACCTCACACGGTTCCGTTGAAATACTGGAGTTATAGGTATTGTTATAAGAAGATTTGGCCAACGGGAGGTGTCTATCCCAACCATTGCCACACTCGATTACTCAGGTAGAGGTGCGGGATTCGCTACGGAGGTCTAGCTTCTGATATAGTAGCAAAAACAACAAATCGTCTTACAAAATGATTTGTGGAATGATTTTGTGAAACGGCTTATAGGATATTAGGAAAACAATTCATCATTTATAAAATTGTAGCAAAGTCAAAATTTTGATTTTTAGTTTGATTCATAACATCGTAGCAATGCAACAAAATATTCTATGAAATCGTTTTGCTAAACGATTTGTACAATAATGAGATAGGCAATAATATCTCAAATCTTGTGACTGAAAGTGATGAGTCGGATGATGATGATTAGGTAACCTTATTAAGATAAATGGTTATTCATTTTTTTTGGTTAACTACTTGTCTTATTATTGTACTAATATACCATGTAACTTAACTTTTTCAGCTAGTAAGGATTGAGGAGGTCCAACCGAGCTAACGTTAAAGCTTGCGGTGTGCTGAAGTGAGGGAATTCTGGAATTTATTTTTTTCAAAGATTAGGATTTTTTTCATTTCAAATAAGGACGTATTAAAGTCATTCTAACTGACTAGATACTTGATGCTTTGGATTAATATGTTCCTGTGCATTTTTTGGTTATTTTTTTAGCTTTGTTAATGGGTACATTAGCAACATTTGTTTACTTGTGTTGGACGGTCTGGCATGAGTCCGTCAGATTTTTTAAAATACATCTTTTGCCCTTTTACATAATATTTGTTTTTATGCGTATATAAAATGGTTTATCCTGACTTCGTGGCACATGATTGGCATTTGATTCATTACAATTTTGCCCATCGCGTTATGGCTAGATTACTGGTGATGGAACAAAGCATTGAAAGAGCAAATTGCAAAAATCGTCCCTAAAGTTTGGCCAAATTGCAAGTTTCGTCCCTGCTTTTTGGAAAGTGCAAGGATCGTCCCTGTGGCAAACTTTTGGGCAAAAATCGTCCCTGGCCTCAACCAAATGACTAAAATGCCCCTGTCTTTTTCTTTTTTTATATTTCTTTTCAGTTTCTTACACAAATGATCCTTGTGTTGCGCCAGGCTTTACAAATTTAGTCATTTTTTTTACAAATGGTCCTTGTGTTGCGCTAGGCTTTACAAATTTATTATTTTTTTTTTTTTTTTATTTATTTAACTATTAATATTAGTATTATTTTTTTTATACATTTTCGTCCGTATTTCTTATGTTTTTGTCCGTTTTTCTTATGTTTTTGTCGGTTTTTCTTATACTTTTGTCCGTTTTTCTTCCATTTTCTTACGCTTTCTTCCGTTATTCTTACGTTTTTGTCTGTTTTTCTTACGTTTTTGTCCGTTTTTCTTACCTTTTTTTACGTTTTTTACGTTTTCGTCTGTTATTCTTACATTTTTTTCCATTTTTGTTCGTTTTAATCCGTTTTTGTCCGTTTTTCTTATGTTTTTTCCGTTTTTCTTATGTTTTTTTTTACGTTCTTTACGTTTTCGTCCGTTATTCAGTTTTTATTTTTTTTTTAAATTCGGACAAAAACAAATGGGACAAAAATTTTGAACTTTTTTTGTTTTTTTATTTTTTTTATTTTTTTATTTTTTTAAAAAATTCGGACAAAAAAGAAAAAAAAAATCCGACAAAAACAAATGTGACAAAAATTTTGAACTTTTTATTTTATTTTATTATTTTTTTATTTTTTTAAAAAAATTCGGACAAAAAAGGAAAAAAAAAATCGGACAAAAATTTTGATTATTTTTTGTTTTTTTATTTTATTTAATTTTTTATTTTTTTAAAAAAAATTCGGACAAAAAAGAAAAAAATCCGACAAAAACAAATGGGACAAAAATTTTGAACTTTTTTTGTTTTATTTAATTTTTTATTTTTTTAAAGAAATTTGGACAAAAAAGAATAAAATCGGACAAAAAACGTATAAAAACGGGCGAAAACGTATAAAACGGACAAAAACGTATGAAAACGGAATTAATTTTTTGCATCGTTAGTATTTTTTGCACCGTTAGTATTTTTTAAAAAAATTAATTTTTTTAGAAAAATTAATTTTTTTTCGAAATTAATTTTTGTAGAAAAATTAATTTTTTTTCGAAATTAATTTTTTTACAAAAATTATTTTTTTTTTCGAAATTAATTTTTTAGAAAAATTAAATTTTTTTTCGAAATTAATTTTTTTACAAATATTAATTTTTTTTCCAAATTAATTTTTTTTACAAAAATTTTTTTTTTTTCGAAATTTATTTTTTTAGAAAAATTAATTTTTTTTCGAAAAATTATTTTCTTTTTCAAAATTAATTTTTTTACAAAAATTACTTTTTTTTTTCGAAATTAATTTTTTTACAAAAATTAATTTTTTTTCAAAATTAATTTTTTTAGAAAAATTAATTTTTTTTCGAAATAATTTTTCTAAAGCAAAAATTATTTTTTTTTGAAATTAATTTTTTTAGAAAAATTATTTTTTTTAGTAAAATTAATTTTTTTTCAAAATTAATTTTTTTTTTTCGAAATTAATTTTTTTTAGAGATCAGAAAACTTATTCTTAGAATGAAAGTTTTCATTTCTTTTTTTTTTTTTGTAATTAATTAATTATTGTTTTGACCAATATATTGAATCTTGTTTGACTTGCTTCTCTAATAACCATGAAATATGTGAAATTATATTGCAAATGTGTTTGTTATGTGTTATTTTGTCTTGCATGTATAAGGGTTTGAAAACAAAGCAAAAACGGTGATTAATATTGCATGTATATATTGAAGTCACACTCCAGCGCAGCTGGAAGTGTGCTTCACTCTCACACGAGAGGTCCTGGGTTCGAATCCCAGCTGAGGCAAACTTTTGGTATATTATACATGCCACGTGGCACCACCTCAGTGGTCCACGTGGCACACGACCCGTACCCAGATCCGACCCAACCCGTTTATGACTCGATCTGACCCGGAAAAAAAAATAATTTCGAAAAAAAAAAGTAATTTTTGTAAAAAAATTAATTTCGAAAAAAAAAAAATTGTAAAAAAATTAAATTCAAAATAAAAGTAATTTTTGTAAAAAAATTAATTTCGAAAAAAAATTAATTTTTCTAAAAAAATTAATTTCGAAAAAGAAATTAATTTTTCTAAAAAAAATAATTTCGAAAAAAAAATTAATTTTTGTAAAAAATACTAACGGAGGGACTAACGGGTAAGTAATATTTAAACACTTAACGGTCAAAGATAACGTCCATCCAACTTAGGGACCAAACGCGTGCAACGTTTCCAAAAATAGGTATCTGTGGCGTAATTAAAATGAAATAGCTCCCAAACCTGTAATTCGTGTAAACCACAAGGACCATCTGTGTAATTTTTTCTAAAAAATAATACTAAAATTAATAGTTAAATAAATAAAAAAAAGGACTAAATTTGAAAAACCTAGCGCAACACAAGGACCATTTGTAAAAAAAAGGAGTAAATTTGTAAAGCCTAGCGCAACACAAGGACCATTTGTGTAAGAAACTGAAAAGAAATATAAAAAAAGAAAAAGACAGAGGCATTTTAGTCATTTGGCTGAGGCCAGGGACGATTTTTGCTCCAAAAGTTTGCCACAGGGACGATCCTTGCACTTTCCAAAAAGCAGGGACGAAACTTGCAATTTGGCCAAACTTTAGGGACGATTTTTGCAATTTACTCGCATTGAAATTTGTTAATGCAGCTACAAGTGATAAATTAACGGAAATGGATTGGGCCAAAAGCATTAAAATTTATGAATTAGTTAGTCGTGATAATAGGTAAAAGTCAATAACCTTGCTAATGAACGGAGTTAAATATATACCAGTCACAATATAAGTCCACGTTTCCAATGAATAACTGAATTTTAGTCTTAAATTTGTTGCCCATGTATAAGACGTTTATGTGGGAATGAAATTCAGTCACAAATAATTGTCTCTCCTGTTGATATAAATAATGCCTAAACACGTTATTAATATTTTTCGATATCTCTACGTTTTGATAATCACAAAATGTAAAATCATTAATCGGAAAATTATGACGTAAACAAGTATTTAGTTGTAAATATCTATTTCTACAACTCAAATCACTTAAGGTATGAATGAACTAATGCTTAATGCATTATATGATCAAAGGAACATTTTCTTAATAACTAGATTTTTTATAAAACATCAAAAACATTTTATATATTTTTGAAAAACATTTTTGGCATTAAATAAAAATGTTTAATCTTTTATAAAAATATGAATTCAAATTTTTAACCAAAATCAGTTAAAATGTTCCAAAAAAACCTTCCCCACAAAAGGACAAAATTGGCCAACGGACAGAAGGGGCGGCCCCCTTAATTTTACTAGGCGGCCCCCTTAATTATTAAGGGGACCGCCCCCTATTTAAGGGGACCGCCCCCGCTCCAGTAGACTTCCAGCTGTCCAATTTTTCTCCTATAAATACCAGTCTTCTCCTGGACTTTTACTCACCTTTTGCACACTAAAACTTTCTGTTCTAAATTCATTCTAAACATTGTAAATCCTTTGATCATATTTTCTTAAGCATTGGTTTCTAAGTGATCCAAGCTTCCACCACCAAAAGTGCAAAAGAAGAACTCTACTTCAACTAGTGAAGAAGTGTTATTACTTACCTCATTCAATTGTGTTGTTGTGTAAAGTGTTGTGTAGTTGTGATAAGTAGATCTAAGTGTAACTACGTAGTTGTGTTGTAATTTTGTTGTGAAGTAGTTGTGAATAAGTAGTCGTGAAGAAGAAGTCGTGAAGAAGTCGTGAAGAAGTCGTGAAGCCGTTGTGAAGAAGTCGTGAAGAAGTCGTGATTAAGTCGTGTAGAAGTTGTGTATAAGTTGTGAGATTGGTTCTAGCTACGATTAGGACTCGACATCTAGCTTTGTGTCGTTAAGCCGGTGTAAGCTAAAGTTGTGTAAGGTTTCTCCGCCATAAGGGAGTTTGTTGACATAGTGAAGAAAACTCTCGAGTAGGTGACTCGAGGAGTGGAGTAGGGCAAGGAAGGTGTCCTTGTAGCCGAACCACTATAAATCTCCGTGTTGTGGTTTGATCTTTCCAACTCTATCTCCTATTTCATTACATTTACATTACTTGCATTACTTATCTATATTTGTTTATATATGTTCATATTGATCAAGAGTTGAATTCACATAAGATAGAGTCGAAGTCTTTAAAAAGTAAACAAAAGTTTTCATAAATTAAAAAGACATAAAACTATTCAACCCCCCTTCTAGTTTTCCACAATTGGTATCAAGAGCCACGTCAAACAAGATTTTTAAAATTAACTGTATTTTAAAACTTGAAACGATCTATGGAATCTGAAAAATATTTAGAAGGGCAATCTATGCAAAGACCACCACTATTTGAAAGTGATGGATTTTTATATTGCAAAAATCGATTCGAAACTTATGTGAAGTCAAAAGATCTAGATCTTTGGCATGTTATTACTAATGGTGATTTTTTACCTATTCAACATAATCTTGAAACTAAAAAGGATGAAATTGTACCTTTTGAAAAACAAAGTGATGATTTAAAAAGAAAACTTTCTAAAAATAATGAGGCTAAAATGGTTATTTATAATGCGCTACCACGTAAAGAATACGAAAGAATCTTTATGTGCGAAACCGCAAAAGAAATTTGGAACTCTTTACTAATAACTCACCAAGGTAATAGTCAAGTCAAAGATAATAAAATAGATCTTCTTGTTCAACAATATGAACAATTCACGATTCCGGAAGAGGAATCAATTGATAATGCATTTGCTAGGTTTAACACAATCATCACAAGTTTAAAGGCACTTGATGAGAGTTTTTCTAGTAAGAATTTTGTCAGGAAATTTCTTAGGGCTCTTCATCCAAAATGGCGAGCTAAAGTTACGGCGATTGAAGAATCAAAGAACTTGTCAACTCTTCAACTTGACGAGTTGATTGGCAACTTGAAAGTCTACGAAGCAATAATCAAGAAAGACTTCGAGATGGTCAAAGGAAAGAAAGAGCAAAGCAAATCAATCGCGTTGAAAGCTAGGAAAGCATCAAGTGACGAGGATAGCTCAACCTCCGAAAGTGATGATGAAGAATATGCCATGGCCGTAAGAGACTTCAAGAAGTTTTTCAAAAGACGAGGAAGATTCGTTAGACAACCACATGACGAAAGGAAAACACTCCAAAGAAACAAAGACGACAAAGGTAGCAAGAGCGAGAGGAAGTGCTTCAAATGCGGTGATCCAAATCATCTCATTGGAAGATGCCCTATGATGTCAAAGGAGCAAAACCAAAAGGCGTTCATTGGAGGAGCATGGAGTGACAGTGAAGAAGACGAGAAAGAAACCACAAAAGAAGAGAAGTGTCTTATAGCTAAGACATCAAGTGAGGTACGTTCCGAAACCGAATACTTTAGTGATGAAAATTTATCATTAGATGAAAAAGACCTAGATAACGAATATAATAGGTTATGTATATTAGGCCAAAAAGTAATGACTAAAAATAAATCACTAAAACACATTAATAATCAATTAGAAAAAGAAATACTAGAATTAAAAGTTAAACTACATAACTTAGAAAAGGGAAAAGAAATTCTTGAATGTAAAACATGTCAAGAAACAAAAATTGAAAATGAAATACTTAAGGAGGAAATTTGTAGGCTTAACAAATTCAAAAATAGTAGTAATTCTCTTAGGGAAATAATAAGTATTCAAAGAGTATCAAGTGATAAAACCGGATTAGGATTTAATTCAACTAAGGATTCAAATAGTCAAACTAAAAATGTAAAGTTTGAATGTGAAACTAGTGAGCAAAAACCTTTAGAGTCAAAACCTAAGTATATACTTATAAAAGATAGAAAAATACCCATAGCTAGTGATGAGGAAGTAAAAACCTTTTATAAACCATCCTTAAAAAATGAAGTAAAATACTCTAAACCAAGGTTAAGGTCAAAAACACCTCCACCTAGAAGACCACCTAGTCCTCACCCTCGGCCTAAAACTCCTCAACCTAAAAGAAACCAAAATATACCAAACCGTCATAATAATAGTTACCCAATGTGGAATTACCCAAATCCACCAAGCTACAATCCTTGGGGAATACTTCCACCATATATGCATCCGAGTCAATTGCAAACCATGTTTGGGCCAAACAACTATGGAAAAATGAGATCATGGGGACCAAGTGGCTAGATTGCATACTCATCGGGAAAGACGTTTTCTCTTTCGTAATTGACTTTTATAAGTTAATACGCTTTGAAGAACCTGAAGACCACTTGTTGAAGATCAAAAGGTACGCCACTCTTTCATGCTCACCATTATATGCGTAGATAAATGAACTAGCCTATTGCATGCCCCATTAATCTTTTATGCTTAGTATGTTAGCTAGT